>JANIJH010000006.1:10818967-10830992 GCA_024520975.1 Erythroxylum areolatum
TGCATGTACAATCATATAAATGTGCAAAAATGTGCATGTCACAATTAATTATGCATGATGTGCATTTTCCTAATTTCCCATCAACTTATCAAAATTCACAATTCTAGCCCTAACATGGGTAACGGGATGTTACAGTATTGGTGTTGAAATTGTGCTAGAAAATGATGAATGAAAAGGGTGTCTTATGTTCTGTTTTTGGATGTATAACAATAGTAGTTTATGGACTGTTATATAGATTATTTAAGTTAGGATTTGAAGTATAATTAATGATAAATTCATACTAAAGATAGGTGTTATTGAAGTGTTTTCAAATTTGGAAAAGCTAGGACTGCATGTATAATGGTATAAAGTGAATGGTAATGAAACAAATGAGCAGATGTTCGTGAGATTTAATGTAACCAATATGGAAGTTAGACTAGCATGAAATGAAGTAGCTTTAAAGGACATGAATTTTGGAAAAATTCAAGTGCTATTAATGTCTCTAAGTATATGGAATTCAAGCAGAATTAAGGGAAGAAAGAGAGTGCACGATTGTGGCCTATTACGTGAGCTTCTATCACAATCATGACCTGGTCCCCTATGATCATGGGCTAGTTTTAGAATGTTAATTTCGGCCTCGTGTACATGTTGGACCAATTGGGGAAAGGTAACTCTAAATTAGTGTATTTAGACTTGATTAAGGCTTGGAATGAACCTAGATTATTGCTTGATTATTTGGTTAAGAGCTTAATAAGTTTAGGTTGTTAATTGATATCATAACTTAAAGAATGTACTATTTTGATGTCATTGTATCCAAATTACTATTTTGATGTCAATGTATCCAAATTTAGAAATTATGATGTGATAAAGGAATAAAGGAGTTCTTATAAATGCAAACATGATCTTAAGGATATTAGTAATATGTATTAGGCATGAATGAATGAGCATTGAAGAACATGCAGTAATTATGAATGAGAATTAGGTAATTGTATGAATATATATTGCTTTTGGTGAATGTATGATTGATGAATTTGGAGTAAATTAAGCTTACTTAAGGTATAAACCTGATTGCAAACTAGTTCTATACAAGCTATAACGTTTGAATGGTCAAGATATTTATATAAGAATACATACCCAGAAGTTAATTGAGCATGTATTGAAACATGACACATATACATATGTATGATTGTCTATTCATATGATTAAACAAATTAGTGATTTGTGAACTGTGTGTATTGCATGATGATAGACGCACAATGTGATCGTCAGCATCCAAACATTGCCGGAATATCAAGGAAATAGCTTTTTTTGAGCATACTGTGAGTTAATTTAGATGTGTAAACTCAATTATATGTGATTTTGTATGAATTTTATGTTTAATATGGAATGTGTATACAAATAATTAATAAATGATGGACTTAGATCCAAGGAGCTTGACATGATTACACAGAAATGAAAGGAAATAAAAACATAGCATATGAAATGATGCATCTCATCACATTAGAATTTATGATCAGATAAAGGAGTTATGACCAAAGTGACCGATGTGCAAAAAAGAGCTTTGAGCTCAAGATTATGAAAAATTGCCTCAGGCTTAGATAACATGAACTTGGTATCCACAATGGATACAGGCTAGAAATGATCTTAGTATCCACAACAGATACAGGACAGTAAATTAGGTGGATAAGCACTTAGTTAGAATAAAAAAGGAGAATGGAAACACATGTGCATTTGTATATACATCCTTACATGTATCAAATGATTAAATTGAAATGAATTATTGAATTATTTTGAAATAGTGAATTAAAGTTGAAATTAATAGAGGATATTTTGTGATAAGTAATGCTAGCTTACATAATATGCTTATGGAAGTATGATAAACTTTGATATAGTTGTTTTTATGATCTGACTTGAGTGAATACATCGATGATGTTTCACTCATTGAGTTTGCAAAATTATTAAAATTGCAACATTATTTTTTAGGTTTAAGAGAGTTCTAGCTACTAAGGTGATATAGTAGAAGTCTAGTACTTGCATTTTGGGGACGAGAATGGCTTAAAGGTCTAATCAGCTAAATCTGAGGAGTCTAGTTAGAGTCTTATGTTTTAGCATCCCATTTCATGTTATATATTTGGTACTGAGATTGAACTTAAAAAAATATTGTGTTATATATATGTGGATTCTGAATTGTAATGACACATGTGACTTTATGTTTGTGAATGAAATGGAAATGAATGAACATTTAGAATGCTTATGATATGTTTGATTCCTTTAATGAGTTAGTTTGATTGTCCTGATATACCAATTTCATATAATATGTTTTCGAATATCCTCTGGTATGTTCGGGCTTATGCTTTAGGGGAGTGGTATGTTACACAATATGTCCAATGAGCACCTATTCTCTCTATTGTCATTTTTTCCTAAACCTTTAATATGAATTACCTTTTAGATATTTCTGGATAACGTTAAAAAAAATGAAAGGTTGTTATAAGGATTATTGATGTATTGAATTGATGTATACTTAAGGACAAACATCAATCTGGTGTGTGAGAATTTGATAAGATATTAATTTGATATATTAATTGGAATTATCTCTTTTATTTTGGATATACTTTGGTGTTTAAATAGGAAAATTAATGTTTTGTTTTATTTTAGGAGATGAAAAGTTAAGATTGCATCAAAGTGGAGTTTTATTGGTGAAAATCATGAATTTTTGGAAAAAGTGGACAGAATACTATAGTGGATAAGGCAAGATCATGCCTAATGCCAGATTCACATAAATACTTAGAGTTTAATTAGGAAACTTTTTTTGGCCCCTATTATGTAGGGATTTGGATTTATTTTAGATAAGGATCTTTGCAAGATAGAAGTAGAATAGTTTTAGAGTAGGAAAACAATATAAAAAGATGTCTTCTACCTCTCTCCATACGCTCTTTTTGTTTTCTTCTTAGTTTTCTCTCAATCTTTCACCTTCTATTTTTTATGTTAAAACAAAAGCCATGTGTGGCTAGATTCGAATATTTTAATTAAAGGGAATTCAAAACTCTAGTTGTAACTTTATAAGGTTTTGTTCTAAACTTTTATTCATGTTTTAGTCAAACATTTTTTTATTCTTATATTTCATAAATGATTTAATATTATTTAACCTAACAAATTAATTTGATGATGATTCTTTTATAGTTATACATGAATTCAATGATCCGTAATTTTCATAAAGGATTGGGACAAGTTGCAAATAGGTTATTTACAAATTTGCATATTTAACTTATGAGAAACAAGAAAACTAAGTTGAATAGTTGCAGCTATCTCAATTATTTAATTTAGGGTCTGGTCTTTTTCACTAAGCTTATTGCTATCATTTAATTGATATGGAATGTTGTCATACCCAATCAATTGATGGTAAGTTTTGGTTTAGATGATGGGTTTGAACCAATTAATTTAGGAAATTTTGATCCTTATTATTGCTATCCTAATATGTTTCAAACTAACTTCTTGAATTTTGACAATTATTATCTTTAAACCGATGAATAATGTTACAAGTAGATGAGATCATTCCCTTCAAATTGGAGTTAACTACTTTTGAATTTCTCCCTTTTATGTTCAACTAATTTATTTTGATTCCTTGTTAATTTTACTTAATTAGTTAATTAATCAAAATCCCATTTTATTTTATTATTTGAAATTAAGAAACTAAGTTTAGTACTATTAGGATTTGACCTAGTTCCACGACCACTACAAGAGTTTAGAGAATCATAATTAATTTTAATGACTTTAACAGCATAATAAACAGTCCCTTAACTTGGGAGAGTAAAAGTTGGAGCCTATATGTCACATTATTTCATCTTTGTGTAAGAAAATATTGACATCCCTAAGGATAAGCCATGTGGACCTTAAAGTTTTGTGTGAGTTTTTGTTAGGTTTCTCCATATATTATTCCTTTGAAAGTAGTGGTTGGAGGCAAAGATGAATGATACAATCATATTGTGATTTCCTTAAAGAAAAGAAACATCTAAATGCATCATCTGGTCATTAAAGTCAATCAAGTTGACCTTTATCCTTCCAAAGTTATAAGCCACAATTATTCGACCTAGGTCATGATGCTGATGATAAGAAAGAATATTCCAAAAACCTTATAAGGCCCTCAGCTATTCAGTTTGATCTTGTTTTCAAGCAATCCCATCAAAATAGCTTTTGATTTAATAGCAAGCTCTCTAATAGTTGCTAATTTATTGGGGCAATTAATGTCCCTAGTGTTATATACAATTATAAATCTTAAAGAGGTGAATAGGAAGTGGAGCCCTTACCTTTGTTCTTACGAATAGATTTCCTCCTTTTGATGCTTAGGAATTCTTCATTTTTTGTTTTTGTCATAAGGTTTGATGGTTCTTTCTTCATTAAGGAGTTAGTAATTATCTCTCGATGCTCTCCTTATTTTTCTTTAGGTTTAGAATTGTTTGGGAATGGAGATAGATAGATTCTAACAGATTTTAGATCTTTACTTAAATTTGATGTAGCCTCTTGCTCTACTTATTTCTTGGTAGTTAAAGATACTAGAATTGGGACCTTATTTGAGGAAGAAGCTTAAAATTTTTCAGTCATTGTATTTAGGAAATCTATATCAAAATTTACCAACTCTTCATAGTCACCTCTGGAGAATAACGTTCCAATTGGCCTCTAAACTTTTCCTTAACGTTTTAGTGAAGGTTTCCAGATATAGGAAACATTGAGTTTATCCTCAACCAACCTGCCTTCCTCACTAAGCCTCATAATAGGGATGACATTTGGGAGTTTCTTATCTATACCCACACTTATACAAGTCTAACAAAGCCGATGTGTTTCCTTTTAACCATGGTTTTGTCCATGAAAAAGAGGTCTACCAATGTAGGTAGCCAATGAACTAAGTCCCTTGGCGGTCCAATATTCCAAAACATTTTTAACGTTCACCCATAAAGGGATGTTCTCTTATTTAAACCTATCTAGCCTAATTTCAAGTCTCCGAAGTTGTAAGAATAAGGACAAATTAAAAATATGACATGGACCTTATTCAACTATATTCTTAGCTTCATTTTCATTTTAGAAAGTGAGGAGAATCTGGTTATTTTCTAAGATTATGACCTCTTGTAATCAGTTTCCTTTCCAAGTGGTTGGGGGTCTAAGGTCTAAGAATAAACCAACAATTATTGCATTGCACGTATTTGTACCTTCTTTTAGTACTTCAATCTTAGGAGAGACAACCAATCCATTTTCTGTTTTGTAAGGAGGGCAATATTGAAGGAGAATATTAGTATATTCACTTACAACCTTTCTCTAATTCATTTAAGAGGTTGGACTTATGTTGTGGGATCAGCCTAAAGAGAATATATGGTTGTAGAGGGACTTTTACATAGCTTGGTTGAAGGGACAAGGAGGAGTGGAAAGCTCAATTCCAAATGGTCTAGAGTTGACATATCAAATGAGGCAGTTTGGAAGGTATAGTGACAAGTATGGTGACAGTTATCAAAAAGGGAGAAGGGAAAGGGCTTGAAAGCTAAATTAGTACTGAAAGAACAAAAATGCCATATAGATTGGAGTATAAAGGAGTAGCAGTAGGTACAAATTTGGCAGGAAAAGAGAGGAAAAGTAATGCTTGATTAGGAGAGAAGAAAGTGAGGGTAGAAGAGAAGGGAAGAAATTGACATTAAAAATTGACATTGAAATAAGAAGCTAAGTGATTGGAAGGAGTAGAGTGAAGTTGGGACCACTAAGAAAAGTTACGGAGAAAGGAGAGATTCTCACACTAGTCATACTAGATAGCTAAGGTGTGTGTGACTATAATCTTACTATATACTCCTGATTGTTTTAACATCTTTTTATTAAATCCAATTCATAGAGAATTTATTGGCTTCTAAACAAAATGAAGTGGCATATGATTTTATATTTTATTATTATTATTATTATTATTATTATTATTATTATTATAGTAAAAATATATTTGAATTAAGTATATTTTAAATAATTATATATATAATCAATAACATATTTTTTACCTGCAAAATTTTTTAAGAATATTAACATAGGAAAATCTACCATGAAAATATCATTTATTATCTTTTGATCCAAATTATAAAGAATTTATTGATTTTAAACAAAGTGAAGTAGCGTGCCATTTTCACATTTATTTAATTTAATTATTATCATTTAATATTTAAAATATATTTAAGTTAGGTATATCTTAAAGCAATTTCATATATGAAAATTTGTTCACAAGCTTAATTACATGAATTTTATAAAAAAAATATTAGTGTAGACAAATATAGCATAACAATTATTGATTGAGTTTATAAAAACTTAATTTGTAATTTTAATCAAAAATTACTTAAATTCATACTTAATCAATATTATGTTTGTTAGTTTATTCAATTTATAAAAAAATCTTCCTAAAATTTAGTAATATCACATATTATGACTTAATAGCTTGCAAATAGTTAAGGCTACGTATTTCTGAATCTTTTCATACTTGACGTCTCAGCGAAATTTTTATTAAGATGTTGTTGTTGTACAATTTAATAACTCTTTGTCGTAAAAACAAATTATTATGAGATTATAATGTTTTTCTCTCTTATCTATAAATGATTAGATTGAGTTTGATTGGTACTAATTCACAATTAGAAAGAGTAACAAGCTTGGTTTTAAAACTCGGACCGGACCGGCCGGTCCGACCGGTCGGTGGTCCGGTCCGGTTGATCCTTCAAAATCGGCTCTAAATTGACCTAGTCTGAACCGGTCAATTGACCGGTCCGACAATTATTTTTTTAAATTTTTTTATTTTTTTAATTTTTTTTAATTTTTTTAATGTTATATATAATTAAATATAATTATTGAATAATTATTACGTCAAACCGATTCGACCGGTGGTTGAACCGGTCGAACCGATCAAACCAGTGACCAGTAAGGCCACCAGTTTGATGACCAGTCCGAGTTTTAAAACATAGGTAACAAGTAATTAATTCAAGTAACATCATAAAATTATATTGGGACGAAATATAAATTCATCAAAAGACAGACAATTTGACTTGTACCGAGTATTTCAAGGATACTATCCATAATAAAAATTTAAACTTACTAAAAAACCACTATATATTATTCTAATATTTAAAAAACACTTGCATAAGGTTTTAGAGAGATTGCTAGCAAATACAGAAGTACTACAAGTGGGGCAAAACAGTAACAAAGAAGTTGGGTTATTATGATCATTTTGGAATAAAGATAAATCACACTAACAATTAAAGCTTCATTAACTTACTTTACACAATCTAAATAGTTATCTACGACCCATCCACATGGAAAAAAGTCGCCGGTTCAACTCATTTTATCTTTTTCTTTCTTTTTATGGGGGCAGAAGCAGAGCAGGTGGCACCCAAGCAACGATACCCTTCGTGTTTGGTAAATTCAGCACAATTTGTTAGTGAAGTATTAGTGAATGTCATAGATGAGTAATTGTGCCCAAGTTCTGCAGTTTTTAAGAGATTATCAGAACGGTTGGAATCACACAATCCGGCGAAGTCAAACACGAAAACTGTAAAATGGTGCTTCCATTTGAATCCACAAAGCATTTCTAAATCCACACAGCATCATTCACTTTGGTGCTTCCATTTGAAATGTCGGTGTATAACACCAATAGCATAATTTAAAAAGCTAGAATAAAAGAGAGTTAATGGATTTCAGTAGTCCAGCGTCGCACGTCCTCAATCGCACCAGTTTGAATTCCCGATAGGATTGAATAAATTTGGTGCGACACGGACTCCACTCCCGTTCTGTATTCAACTCTACAAAACAAACATGAATGTTTTCACTGGTTAATTAAAGCTGGAAGAAATCCAGTAATAGATATTGCTTAATTCAAACATATATATTAGGATCATTTTGGTCACTTGTTATGTTGTTAAAGTTGTTCACTTAATGAATTTTGATAATTAAAGTGGTAGCAGATTACCCGTTGCCTTGGTATGTAACACTGCTTACAGGAGCAACAAGTACGGCAGTCCCAGTGCAGAAAACTTCGTCAGCACTCATCAATTCATCTATCGGTATGGCACGCTCTTCGACCTGTTTAATCGCAATGTTTTAAACTATGATCTTATTTCAGCAATAACAGTTCAGATTTTACCTTGTAACCAATATCACGAGCAACCTCTATGACGCTTTTTCTTGTGATCCCTGAAAGTATAGTCCCATTTGTAGCGGGAGTAGAAATAACGTCACCCTAAGCAGGAAAAGCATGACATCAGGCACAAGGTCAATCTGAATCCAAAATTGGTCATTCTCTCCTGTTGTTCCTTAAGCCTGGCAAGCCCCTTCTTCCACTCTGTTACTAATTTATCCATTTTATTGCATCCTGATATGTAGTAACTAATAAATGATGTTCTGATCAGTGTGGTGCTTATGAAGTATAGACATTAGTTCTCTTTCTATTCCCTTCTTAGATCTAGTGAAAGCTAAAATATGTCTGGACATTACTTCAGAATCAAGACCGAAACTGAATGTTTTCAGATGATACCTTCACGAGAAAAGTGTTAGAACAATTTCCCTCTCCCAAGTATTTGTTTTCCCGAGAGTCAATGTACAAGATATCTGTAAATCCCATGCTTCTTGCTCTACCTGTTGCTTTTAAACCCTACAAAGTGCAAACTACAAGAGTAAGACCATTTTAGAATATTGAAATAGAATGTATTAAAGATCCTTCCATACAGTATCCACTAACTTGGGCATAGTTGCCTATTGCTTTCACACCTCCAGTTCCACCACGAGTAGAGCGATGATATTCCTCCTCAACATACAAGTTCAATGGTAAGCCACTCTGTGTAGGCATGAAGTGTATACAAGGGTTTCGGTCAGGAAAAGTTGACATAGTTAATATTGACTTAAGAATATACCCAGACCTTGAAATAATTGTCAACTGCTGACGCATATATGAGGAAGGTGTACGCAGGCGCTGGTGCGAAACCCAATACAGGCCCACTTCCCATGAGCAAGGCCCTAAGGTACAAAGACCCTTTGCCTGGAGGAGGAACCTGTTCAGAACGTGACAAAAAGTGGGTTTGGCTTATGTCTACTTTTGTTCAGGAACATGTGAGATTATCAGAGATAATTACCCAACGTTTGTTAGCAATGACAGTTTGTTTCACTGCATCAACAAATTGGTCAATCGAGGGAGAAGGCATGCACATTCTGTCAGCACCAATCTTCATTCGGATAGCATTTTGATCAGGACGGAAGACGAGAAGGCTTCCATTTGCTTTTCTGCAGGCTTTTACGCCTTCAAGCAGTCCCTGAAAGAAATAAATTAAAAGGCTGCTTGCTTGTAAGTTTGTCTTGTCAATTGATAATTCTTAACAAGCACATCCAATTAATGGAACGAATGGATATATCGTGATCTAAGCAGTAATTGAAGTCGAAGGAGAAAGAAATGAATGTAGCTTTTGCCTGTCCATAGTTTAAGACCCCTGCAAGGGGACTCAGTTCAATGGTCTTGTGGCGAGTAACCTGTCCCTGCTCGAAATTCCCGTCTCTAGAGCATCGCATCGTGTACATGTAGCCAGCTATCACGCGGCCAAACCCAAGATTGTCCCAATCCACATCAGCATACTCATCGATATCACTATCACCCACACCAAGCCAAAAATCGAATTATGGACAAGATTTATCACATTTTTCACTAACAGATTAACTTTTCTTAATCTACGAAACCAGATGGAAAAATAGTTTCTTTTTTTTTTTTTCTCTCTGGGATCGCACAAAGAGTATTATCACATTTTTCACTAACAGATTAACTTTTCTTAATCTACAAAAACAGATGAAAAAATGGAAAAATAGTTTTTTTTTTCCTCTGGGATCGCACAAAGAGTAGCCTAATAGAAATCTACAATATTAAAAAAAAAAAACTGACTTTATGCTGTATAACATAAACAGCTGTTTCGTGGGAAATTACCTGGCGGTAGATGATCTGCTTTCTTGTTGCAGAGAAGATGCACCACGAAAAGTGCAACAAAAGTAAGCTCCATACTGAAAACATGCATAACGTGACATGAGCGGCTACTTATTGAGGGAATGCATGTATTCTATGCTTAAACTGAGAAACTCTGAAGGACCAACCTTTGATGAAAATGAGCCAACTGTCAGAGTTTGAACCAGATTACCAACATACGAGCTTCGTCGAATCATTGTCGCCACCGTTGTTGGTTTCCTTGCTGTAGCTAGTCTAGTAAAGCAACTAATGTCGGTTGCCAGCAATGGAGGAATTATTAATCACAGCATACCACGCCTATTATATTTTGATCGAGTGGAACTATAGAAATAAAAATAAAATGTTAAAAATGTCTGAAAAGGTAAGCCTCGAATGATAAGAGAGCACGTTTTTAACATGCCATTTTAACTTCAAGGATTTATACCTTATAATATCCTGCCATAATAAAAAGCTAAGTACGTTAAGAGTGTGGCAAGATTTTCTGTTTAATATTATTCTGTCTTATTTTGTCTAATGAAATTTCAGTTATTTATTTTGCAAGATCCATATAGAGTCCACACGGAACTCACATAAATAAATAACTAAGATTTATTGAATACAATAAGATACTATAATATTGAACAGGAGATCTAGACTAGTTAAAAGTTCAATCGCACTCAATAAGAAATATTAAAGAATGACATAAAAAGAATTTATATAAAATTTCAAATTTCAATAACTTGAGTAAAAACTAAAAAGAGTGTCTATTTATACAACACATTTATTATATACGTTTGATCGGATTTCTCCCTATAAAATTACAATTATTTTGTAAAATCTAAAAACAGATACGAAAAAACATAATTTGACGAGATATGCTGAGAAAAAGCGATAAATGACCAAGCTTGATGCTACGGGCTTCTCTCACTCGTTGTTCATAATTCATAAATCAGAAATATACCAGGTATCTCTCATCAATCATTTGAAAAGACTTGTGTCGGATGACTCACACTATTGGTTGGAATTATTTATAAACTAGTGGTAGTAGTTGGCTCCACGTTGAAAACGACCTAAAAGGTAATCTATATGTATATAGGAGAATTAGAACCTAGTAGTTCCAATTTTAAAAAATATATATGGCGTTAATATGAAATTTTAAGATAATAAATATTTAGTTATGAAATCAAGATCAGTTTAAAATATCAAAGACTGTTTATCGTTGATATAGTTTAATCATTTAAGATATACATACATTAAATATTACTTATGATCTTATTATTAAAACTATAAATTTAGTAAATTTGAATATATGCATTATGCAATATTAATGCATAGACGTATATATATTTGAAGTAAAAATAAATTAAGGTATATGGTTGAGTCGGTCGTGTTAAGCCCAAGCCCAAACTCATAACGACGTATGGGCCGATCAGCCCATCTTTTGGAGACTGACCTAATTCCTATAGGTAAACTATATAAATTCATTACCTCATCATGAAAAAGGTACGATTACAATAACCCTATTTTTTCTTTACTTACCAGCCACCCAAAGCTCTCACAAAAGCTGACTTGAGCGTCGGAGGGGCCTACCGGAAGTCAACCTGCGGCGTGCCTTTGTTGTTTTGTAGTTATCTTTGACCCAGAATCAGCCAATCTCATGGATCCAAGCAGCAGCGCCCAGCCCTACAAAAATTCGACAGAACCAATTGGCGTCCACCGTGGGGCCGGGCATCAAGGCACCACGTCTAGAAACACTCAGATCAGTCAAGTGACGGCAACGAATCCCGATGTAGCCGCTGTTACGACACTTGCATTGCAGCGAATGGGTTTGCGGCTACCCGCCGCCCTTCCATCGCCACACTCTGATCACCAGACACACCCCCCATCCCTACACCAAAACCCTAGCACAAACGAGTTACCCCCTCAACGCTCACACCAACATGATCAACCACAACAATCTCAGAACCAAGACCAAAAAGCACAAAGCGTGGCCCTAGAAGATGACGCTCGAACCAGTTCACATCCTCACATCCAATACCCCCTCAACACGAACCCTCCTGCACC
>JANIJH010000006.1:10867025-10869525 GCA_024520975.1 Erythroxylum areolatum
TATTTCATGTAGTACTTTTGTATTAGGTTTTGTTGATGTACATATAGAAAATGTTGAAAGACACAATGTAGACTTTCGATTTTGCAAAGTGAAATGAGGAAAAGTTAGTTTTAAAATATTGTGATTTTTTTTATTGATGCTTTATAAGTGAATATTGATATGATGCCATGTGAAGTGATCTAATTCAATAACCTTGGTGTTATATAATGGATAGTGTGTAACATCTCGTTACCCATGTTAAGGCTAAAATAGTAAATATGAGAGTTATTGAGAAATTAAAAAGCGCATTTCATGCCCATGCATATTATAGCATACATATACACTTGAATATTGAATTATTGCGCATTAAAATCATTGTACATGCATTCATTGACATTTTTCAAGTATAATTAAGTTATAAATGCGATTATATTGAGAATTGTGGTTTTTATGTGTTGAAAATTGATTGGTAAAGTATATGCATTGATTTAAAATTTTGAAAATTAGGAAATTTCTAAAATTTTGGGTATTTTTGGACTACGAAAATAGCCAAAGGGCAAGACAATTGATAAATGGTAGTAGAATTAATTGTCAAATGAGGACTTTGGGATTTATTGACAAATGCCATTAAAAATTTGGAGACAATTGGATTAGGAATTGGAGACAAATAGACTGGTTTTTAATGAGGGTCCAAATAGGACCATAGGAAGGTGACAAGTGACAGTGACACCACTCCTCTCTCTCATGATTCTTTCACTTAAAAGACTGAGTTAATTGTTTTATCTTTCATTTCTACCCTCTCTTCATCTTTTTCATGGCTTTCTCCTCTTTGTCTTCACCATTTGATTCACCAAACCTTCATCAACATTATGCCTTGCTGCCACCTATCAATTACTACTTCCATTTTGTTGTCTCTTTCTTTTGCTACAAGAAAACCTAACCCTACCACCTTTAGAAGATGACGATCGTATGATGTTTAGGAGCTAGGGCTAACTGTTGTTTTTGAAGATTTGAAGCTAAATCAAGTAAGTTATGCTTTAAATATCATGGGTATGATTAAATGAAGCTAGAATGATGAGTAAATTAAGATTGATGAGTTGATTATGCAATATTTATGTATATGTCGTGGGTGGTGAAAAATTTAGGTAAATGTCTTGCTTTTGTATATGTATGATGAGTAATAATTTATATATTGTTATAGAGATGTTTTTGAGGTAGAATGATCATCATAATGGTGTTAGGATGAGTGCAAAAATTGATGATAAATGGGTACACCTATATGTTCTGTTTTTGGTTAATGATCAAATATAGATCATGAATTGGTTTGTGAATGATATTGAGTTGAAATGAAGTTGAGAATGAATAGGAAATGAAGTGGAAAAGATAATCTAGGTACAAGATAGGTTAGATTTAAAATGATGGAAGTTATAAAATATGGAAAACTGGAAGAGAGTTGGAAAATGTTAGTAGTAGCATTTACACTGATTAAGCTTCTGTATTTTAGCCATAACTTGTTCTATAGTTATCCAAATGAGATAATTTTTTTCTGATTAAATTAGAGACATAAGGCTACATTTTTTATGAAGACATCGAATTTAAATTATGTCCTTAAGAGTCTCAAAATTAGACATGAAGTTGAGAT
Source organism: Erythroxylum areolatum (assembly GCA_024520975.1). Taxonomy (NCBI): domain Eukaryota; kingdom Viridiplantae; phylum Streptophyta; class Magnoliopsida; order Malpighiales; family Erythroxylaceae; genus Erythroxylum; species Erythroxylum areolatum. The sequence goes on from JANIJH010000006.1 coordinate 10,868,647, forward strand.
TTGGGTGCAGCAAATTGGTGGATGAATGTATATGTTTGTGTTCTGTTTTGAGAGTATAAGAAAATTTTCTATTTGAGTGTTTATGATCAAGTATGGAATATAAATTGTGTATGGATGATGTTGAGTTGAAATTAAGGTATACTTGAAGAAATATCAACTTGAAATGATGAACGTTGAATATGAATTGTTAGAGACTTAGGAATGAGAAACAGACCTTCATAGGTCTAGAACATGTCCCAACCCTGTCTATGTCCGTTAGGAGGGAGTGTATGTCCGCTTAACAGACATTCACAGAACACCTTCAGAAATTCAGATTTTGACTCTCTAGATGGCAAAATCTATCTTTGGATTCTTCATAAAAGTTGTAGTTCTGAAGTCCTCTTCGAAAGCGTCCTAGAATGACATTAATCTGACATCTACAGAAAAAGTTATGCCTTTTGTCCCAATATATGTTTGTTATGGATGAGTGACTTATCAATGTTTTTCTCAAGAGATATTTAGGCTTGATTGTAAACTTGAATGAGCCTAGTTGATGTTGGATTGAGCCATTAAAGTAAGGAAAGTGTTTTAGATGTTAAGGAAGGATTTAAAGATCTTGTTAATGGGTTATGAGCCATTTATTAAGGATATATATCTAGGAATGTCATTGAACATGCATCATACATAGTTCATATACATAAATGTGCATCAATGAATACTTATAATTATGCAAAGTTGCGATGTGTATAAATGTGTATGTTCTGCATGATATAGAGGAACATATAGAGTGCCATTATCCAGACGTTGCCGGGACTTCGAGATAATAGCTTTTAGAGCAAATTGTAAGTAACCTAGATGATTTCACTCAATTAATTATTTGTGATAGATTAAATTTTGAAT
>JANIJH010000006.1:10874525-10877071 GCA_024520975.1 Erythroxylum areolatum
AATTTCAATAGCTATTTGGGCCCATTACAGATACAAAATACTTGTCTAAATTTCATTACATTACAAAAACCATATACAAACATTTCCAATTTGAAAATTTATTTCAAAATAGAAATATTCGAATACATAAGTTACAATAATTGCGGAAGACTTAATTTGATACAAAATAAAGGAAATACTAATGTAGACGCCAACTGATCCCGACCTCTATCCCTGACTTGCATGCAGGAGGTGTACTCCCGTTTGTTTAACGGGGTACTCTTCAAGTCTGAAAAATCACATTGTAATTTTTGATTAGTTTTGCGAACTCAGTTGAGTGAACCATCATTGATGATTTCACCGAATCACTTACACATATCATATATTTCATATATTTTCATTCATATCATATTTATTTTCCTAATATTCACATAACATGGTATCTCATATGATCACACAATTCACGTAGCTAAGTATAGCAATAGTTCATATCAATTTATCACTCATTTCAGCTTTGCATATCATTCAATGGATTTCAATCTTATAATGCTATATGCATGAGACTTATATTTGTTGTTATTGTTGTCACCGAGTGCCTATCACATGCTTATACAAATACTGGTCCATGCATGGGGCTCAGTCAGAAAAAAATCATGGAGCATAGCTCTACGTACAGAATCAGAAATCATGGAGCAAAGCTCTACGTGGAAGCGCTTCAAACTGGCTACTCAAATCACAACGCCTTTATCTGGGCATGCATTTTATGAAATGAATCAAATACTGATTATGCCATATCAGACAATCACATATGATATTCAATCAGAAACTTATAATCATCGGACCTAAGTCTGGCATTTAACTTTTGTTGAGAATTCACATATCATACAAGATCTCACATCAAATCAGAACACTTCCAGTTCATTCCTAACTATTAAACTCCTCAGACTTTAAGTCCGGAATTAAAAAACAAATCACAAGTAGTTCAATAATATTGGAAGTTTAAACAAATCAAATCAATCCTAGGAAATCATCTAGGTTAACTCACAATATGCTCCAAAATGCTATTGCTTGGATGGTCTGGCAATGTCCGACTGGCATCCAATGAGTTCTTCTATACATTTACAAATATCACACTTTTGCACAATTATAATTGTTTAATAATGCACATGTATGTAATGGAATGTGTACAATGCATGTTCACGATAAATCCTGGGTATCTTATCATCAATTACATCACAAAATCAATCTCATTTCAAAACTCATCTAAGTATAATTCATACTTAGGTTTACGCCTCACTAAAACTATTAAAAGCTCTATTCCTTTTACATTGACTCACTTCAGAAATTTTCCAAGTCACACTTTCGGGTCTACTATTCACATTCAATCAGAAAGTAAAACTGATGTAATTTGATCATACTATCCTCTAGAAAAGTGTTCCTCTATATCTTATTTTTCCATTGACACTAAAATCACTCAATTTGGTTCAATAATTTGGAAGATATGCCTCAAACATTATCGGGCTGTTCATATTCAAAGATAGTGTACTATGCACAACTTCCATCCAGAAATTCAATATCTTAGAGAAAGAATAAAAATTATACTTCTTGAGACAATTTGTAGAACTATATCTTTAGGTTACTCCAAATCAAAAATCATCTTATTTCGAATCCTATAGATCCATATATAATCAAAATACTGAGGGGTGTTCAGTAAGATAACACCAGTTCACCCCATTCCAACAGATTCTCTCACTTTCGTTCGATCAATCTATCTCAATTCAATTCAGAATGCTACAAAATTTTATGGAGCAGTATAAAAATATCTTACCAATCCAATGGTTTAAAAATCAGGTCATTTTAAAGTCAGACAAAGAAGTTATAGGCAAAAAACTATCAGATATTCATTAACCTCTCAATGCTTCAAAGTCGCTATCGTGCAATTACACGATAGCGATTTTCGCTATCTAACCTCTAAAGTCACCATTGTGCAAAAACGATGGTGATTTTTGGCTAACCCTCAATGTCACCATCGTGCTTTTGCACGATGGTGCTTTTGGCCTAAAATCTTAAAGCACGATGTTGCTTTTCCACTTCTTCGTATTCACCAACATCCCAATTTCTAAACTCCATAACTTTTGATCCAGAACTCCAAATTTTGCAAACTTTATATCAATGGAAATCTAAAAGAAAGATATACAATTTTCATGAAGACCATTTTATAAAAATCTGCCTAGATCATCACTAAAAATTCACATTCATATCAAAATTTCCACTCTCACTGTTCATTCCCAGAATTTTTTTCAGACAACTTCCACTTCCAAAAACCAACACTTCAATTTTTATTCTAGTCATTTTCACTCCATTTCAATCAATTCATTCGCCATAAATTTCACAATATCCTTAAATATACAAGTTTACTCAAAAATCTCAAAATCATCAAAATCCAAATATCAATTATTCACTCTTCATATTTTGCATTTTACATTATTTGCACTTTCTTAACTCTCTTCCTCTAACTATCATTTATACAATCTTTCTCACTTCAGACCATCATCTTACAATTGTTT
>JANIJH010000006.1:10906228-10929929 GCA_024520975.1 Erythroxylum areolatum
GTTCGATTGAGTTAATTTTTGTGGTGAGGAATTCCTCCCTCGTGAGATGCGCGTCCAGATGTCACGTAGGACGTCGGACATGTGTCTCTCCGGGGAGGGGTTCCAACACTCCACATCTGGAGCTTTTCATAAAATAGCTGGTTGGGTTGTATCAGCTAACTCAACCAACTCATAACCAAACAAAAAATAGCTTTTTAATATAGTCAAACCTTTGATTTGGGTCAACCTGCTAAAAAACAACTTATTAGTTGTTTACCAAACAGCCCTTTTATTTCCTTTAACATTACTATGAATAGTGGAATGCAAAGTGGTCAAAAGTTTATTTTTCTCGTTCTTAGAAAACTAGTATTTTTTATTGATGGTTTCAATAAATTTTTAGCCATAATAATTTTTGGAATGATATTGTATATAGAGTCTTTTATATGATACCTTATAGTCAACAAACAACATTAATTTGAGTACTCTCAATCTTCAAAAGCTTCTTATCAATAACAATAGTCTCAGTGGTGGATTTAACATAAGAGTCCTCTCTCAATTTTATATCTAATTTCATGATGGCTAAGTTTATCATAAGAGATTCAACCTATTGCTTGTGATTAGTCCCATTAAGTTTAAAAATAGGAGAGAATTGTAGATTGCTCAAAGCTACCATAAGAGCAAGATTAATACATATGTAATACAAGATCATATTATTCTCTCTCTCTTCAATTTCCTTAAAATGAATACTATAGTCCATTGAACATTAAAAAATATACTTATTCATAGGTAAGAGTAATACAACAAGTATCATTACTAAATGTATTAGTCAGTTATGGATAAGAAAGTAAAATAATGTTAAATCATAATATTCAATGTATTCTATTTGCTAATCTAAGGTTCTTACCAAACAATAAACTTATTGAAAGAACAATTTCATTGTTCAAATGAATTTTGATCAATATTCCAAGAAAACAATACCAATAAAAATATTTGAATGCATAGACTTATGTACATAAGCATATAATATTCAATTCTATCCAAAACATGATAATGAAATTAATATACTCAAATGATAACTAGTAAAAAATGGCATGTAAAGTTATCATAAATAGAGCAAACCTTTTTTATATAAATGGATAAAATATTCAATCTAGAGCCTAAAATTATTAAATGAAATATGTTGAGACACACTATCAAAATAATGCTAATTTATTATTATTATTTTAAATTGTTATAAAAAAATGTAAAAACATTAAAATGAATTGTAAATAAATTGAAATGACATAATCGTAAATAAATGGTGATGATAGAATAGCAAATATATGGGGATAGCAAAATTATAAATAATTGTTAATGACATCATTCTTATATGGGGATATCAAAATTGTAATCGATTATTGATGTTAGAATTGTAAATAATTGGAGATAAGAAAATTAGAAATACTTCATCTTTAACCTTTAGATGGGATCAAATGACCCATCACTTTGACTAAACCGACATCACACCCTTAGGAAAAAGCAGATTGAAGAATAAGAGATTTTAGCCCTTTTCATCCTACAACCTTGACCAAAACGTATATGAATTCATCCGTCTCCACCACACAGTAGTTCAGAATTTTCAAATTAATAATTGAGAAAAATATCTTAAAATACGTCAAAAATTAAGTCAAGGACTCAATAGTACAATAATAAAATATTAAACATTATAGATTATATTAATCCTCGTTGATTAATTCAACAAACGTCTCCATTCTCCGTCGTTGTTTGATGTCTGCGAACATTTACACGCACTTTGGAGTCATGTCGTGTCCTGTCAGCCGTTTATTGCGCTCCGGAATCCGCGGATACGGTTTGACTAAACTACTACGACGGCATTTGACCGTCACAAACTAGAAGATGGCTAGTTGTTGTTACTTGTTATCGTTGTAGCTGTCAAGGGCAGTATTTGTAGGAAAAGTTACTCATGCATGATGCAACCTAACATAATCACTAGCAAGTTCACTATTCTGTACACACAAAATAAAAATTTTAAAAGTAATTTATTTATTTCAATTTTTATAATTATTGTAATTTTTTATTTTTATTTTTAAAATAATAATAAATTTTTTATTACTAATAATAATTATATATTAAACAAAATTTAAAATAAATTATTTTTATTTAAATTTATTTTAATATTTTATATAATATTTATTAATAAAGTATTAATAAAAATATTTTTAAAAATAAATAATTTAAAAATTATTATTTATAAACTAATATTTATTATATATTTTAATTATTAAATCAACATTTATTTGAAATTGATATATTTTAAAAATATATTTTAAATTTAATTATATTTAATAATAATTATTAAATTAATTTTATAAATTAAACTAAAATTGTTATTATTATTTATTGTTATGATTTTTAGAGACATGATTAAAAATATACAATACAACTGTATAATATGACTATGGACTATTTTGTAATTTTTAAAAAAATTTAAGGACTATTTTATAAATTTAAAAAATGATTCGAAATGGTACCCAATATTAACCGGTACTAGTATAACATCGTAATAGAGTTTAATCAAATGCTACCATTTTTCCTAACTTTTTCCTGGTCGCAAGTGTTTATGTTGTTTGGAGAATGCATGCGTAATCTAAAAAAATTGCAAGAATATACTTTGTCAAGGATTAGGACTCAAAATGCCAACCATATTGCTACAGCAACATTCGTCAAGGATTTCTTTCAGGGCACAAGTGAAAGCCAAGAGCAAGCGTTTCAGAAAGGAAAAAACAACAGAAGAATATTAAATATTTTTTTAGAACAAAATTACACCTATGGGATGCATATATAAAAAGGAAAACTGAAAAAAGAAAAAAGAAAAGGAAATACACAATTGATAAAATCAGGAATTTACAAAGCTTGGAAAGACTAGCATCGATAATAGGTTCATGATGAATTTAATTTTCAGGCCCAAGTTCTGTATAAACGTTAAGCCTGTGTTAAAGCTCCAATGGGTTTAAACCTAAGGGACTATGTTAGGAGGAAGTGAGTTTAATTCTTGACGGGATCGAAGATGTGGACTGGGTTAAAATAATCAAAGCGGACTTAAGTTTTATAATAAATCTTGTTGTATTAGTTTGAGTCAAATCCTTTCTTAAGTTATTAAATTAGGTTAATTAAATAAAATTCAGCTTTAATCAATTTTACAATTAGGCTCTCTTTCTTTATGGCAGATAATGAACTGATTTAGGATTTTCAACTTCAGCAATTTACGCAAGGAGTTTGATTTAGAAATTTTAATCCTAAAATGACGTAATTTAGTTAAAATTAATTAAGTATGACATGTATAAGTGTTTAAAATTTCTTTCTTATATAATAAGTCAAATCATTAATGTTAACGGAAATACTAATGTCAGGTTATAATTGAAAATTTAAGTATTTAATAGTTACTTTTTTAAGTTAAAGTTATAATTAAAAAATTAAATAAAGTTTGAAATTTTGCAATTAACTCTATTAAATTTAACTTTAAGAGAAAGTTGAAACTACAAAGGTGGAAGCAAGGCTTAACCCTTGAATAGGGAACATTTCGGACTGCTCTGTTTAAGTTTTTTATTTGTAGAGAGGTTAACAACTCACAAAGTATTGGGTCTTCTGGAAGTAAACCTCACGCCAGAACAGTCAAACAAGTTTGGTAGGAAGGAACATTAGATTTTAGAGACCGGCATTGTGTTTGACTTTGAAGCGCTAATATTACGTACACGGTGCCAAGTTTTGTAAAGTCGCTCACCCGCCAGGGTCACCAATTTGGAAAAGACACAAGCATAAGGTTGTCACGTGGATGTGTAGATTGAAACAGTCCATATGAAGGAATTGCTCTATCCCACACTTCAAGCCTCTTTTTTTGGGCCTCATGCCATATAATTTGTGTCAACTCTGTCGGTCTTTTGAGCCCTACCCACGTTTCCAACTAAGAAATTGTAAGCCATTAACCACCCAAACCATCATGTCAGGCACATAATGTGGGGTTGTAACATCATGGGCCGTCTGAAATATTTATTTATTCTCTTTTAGTTTTCATTTGAAACAAAAAAAATACGAAGGTCTAAATCATTCAAAACGTTTCATTTTAGCATCTAACTTTTTTTAAAATGTTAACTATCTAAATTTTTAAAATTCAAATAAAGAAGAAATCATTAATAAGAAAAAAGTTGAACAAGAATAGTGAAAGATTCATTTTGCTGTTAGATATCTATGGAGAAAAGATATTTACGGAGAAAATTATGTGGAGGAATATAGACAATAACGATATCCACCTCAATAAAATCACACAAGTTCTTTGTTTGAAAATTACGGATTCCTCAGTCGTCACTTAACTTGCCATGTTCTTGATGATCATCATTACCCAGGTACGTATTTGTTGGCCATCATTATCTCTATCAGCTTCAATTTCCTAGTAATAACTGTATAAAAACATCTAAATTACCTCATCAATCCTATTCTTTGTTTTAGTATTTTTAACATTTCGATTTCGTTTAATCAAACAAATCTTTAGATAAATGCAGAATTTAGAGTGAATTTTTATTGTTGTTCACTTGGGAGTGCTTTGGAAACGTTTTGTAGACAAGCTTATAGAGCAAAGTTCTCTCGGGCATGTATCAAATCAACAACTTCCGTGAATTGTCTTGTTTTTATACTCTATTTTGTTGCTGCCCATGTTAGTGTCCGTAACTCCCATAATGAAGCTAATTGGACAGCCTACAAAGGTTACAAAGCAGACAGGTCTAGTGGCCGTGTCGCTGATATCTTTTCACTTTAGGTTGCTTCCTCCTTTTTTTAGTTTTCCTTTTTCCTTTTGGTACTTTCTCTCGTTATTCTATTTTTTATGTCAAGGTTTCTGTTCATCAGGTTATTACTATTATCTTATGTCACTTGCTCTCTCCGTTTTTCCAATAGCCCTCGTTTTTGTTCCCTCGTTTATCTTAATTTTTATTTTATTTTTGTTTTAAATTAATACCAAGTTAGGTGTTAGAGGTTAAATTGGCGCCCAAAACATAAGGACTTAATGACAAAGTCATTAATACCAGTTAAATAAGAGATATCTCCAAATTTTGAAGGTCACTCTCCATAACAAGAGATGAATACATTTAACAATACAAAACAAATTTACACAAGTACAAAAATAATAGTAAAACACTCATTAAAAGATGGAGAACCAAATTCACGTGAGCTAAGACATTGACATTGTTACAAAAATACACCAAGAGAAACCATTATATAGTCCAAATAATTCAAAGATTTAGGGCGAAAAGCTCAAGAAATAAAAGAAAATTTATAAAAAAGAGTAAGAAGTAGCATAATATGGACATAGAAAAAAAAAACAAATATGTTAAAGGAATATATCTAAGAAAATAGAAAAGAAGAAACAATGAAAACGGGAAAGGGAATGCTTAAGCCTACCACTTGGTAAGCTCGAGCTTTAAAGGAGATAAAACATTTTGTGATTTTTAAACTCTTTTATAATGACAAATATAAGGGAAATTTGCCCTAAACCCTAAATGAGGTGAATTTGTTGGCGGAGAAAGGCTCTCTAATTTATTCTTTAAGATTCACCCTAGGATTAAGAATCAAATTATCACCATATTTATTTCTTTTTTTACTTTTTTTTTGCATAAAGAGTCAACAATACAAACATTGTTTGCTATTATAAACATGTTACTTTCGTCATGAGTCAATTCATTAAATGGTTTACCTGAAGTATATGGTTTATAGACTATTGTGTATGTCAAATAATGTATATACGCACATTTAACAGGTAACAATATTACGGGTTGAGTGTTATAAAAAAATAATTTTTTGAATAGCTTATTAAATTGCGTGTACTATATATCTAAATATAATTTTCATTAGAAATGGGATCGACCTTGATTTTTATTTTCATATTTTTATTTTTAATTTTATTATAATTTTTTTGTCATAAACTTATAGTTGAAGTGCTGTATTTTAGGGGCTAGATTGATTTATTGAGTTTGTGTAATTATTAAGATAGTGTAAAATGTTATTAAATTGAAACCACTAGGATAGTGCAATAAAAGAATATGTTATTGAAATTGAACATTATTTAGTGTTTTAACCAAAACTTTCGATAGAAATATTAAGTTGAGATTATTGAAGAAGTTACAAAAAGTTGAAAAAAATATTTACAGTTCCTAAGAAGATCCTATGAGCTATGACAAATTCAAATAAGGGAATTTAGTAAAATTGAATTTTATGTGAATTGTGTAAATTTTGAATAATTTTTAGATATATGAAAATTAATAGATATGTGGCTTGTAGTTTCGAATGTTAGAGAACACCTGTCTTTAACTCGAAATTATATTGTAGAAGTATTTTTTTAGGTGAGAATTTTATATACTCCCTCCTATTTAAAATAAGTGTCGTTTTAGAGAGATGCATACTTATTAAGAAAGTTAGTGAAATATTTGATATACCCTTATTAATTGTATGTTGAATTGCCTTGAAAATGTAATCTGTATAATTAAGATGTGAGAGAAATTAAAGGGTAATTTTAGAAATAAAATTATAAACATGCATGAAAAATCGTGAATGACACTTATTTTGAATAATTAAAATTTCTCTAAAACGATACTTATTTTAGATAAGAAGGGCTATATGTTTTGTGTGTTAAATAAATGAATTTTGTTGTTTATATGATTTAAAGCTTTAAAAATGCGATGGTTGAGCGTGGTTACGAGGCCAGATGATGAGTATGGTTAGTCAGAACATATTAATCGACGCTAAAATGGCCGTTTATCATTCGGTTCTTGGAAGTTGGAACACTATTTGGAGCCAAATGCTGCTTGTACAAGTTCACTGACATGGTGAATTAACAGGTACTGGTATAGGCATGCATGTACTATTCTGCTGTCTAGGATGCATTATTTGGAGTTAAATTTGAACGTATATGGATCCATTGACCATAACAGATTAGTTGACACCAACCTTAACCATATATACGGAGTTATGTGGCTTAGTCGACACCATTTTATTTTGCATTTATATGATTTTTCTAAAATTATATATTTTCAAGTTTTCTTTCTTTAGTGGATACTTTGAAGAGATTAGTAGTGTCAATTTAGTAAAATGTTGTATTTTGTTGTATAATTTTATCCTATTTAGTTTTTTTAGTTATTTTTTTATTTGACAATAGATAGGGATATTATTTTTTATTATTTTGTATATTTTGTATATACGGTCGGGAATTCCATATTAAGGACGTAAAGAATTTTAAAATGATTTATAAATGTATAACAAACCTCTCCTTGTAATGTACCTTTTGTGATGGAGTTAGACCCAAATTTATCATGATACCAAAGCCTAAACTTGTCCTAATAGTTGGAGGTAGTACTCGACCTGTTGTAATCAATTTGTTCAATATGTCCATCAGATATCCAATTGAAAGACATGCGTCAATAATTTCACATGGAGCAAGTAAAGAATGTTAAAATGATTTATAAATATATGGCAAATCTCTCCTTATACGGTGCCTTTTGAGGTAGAATAAGGCTCAAATTTATTATGCTATCAAAGCCTAAACTTATCTCAATGGTTGAAAGTCGTATCCGACCTATTGTAACCCTTTGTTTAATATGCCCATAAGATGTTCAACTAAGGAAGGTGTGTTAAGAATCTTACATTAAGAAAATAAAGAATGTTTAAATGATTTATAAATCAATGACAAATATCCCCTTATAAGGTATCTTTTTGGGTGAAGTTAAGCTCAAATTTATTATATACTAACTTTGAGGAAGAGGAGGTTGAGAACATAAGATGAGATTAAGTTTTGATTTTTTTATATTAATTGGATCCTACTATCTTATAAATAGATAATTTCTTATTTAAATATATTTTATAGATTATTTATTATTATTATTATTATTATTATTTGATATTGACTCTAATAATTGTTTTATATGCTCCTTAAAAAGTAGATATATTAAGAGTTTTAGTTATTTAAATCATTTGTAAAAATGCATTAACATGTATTTAACTTTGACCTGAATGCGAGTTTAATTTGAGAAATTAAAACTTTAAATTTTAGGATTGACATTAACAGCGAAAAAGAAAACAGTGATTATTTAAAACTCTTTGGACTTGACATGTTCTAATTTTAAAGACATAAGGTGGATAATTGATTGAAGTATACAATATGGAAATTAGTTCAGATCCATGTTATGGTCTAGGACTTATTGTACATGCATAGGTCTAGCGGTGAGGTTAATTGGAGGAGGAAAGTAAAGTGGACGGCTGACATGGGTGTCTCCCCCTTTCACTGCAATTAAAGGGGCAAGGCATGATGATCTCGTTTGAAAACTCCAAGTCCCACCCCGAATGATAGTTGAGTGAAGACAATCCTGAGTGGGGTAAGCTGAAGCTTAGCTTTATGAAAAGTCGGTGGCATGCTGATTCGCTCATCTCATGAAAATCAAGGTGGGTTATGTTAATCCGACTAGACTCTTGTTTGTCGCACTTGGAATTTATTCCATACCCTTCCTCAAAGTCATATAGCATGCCGTTGTCGTATTATTATACTTTTTGCCTGATTAGCAACACATTACGATTCTTTCAAAATTTAAAAAAACCCCCTTTTTTTCTGGTCCTTTTGCTCATGCTTATTTCAATAATTTAGATTATCTCACGAGTTTAGGTCACTCGAATCAATCGGTCTGGTTCCGTAAACGTATGGCAAGGTTGCATATACCTTGTTCTCAATAAAGAACCACCCAGAGTTGGTCATGCCGCCAGTCGCATGACTAATCCTGCACTTAACAATAGTAAAATAGCTAGTCAAGCGCACAAGTAGACAAGCCCAGCAAAACAGGAATTGAAGTGCTAAGGCTGACTAGTGGATAAGTTTTAGTTTTATTCTTCTTAAATTATCTACCCTTATAGCCTCTTCAGAAACTAGCCAAACTTAGAGAAAAGAAGCCATTACTAAACATGCTATCAACTCCATGTTGGTATCACTTTCCAATACTAACAGCTGATGGTGGCACCTATTGCCTTCCTTCTTGGAATGCATGCCATCTCTGAGGATGCCCCAAATTGTATAGGCATGCACAATAAGAATAGAAGAATCCTAATATTCTATTCTTTTATCATTGATGAGGTAGATGCCAATGATAATGCTTAAAGTGCACTTAGTGGCAAACGTAGATTACAATCAAGAACCAAATTGCAGTAGAAATTAGGGACAAAAGTGGTGGCTTCAACGATATGGACGGTTGGTATGACTAAGAGATTGAAAAAACAAAAGGGAATATGCAAAAAGCCAAACAAGGAGCACAATTCCGCACTCCCACTGGCTGTGGTAAGCCATAAAGGCCGGAAACACATCTGAAACCTTATCTCCAACGCCTCTTCGCACTCCATCATTTGGCAACTTCCGCAGAGCCATGATAATGTATCATCGTCATCATCATATCATGTATCTTTTCGAATCGCATGACCCATCATGCCAAATCATTTAAGGGTCCCACTTTGTCTATTCTTTGCCAACATTACACGTGTCACTCTGACGATTGGCATTTTGGCACTTCTTGTCCAGCTAGGAATCTTGGTAATGTCTCGTCATGCGTCGAATAGTTACTTGGATCAACTAGAAAGACCAGGAGCAGTAGTGCTAGCACTAAGCATCCTTTGATTATAAGATTTCCTTTTTTGCTTTACTTTGTCCTTTGGGTTAATGTGATTAGGCTAATAGCAAACCTAATTATTCCAATCATCCTTTTAGACCAAGTGAATGATTATTATGTATCTTTCTGCTATGTAATCATAAACATATACGTACAAGCCAAGATCAATGTCTATCTATTAGTGCCAGACTTGTAACTGAAGCTTGGGAAGCTAAACAACTTTTCATGACCTAATCAATCATAAATTACTTTAGGCTGTGTCCATGTCTTTGCAGCAAATCAAGGGAAGCAAAAGGGTTAAGTAAAAACCATAGAGATAAATCGCTTCACTAATTATCCGTGGTTAGAAGTTTCATATATTGATAATCACGATGACCCACCTGCAGGGTGGCAAAATTGCACTGCAGATTCGTCGGTGGATTATATGTACAATTTCAGGTGTCATTTCCCATCGTCTGACATGTTAGCTTCCAGAAATCCAAGCCTGTGTACAATCACAGGTGAGATGTGTACCCGTTAACTAAGGCAAGACTATATATAGAATATAAATTCAAAACTCGAATCAACTTGAGAGGGACATTAAGCCAAGAATTTTGGTTCCTGTTAGTGAAATTGCGTTTCATGTGCACCATTATATGTTCTTTGAAGTTGGTATGCCGTCTCAAAAAATAACAGCCAAATATGATTATTTTTCGTTCTTAGTAGTCACCAAAAATTTTTTATGCCCTGATCACAAAATTAACATGAGATAAGCTGATATTTATTATCCAAAATCAACCCTGAAATGAAATAATAGAAATATTTAATTCCATGACTTCAACCAATAAAATCAAATTAAATATTTTATGTTGTAATAGTGAACTTTAAAAATCATTAACTTTAGATATCTAGCTAATACACCTCTTTAGTAGAGGATCGATCGTACCATTCCAACTAGTCAGTGATCAACTGGAAGTTAATCTGCACCACATTATTGCATGTACTATATCAAACCACATACTACTCATTCCAACTATTAAAGCTTGATTTCCACGTAGAAAATTATACATAATATTATTGGAATATAATCGTCATCAAATCATGGACTCAACGGAAATTTTTTTTTTCAGATTTCAATCAAATCTTAATAATTGCATAATTTGAATAAAAACACAAATTGTAAAATATGAATCATACATTATCCACGTTTCCTGTTAAAATCTTTTAACAAGTTCTTCACCGTGTCAATCACAAGTTGTTCAATCATTCAACCTTTAACGGTATCCAGCAAAGCAATTTCTCAACTTTTGAGATAAAGAACAAGAAGTGCTAGCTTCTTTGTTTGTTTTTTCTATTAATAGAAAAATCATTAGGAATTTTTAATTTTATTAAAATAAAATTATTTAATTAAAATTATAATCTAAATCTAAATCTAATTATAATTAATTTTAAAAAATCAAATATCTCACCTTAAAGTTTCTCAAATTTTACAATTAAGTTCAACTTAATTAAATTGATTTTTCTTTCACAAATTATTATTTGATGTGTAGCTCATTAGGTTCTTAATATATTGGCGATGATTATAAATCATAATTCTAATTCATAATTAAAATTAGATTAATTAAAATTCCTTTTAATTTATCTTTAATTCTCCCATTAAACAACTTATAATCATAGATCAAGATTGACATTTAGCAATATATTATGATCATCCAAATATTAGGAATGTCAAAATGGTTTGACTTAACATGTCCATGCATGGTTATAATGTATAATTTAATTCTTTCGTCATCTAGTATTCCAATAGGATAGAGTATGGATATGGTGTCTACTCTTTTGGTTCAATCATATTCATTCATGTTAATTAGTAATTAATTTATAATTGAAATTTAAAAATACCTTTTTCAAATATCAATTCACTCTGGTCAGAGAATTCAATAAATTACAACTAATCAATAACAATAGAATATTCTCTCTAATTACTTTAGAGTGACAAATCCTATATTGACTTACTCAACTGTCTCCATATAGTTTATATTGCATCCAAGTATTATCGACTGAATTATCCTAGGACAGTTCATAAGTAGTATCAAAACACAGTAATTCTCATACGAGATGCTTTGATAATCTCAAGTCTAAGGATCAATTATATAATCATCATTATGAGAAAATTCACAAACACATAAGTAAAATTCCATTTAGGATTCTTATAGTTGGGTCACTTCGGTAACTTATTATCTAATAATCACCCACACATTAGTTTAAGTGTCTCCATACTTTAATTTATGAGATCAATTACTTTCTTCATAAGAAAGAAACATAATGTGTGTTAGTTTTATTATTTCAACAATATTTCATTTTAATGAAACTACAACTAGGAATATTTAGAAATAATGCGTAAATGTAAATTAAATATCACAATTATGATCTCATCATAATTTCAATTATACAATAATTATTCCTGAGATTTTACCTATAGTATTAAAACATTAGATATAATTAACGTAATACAAAAGATAAATAATGCCTTCTTCATTGATAAATAATAACGTCATACATCAAATTGCATCCAAATAATTGGCTATAAGGACATAAATTAACAATCTCCCACTTGAACTAAAGTCAATCGCCTATGTATCTAATACAATATCCATCCATAAGTCCATCATGTCTCTTTTGAGACAGTGGCTTAGTGAGAGGATCGACAAGATTCTTTTTAGTGGGAACTCGCTCTAATATTATGTCTTTTCGTTTCACTATCTCCCTGATCAAGTAAAACTTCCTAAGTAAATATTTGGATCATTGATAAGACCTTAGTTCCTTTGCCTGTGCAATAGCATCGTTGTTGTCACAATACAATATTATAGGTTTAGCAATGCTAGGAACCACTCCAAGTTCAGTAATGAACTTCTTAATCTAAATGGCTTCCTTTGCTGCCTCTGACACTGAAATGTACTCTGTCTCAATCGTTGAATCTGCAATGGTTGGTTGTTTGAAACTCTTCCAAGTTACTGCACCACTATTAATTGTGAAGATATACCCTGACTGTGATCTGCTATTATCAAGATCTTACTGAAAACTAGCATATGAATATCCTTGAACTCTCATTTCAACTCATCCATAGACTAAGAAAATATCTTTAGCTCTTCTCAAATATTTTAAGATGTTTTTCACAACTATTCAGTGACCCTTACTTGGATTGACTTGAAATTTGCTCGTTATGCTTAAAGCATATGAGACATCTGGTCTAGTATATAACATCACATACTGACAATTTTTGAAGCATATGGAATACATTCCATTTTATCTCTCTCCGTTGGTTTCTTTAGACACATACTTTGTGAGAGAGAAATCCCATATGACATGGGAAGAATCCCCTCTTGGAATTCTCCATGCTAAAACTCTTTGGCACTTTGTCTATATATATGGATTAGGATAACCTAAGCAACCTCTTTAATATGTCTTTATAGGTTTTATTCCCAAAATATAAACTGTTCTCCCATATCCTTCATGGACCAAACATTTATGGACTGTAGCATAGGGATGCCATTTCTAATTAGCAATATGTCATCCACTTATAACACTAAGAAAATGACTGCACTCCTACTAACCTTCTTATAGACACATGATTCATCCATTTTTTTTTAAAAAATTAAACTCTTTGATTGTCTCATCAAAATGGATGTTCCAACTTCGTGACACTTGCTTAAGTCCATAAATGGATTTTTACAACTTGCATACTTGATTACGAAATCTCTTGGATTCAAAAATTCAACTTGTGTCATATACACATCCTCCTGCAAATTCTCATTAAGAAATGCAGTTTTGACATCCATCTACTAGTTCTCATAATTATGATATGTAGCTATAGTCAATAAGATCCTTATGGACTTTAGCATATCTACTGGCAAAAAGGTTTCATCAAAATAAACCCCTTGTTTTTGTTTATAACCTTTATTTTTTGATAATTTAATAATTTTCTAAATTAAGAAATAAAAGATTATGTACAGAACTAGAGATTGCCCAAGTGGCAACTCTTATACCGAAACCATACCAGAAGACATACTTAACCACAGCAGACTAAGAAGACTCTAAATTGCTGCTAAGAATAAAAGAAAACACAAGAAATCAACTATACAAGAATTCGATTACAGTATAAATCCTATTTCTATCTTCCTTCCAATAATACTTGTAGAGGCTTAGAAGCCAAACCTTTACCTGATCCTTCCATATATCCAAACTAGCCTCATAGATCATCTCATCAACCACACAACACCGATATAACATGATTAAATTTCATAGGCTGAAGTACCTTTATTGAAATCATCTTTTCTGCTAAAAGAGAGTGGCACGCAATCTAGTACACCACCATGCTTCCAAGACTAGATTCCATTTTTCTTTAAGACTTTTTAGAGACTGATGCGTGCCCTGAATCTTGAATCTGGTGTCTCCATTGCTATAAAATACCGAAGAGGGATAGGAGATTGTGATCTCCTTTTTCCCTCCAATTTCCTTAACATGAAATCAAACCTATAAACATTTCATTAGAGAAAATAAAACACTCCAACAATTACCTTCTCTCAATGTTTAAGCTGAGTTGTTCCATAACTTGAAAGATCACTATAGTGTTTGCTCCCAACTTACAATATTTTATCTTTGAAGGCTCGATGGTTTCTTTCAGTCTAAAGGTTGTAACCTTTAGTCACTAACCTTGCTTTGTATGTATGTACATTACCATTCATGTCAGTTTTTCTCTTAAAAACCCCACTTGCATCCAATAGGTACAATACTATCAGATGCATTCACCAAAGTCCATACTTGATTAGTGTACATGGATTCCATTTCAAATCTCATAGCTGCATGTCATTTTAAAGAATCAATGTTAAATATTACTTCTTTAAAATTTGTAGGCTCATCATATATGAGTAATACATTATCCTTCCCCTATTCTATATATAAATCTAATTTCATGGGGGGACAATGTATCCAATTAGTGTGTCGCGGATTATGTTTGAGGTTCTTGTTCCATCTCGATGTGTCTTTGTGGCTTTTGAATTTCACTAAGTTCAACCTCACTCCCATAACTTTCTTTGATAATAAATTATCTTTCTAAGAATGTAACATGTCTTAAGACTTTGAGAATAAATTATCTTTCTAAGAATGTAACATGTCTTAAGACAAATACCTTTTGCTTAACAGGATGGTAAAATTGATATCTAAAACTCTCTTTTAGATACCCCAAAATTTTCATTTACCTAATTTAGCTTGAAGCTTATCAGATATTGCATGCTTCACATAAGCATCACATCCTTGAATCTTTAAGTGTGACAATTTTGATCTTCTACCAGTCCGTATCTCATATTGTATTTTGTCAACTGATTTGGATGGAACTCTATTTAAAAGGTAAATAGCGATTTCAATGGCATATCCCAAAAGGATAAAGGAAGGACTGCATATCATGGAACGTACCATATCTAATAGTGTATGATTTCTCCTCTCCAAAACTCCATTATGCTGTGGAGGCTGACCTAAGTATCTTAGTACTTTTACTAGTTTGTTCCTTAACCCCAAGTCTAAATTTCTTGAACTTTTCAAAAGATTCAGACTTTTGTTTCATTAAGTACACATAACCATATCTCAAATGATCTTCTATGAATGTAATGAAATATAAGTATCCACCTTGAGCACTAGTAGATATAGGTCCACATATATTTGAATGTATTACTTCTAGTAACTCACTAGCACATTGCCTCTTTCCATTAAAGGGTAGTTTGGTCATCTTTCCAAACAAACAAGATTCACAAGTTTCATATGATTCATAATCAAAAGGATCCAGATATCCTTCTTTATGTAACTTTGTGATTCTAGTTTCATTGATATGACTTAACTTACAATGTTATAAATAAGATGGATTTTGTTCACTTAACTTTCTTTTCTTGCTATTTATGTTAAAAATCGACCTTTAAAGATCTAACCATACAAACCATTTGTAAGTAATCCAGATCCATAATAAATATCATCTTTATATAAAGAACAACTGTTATTCTTAATAATAAAGACAAATCCATTCAAATCCAAAGAAGAAAGAGAAATGATGTTTCTTGTAATAACATGGACATAATAACTATTATTAAGTTCTAATATAAGGCCAGAAGACAAACCTAAACTAGTTCCTACAGCTAATGCAGCAACTCTTGCTTCATTGCCAACTCACAAGTCAACTTCACCTTTCTTCAATGATCTACTCTATGTTAACATATGCATGTTATTACATATGTGAGAACCATATCCATTATCTAATACCTAATTATGTGGAACAGAAGTAGAAAGATTGATCTCAATTATAAACATACCTGAAGAGACAGTTTCCTTAAGCTTCTTATCTTTTAGGAAAGTAAGATAAGATAAGCATTTCCTCTTCCAGTGTTTGTTGACTCCACAGTGAAAATATGTACCCTTGTCATTGCTCTTCTTCTTGACACCTCCTTTGAGCTTTACTACACTAGTAGAAGCCTTCTGTTTCTTATTCTTATTCTTTTTAGAGTCTTTTTTCTTGCCTTTAGAAGAATTCACAACAAGTATAGAAATTGACACTTTCTTAAGGTATTATTTTGCAGTATTAAGCATATTCAACAGTTCAGGCAATGTCATGTCCTTCTGGTTCATGTTAAAGTTCATGACCAACTGTGAAAAACTCAAACTTATTGACTTCAGCACCAGATCAGTGCTTAACTCATGGTCCATGACAAAACCTAATCGGGCTAATTTTTCAATATTCTTAATCATCTTCAACACATGTAGGTTGACTGAAGATCCTTCTGTCATCTTGAATTGAAATAGCGCCTTGGAGATTTGATGCCTCTCCACCCTACTATATGCACCAAATAACTCCTAGAGATGACAAATCATAGAAGGTGCATCCATGTTCTCATGCTGCCTTTGCAGCTCAGGAGACATGCTTGCTAACGTCACACATATGGCTTGCTCAACGTCATCAATATAACATGGATATCTTTACCAAACCTGATCAGTCGCATCTGAACTAGGCTCTTACGGAGCAGGAGTTTCAAGAACATACAATTTCTTTTCTTTCCTGAGAACTATTCTCAGGTTTCTAAACCAGTCCACAAAGTAAGATCCAGTCAGCTTATTAGCATCCATGATGCTCCTTAATGTCAAATTGCATCTTCTATTTTGATAAACGAAAAACATAAGAGGGAGCTAGTATTAGTTTATATCCAAAATAAAATAAAATAAGGACTTTAAAATATTTGATTACTCCCACTATCTTATTCAAAACAATAGCCCTCACTATTAAATTGAAAATTTATCAAATAATTTCCTAGTGGACTAGGATCCCATTTAAAATTAATTGATCTTGAGTTTGCTCAACTAACCAACTAAATTTAAACTAGGTAGATAACAACTTTACCAATCACATCTCATGCGACTCCTATATACGTTAGGTGACATCTCTTTGTCAAAATATATCATATATATTATTCCTAACCCTGCTTATAAATTCATAGAATCATGAGTTTGCTCATCCAAATCATACAAATTTAGTTAAATATGACTCATCAATTTAAGATAAAACATATTAGGGTTAAGGTGGCCTTAGGTTTACTTTACAAGCCAAGCAATAATCAGAATTATGATTTTATCCTTAAATAGTAAAAGGCAATTATCACATTCCTAATGTGTACTTAATATTTAATAGAGGGATTTTAGATTTAAAAAATTTTGGTCTCATCAAAATAATATAATCTCATTATATTTATAATTTAAAAAATAATCTAATTATGAAAGAAATTATTCAAAACCTTTACTTGATTCAAATTATCGATTTCATAACTTATTTAATTTAATAATTTAACTTTTAAATGATTAAATTAAATACAAAAAATATTCATAATAAAAATACCCTTTGAAAACAAATTTTCAAAATTTAGAAAACAAAATTTCAATATTATTAGGAATATGTACAAATTCAATCTCCATTAACAAAATTTAATAGAGATTAAGATTTTTTAAAAAAATGTTAAAAACAAAATAAAAAGGAAGAGAGGTTGTCTGGCGTATGCAGAGCACGTGCCAGAAG
The DNA here is from genome assembly GCA_024520975.1 of Erythroxylum areolatum. Lineage (NCBI taxonomy): Eukaryota > Viridiplantae > Streptophyta > Magnoliopsida > Malpighiales > Erythroxylaceae > Erythroxylum > Erythroxylum areolatum. The sequence continues at coordinate 10,923,974 of JANIJH010000006.1, forward strand.
CCTACTTGCTTCTATAAGGGTGCGTGCAACGGGACATTGACTGGCACATGCTATCAACTTTTCTTATTTTGGAAGTCCAGTGAACGGTGTGTGCGTGCACACATGCCCATTGTTCTCTTTCTCCAAAAATGTCAAACTCTTCATGTTCTTCAACGCTCCAATGCCTCAAACGCTTCCTTTTCTTAAACGCTTCAACTATTGGCATGTCCCTCTTTCAAAGGGCATTAATCGCCCCATCGACACCATCCATTGGCATCGTCGACGACACACTGGTGTCGCCAGCAACCCATTAGTGTAGCAGGCTACAGTTGGTGTCGCCAGCGATTCATAGCTATTGCAGGCAATGGCTATTTGCACATAAGGGAGATAAACATCCATATGAACCAGTAAATGTAGAAGGCAGAAAATGCAGGCAAAACATTGCAAAGGAAAAACAAAATTTCAAATCCAAAAATCATGCATAGTTTCGCATAAACTATATAACCAGTAGATGCATATACATGGAGCAAATGTAAGGCATGAAAAATGCAAAAGCAAATCAAGTTATCAAAAGGCAACATGCACAAGTGATAGAAAATGATTTTCTAAAACCTTCGTATACACACATGGCAATATGATTTTTACAATTTCCATATGCAAAAAAGCAAAACATACACACTTGAAACAATTTATAGATACAAGTTCTAATTTAATAATCTAGACACAACAAGTCAAGTGGAGACTCGCATGCCACTGATTAACGAACAAGTATATAAGCATCAATAAAATTCCAGATGCATGCAAAAGATTAGTCCCGAAGCAAGACAAAAACAGTAATGAAAAACCTTAATATTTATCATATAATTCAAATTAAACAATTAATGTAGGCTCTAATACCACTCTTGGAATCTAACCATGATCAACTCACAAATGCAAAGGAAAATAATTTTTTTAACGAATTTCAATCAAATCTTGATAATTGCATAATTTGAATAAAAACACAAATTGTAAAATATGAATCATTCCTGATTCACGTTTCCTGTTGAAACCTTTTGACAAGTTCTTCACTTCAACGATAAATTGTTCAATTGTTCGGTCTCTAACAGTATCCACCAAAGCAACTTCTCAACTTTTGAGAGAAAGAACAAAAAGTGGTAGCTTATTTATTTGTTCTTCCAATTAATAGAAAAATCATTAGGAAATTATAATTATAATTATAAAATAAAAATAAAAATAATTAGATTTTAATTATGATTATGATTATAATTATAATTATAATCATAATCATAATTAAAATCTAATTATTTTTATTTTTATTTTTATTTTAATAAAATCAAATAGCTCATATTTGGTTCCTAAAGTTTCTAAAACTTTATAATTAAGTCCAACTTAATTAAATTAGTTTTTTTTTCACAAATTGCTCTTTGATGTGTGACCCATTAATTTCTAATATATTGACAATGATTATAAATTCTAATTCTAATTCACAACTAGAATTAGATAAATTAAAACTCCTTTTAATTTATCTTTAATTCTTCAATTAAACAATTTATAATCATCGATCAATATTGACGTCTAACAACATGTCTGATCATCTAAATTTCAGGAATGTTAAAGTGATTTGACTTAACTTGTCCATGCATGGTTATGACGTATAATTTAATTCGTTCATCATCTAGTATTCCAATTGGACAGAGTATGAATATAATATCTACTCTTTTGATCCAATCACATTCGTTCTTATTAATTAGTAATTGATTTATAATTGAAATTTGGAAACTCATTTTCAACTATCAATTCACTCTAGTCAGATAATTCAATAAATCATTACTAGTCAAAAACAATAGAACATTCTCTCTAGTTACTTTAGAGTGATGAATTCTTTGTTGACTTACTCAACTATCTCTATATGATTCATGCTGCATTTAAGTACTACGACTTAGTTATTCTAGGACATTTCATAAGTTGCATTAAAACACAGTAATTCCCACAAAAGATGCATTGATAATCTCAATTCTAAGGGTCAATTATATAACTATCATTATGAGAAAATCCACAAACACATAAGTAATATTCTATTTGAGAATCTCATAGTCAGGTCAGTTCAATGACTTATTGTCTAATAATTGCCTACACATTAGTTTAAGTATCTTCATACTTTAATTTATGAGATCAATTACTTTCTTCATAAGAAAGAAACATAATGTGTGTCAGTTTTACCGTTTCAACAATATCTCATTTTGATAAAACCACAACTAAAAACATTTAGAACTAATGCATAAATATAAATTGAATCTTATAATTATGATCTCATCATAATTTTAATTACACAGTAATTGCTCCAGGAATTTTTTCATCAGCATTAAAATATCAAATATAATTAATATAATACAAAAGATAAAGAATACCTTTTTTTATGAATAAATAATAATGTCATACATCAAATTGTATCTAAATGATTAGTTGTAAGGGTATAAACTAATAAATCCAACTGCATTTTGTTCATCTTTCCAGTTTTGTTACTGTTCGTGGTTGAGAATGAAGCATGTGTTAAGTACTTTCCGCCTTGGGAGTGATTCTTGATTAAATAGGACCAAATGGGAAAATACTTCTAGCATATAACTAAGCAACATTAGTATGCTATTTGTTGTCTCTGCCCACTCTCTAAACCTGCAAACGTTGAATCGGTGCTGAATTCATCCCTCATATATAGCATGACTTCAGTAGCTTTCCTTGATGTTTGTTTATACGAGAAAAAGCTCGATTTTTCTATAATATTTAAGTGGCGCAAAGTATGCATATGTGAAGTGGAAGATCATCGTAAAGTTTTGTGCAGCGAAAGGTCGTACGTATAACCACAGGACTTGGTTTTGAAAAAGTGATAAATGAGAAGAATCGGATAAGAAGCATCTAATAATTTTCCCTAGTGCGATAACGTTACATCCACCTGCCATATGATTACACGTACGACATATTAACTCTATACGTTGTACACTTGAATAGAGGAGATTATTGGACAAAGAGAGATGGGGATTTTAACATACCATAAACCAGATTCGTCTACATACTTGCACCCATTTCCTTTCTTCCACTAATTATTAGTCCCCACCATCCTCGCCCAAACCCCAAACTATTTACACATTTGAAACCCTTTTCGTTTCTCTCAAGAAAAAGAAGCCACCAGCCTCCATTTATAGTTTGAAGAGTAACTCCAAAGCTAGAGTTTCTATTTTGCTAGCAATTGGCCTCACTCTTGCGACATGGTTTTTGGAAATATCCATGGGGTTTGTAACGCAAGCCTTGGTCTAGGCCTGGGCTACAATAAAGAGCAAGAAACTTGTTCTCAATCAGATAATCTGCATGAAAAGAAGAAGCCGTCATTGAAGTACGATCACTTGGTCCCGTGTCTTACTTTAGGTCTACCAGAAGAGACGTTCCAATCAGTTACAAAGATCGATCGAGATGTGCATCGACAGGCCTCTTCTCTCAGTCCAGTATCCTCGTTTTCTAACTCCAGTGTCAAGAAGGAAAGAGAGTCTTGTTACGGGGAAGAGGTAGATGCAGAGAGAGTCTCATCAAGGGCTTGTGATGACGATGAAGAAGCCAGTCCCAGGAAGAAACTTAGACTTTCCAAAGAGCAATCGATCATTTTAGAGGACAGCTTCAAAGAACACAGCACACTCAATCCTGTGATTGCACATCCTTTCCTTTTTGTCCATTTCCTCGTATATTTCTTGTTGAATAGCATATGCTATTTGTGTCACATCTGATTTTATCTTCCGGATGACAATTATCAGAAGCAAAAGCAAGCCTTGGCAGAGCAGCTGAATCTAAGGCCACGACAAGTGGAGGTGTGGTTCCAAAACAGGAGAGCCAGGTTTCACATCCAACCACTTATAGTTTGTACTGTAATAAGTAATATATAAACTCTTCATTCTGTGCTCCCAACCCAATATTGTCCAAAGAGTATGAGATGGATTGAGTAATTGAGCCGTTAGCCCTTTGATTGTAACTATCAATTCTAACCTTCTGTAGGACTAAGCTGAAACAAACTGAAGTAGATTGCGAGTTACTAAAGAAGTGTTGTGAAACGTTAACAGAAGAGAATAAGAGGCTCCAAAAGGAACTACAAGAGCTTAAATCGTTGAAACTTGCCGGGCCCTTGTATATGCAGCTTCCGGCAGCCACCCTCACTATGTGCCCTTCTTGTGAGAAGATAGGCAGCGGCGGCGGCGGCGGCGGTTCTTCTGCGAGTACTTTCAGTATTGTTGGGACGAGACCTCCTTTTTACGATCCCATCACCCACCAATCCACACCATGTTAATTTGGCAACCGCTGATCGAGGCCTCAACACCATATTTTTGTTCGTGGCTTCTTGTGTCATACAAGTAAACATAGTTAGTAAATCTCTTCCTCTCTCTTTTTCCCTTCATGATTGTAAATTCTTAGCGAAATTCAGCTAATTAAGTAGTTTTTCTAGCTAGTAATCTGTACTAAAACTCGCATCTCAATATTTTATTAACGAATTTTATATTGGTGTATCTTTAAACGTTTATGCTAATTTTTGCTCATTATTTTTTTTTAAAATTTTAAGTAATGAATATATTACCAAAATCTGGTAAAGCTGTGTTATCTTTGAATACAAGTTGATCGATGCTATTCTCTTCAACAATCCATTACGTAAATGGTTTGATGGAGAATTTCGTATTGCTTGAGTCTGATGACTGTTTTCTTAATTAGATGCATGAAATTTTGTCTCGAGATAGGGAATAATAGTCTGTACCAACCTTTACACTCACTTCATATTACAGATTTATAAGTAATTAAGATTCTAATACGCAGCACTAATCAGAATAGGAGTACTTGTTTCCTACTAAAATATTAAAATTCGGAAAGTTGTTTACAAATTTTATGGACTAAGAAACAATTAAGAGTTATAATTTCCATAAAATTATTTTTCTATCTATATATAGAGCAACAAGGATTTGACACGGGTACATTCTGATTAAAAAAAATACTCCAATTTTATGTTTGTACGAAATTAAGGTTTACAAAAAAAATCATAAAAAATTAGCTGCTCTAAATAAGTACATTTATGTCATCAAGATATAATATATAATGCTTTTGTAAAGCTGAAGCAAAATTAAATAGATACTAAATTAAAGTTGATTTATATACTAATATATAAATCTTTTCAGTTTCATTAAAAAATATAATAATGAATATATTTAAATAAGATTCATAATACAATTAATGTCTTATATTTCTTGACTATATATTTATTCCAAATAAATTTAAAAAATTGAGGCAGAATATAAATTATGTTAAGTAAATGTGTTCATAAAATAAAGATACAACATGAGTTTATTAATATCTTTAGAAAATTCTAAATAAATAAATTATAAAATCAAGACAAATTATAATTTTATCTATATCAATGAGTTTATAAACAGAATAATAAATAAATAAATATGAGTAAAATTTTATATATGTTAATGAAAATTGTATTATATGCCATTAAAGAGAGTATAATGATAAATATAAGTTATGTGAAATCAAATAAAAACAATTATATATATAATGTATTTTAGCTTTCTATTCTATGACAAATGCAATACAAAGATTTAATATCTCAATGAAATCGTACTTATAAAAAAAATTTATAACCATTTTTGAAATATGTATGTATTATAAACGTGGATCTAGCTGTAAATTTACAAAGTCTTAAACTTTTTATTAAAACAATTAACCTATAATGTAAACGTACTGGTCGGGTCGGTCGTGCTAGCCCCGAACTCAGTCATAACGACCCATGGGTCGATCGGTCTATCCTTCAAGGATTGGTCTTGCGCCCATCGGCTAACCTAGGCCCAGACCCGGTCCACACGTCCATGACCCACTAGCAGGTGGAAGTCTCCCATGCATACGTAAAGACTTAAACCTAACAACCATCCCATATATAAGGTACAACTTTGCC
>JANIJH010000006.1:10950376-10963522 GCA_024520975.1 Erythroxylum areolatum
TATTATCACCAAACAAATTTTGTAACATAATTAATCCAAAATTCACACTTTAATCACATTAAAAATCATTTATACCTGAAAAATGTCAATGAATTCATGAACAATTATTTTAATGTATTAAAAATAAATATTCATATGCGTGTGAATATGCTATGATGCATGAGCATGAAATGCACTACTAATTTCTCACTGTACTTTCAGTTCACTATTTTGGAGTCTAGTCCCGAACATGTGATGTTGCAGTCACTATTCATATTATTATCATGTGTCACCATATCATGCCTCTTGAACCAATAGTTGCCTTGGTGAGCCTACGATTAACCATCCTAAGCCATCTTAGTGCATCATCTATTATTATCAAAGCACACCACAGTGTAGTCACATTAGTCTATGATTAAATTTGCAAAAATATGAATCACTTGTATAAGAAACCTTACTTGTTTTCATACTTTTAGACTTCTTTGTCAATATTAAGTGTCTTCGCATGTATTTGACTTAGCATGAGTTGGTTATGCCAATTATCTTTGATTTTACATCCAAATCTTGTCTATCATCAAAGATTTCTACCAAAGACTACACATCAACAAATGTCAACTCTATTTAACTCTCAAAATTTTGTTAACATCGCAAATTTGCCTTGCCTACTCATAAGACTTTTCAGTGTTCCCCTATTTATATGTCATCTTTACGGCAACCCATGGATTAAATATTGATGAAGATTCACCAACATTGACATAATTTTGTCATTTGAATTTAAAAGCCTAACATAAGGGGGATTTCCAAAGAGTCTCCAATATTTGAGGTTTTGAATTACATCTCTTTGAGAATTTTGTGAGGAGGAGTTACTCATAAACATCATGCTAATTAATGTAAGTGTGCTCTGCACTAAAGTCTATTGCTGACTTATTAGATCGATCATATTGATTGATTCTAAGTTATTGACTCATCAAGTAACTTGCTCAAAATACTTTGTTGACAAACTACTACATATTTCCATTAAAGATTTACAAATGTATCTAAAGAATAATGATTATGAATTCATATTAAAAATAGTATAATAATAATTTATTGACTCAAATGTGTAGAATTATGCTCATATACAAAAACAACCAATGAAGATAACAAGTTCAATGGTTTTGCAAGATAAATTCTTTCAATTAGCGTAATACTATATTTGAGAGAAATAATTAATTCATTTTATTTGATTGCATTTTCAACTTAAATTGTAAATTTTTATTTTTGTTTACAATATTGTTTCCTTTTAAGAATATATTGATAAAGTAAGGGATATTGCGTTTTTTAGAATTCTTTACAAAGTTTTTTTTTGTAATGCAACATCTCTGTAAATAGAAATTTACACGTCTTTATCTGCTTTTTTTTTTTGTTTTGCAATATGACATCTTTATTATTAACTTTTTTTAAAAACTTTCAACAGTCAATAACTAAATCGGTTCTCTACTCAACCTGACAAAATTTTAAATTGTAGTTAACACATAATTGCAGTTTTGATTAAAACATCGTTGTGTATTTTCAGCAAATACCAGTATAGATCCGTACGACGATTTCATTCGATTGACCTCACCAATTTAGACCATCATGCAAGTTAAAATGTTAAATTTGACATGATAAATTTATATAAATATAAATACCTTATAACATTAATCAAAATTCTTGATTTTAAATGATATCCCTCGTAATGAATGATCAACATTCCCTCAACGTTAAACATCGTCTATTGCACATTTAAAAGGGAAAATTATATATTATATTAAAATCGAACCCTTGAGGGGCACGTAAGCATGGCAATCCCATTTTAGTTTCTCACTATATACAATTAGCAGCAAAGCAGTACATAGTAGTGCACATACAGAATAGAAATACATCACGTTTAGCCAAAATTACAAACTCTCTTTTGCATTATTCCTTCCTTTGCTTGCATTCAAACCCATAGGAAAGCTACGGACCATACCTTCGAGTCCTATAATGCCAAAACAAAAACTAAAAAGATATGTTTCAATCTTAACACAAGGCAGAACGACAACCACCATCCACCCTTATGGATTACACGACATACAAACAACAAAGGTTATATGGTAATGGGCATTTTTGTTGTGATAAAAAGAAAAATAGTATGGTTTTAAATATGGCTTATGACACATTACCTAAGTCTCGGAATTAATATTACAGGGTGCATGAATGAGTGTTTTTTCATGCTAAAGCCTTAGAAATCGGAACTAACCCCTACTGTCTAACCTGAGGGTCTTAACTTGTAGAGCTCATGGCCCTAGACGATATGGACCATCACCCATGTAGTGGCCATCCATATAAAGAGCTGCATTTTGTGGGTGTAGACCATCCATCACCATAAATTGCATATCTTCAGATGGTTTCCAATGCCTTTTCCTTTGATTAATGAACCAGTTATTTATTTGTTTCTGGTCCAAACCAGTTGATTCCGCCAATGCCACCTTTTCTGTCTCCTGTTAGTTACATTCCAAGAAAGCATTAATATCTCCAAACATTAAACTGTAGTTTTTAATGTTTTGAGTTTTTCTTTTTTTTTTCCCCATCTATAATTATCCAAATGTATGTTATATTAGCAGCTAAGAGATGAGAAAAAGGAAAAGAGTGACACTTACTGAAGGATATGGCCACTTATAGTGTAGCTCCCACCAACCTAGTAGTTTCTGCCTAGCCTCTTTGGGCAGCTTTCCCTTTTTCTTCTTCTTAGAAAGTTCTTGCTTAAGACTACTTAAATAACCACTATACTTCTTTAAGAGGTGGTTCTTGAGCTCTCGGTCTTCAGCTCGAGGATCAATCTCAGGCAGTTCGGTTTCTCCGCCGCTGTTCTCTTGGTCCTCCTCAGATGAGCCAACGCCCTCGGATTTCTCGTCTGCACAGTCAATCACGAATAATCCATTCTTTAGAATATCTGCTTTTGATCATAACATGTTGAACTCACAATTAATAATCCTGAAAGGACCTTAAAACGGAGTTGGCAGTAATCAAAATAAAGAATGACTTCCGTAGATGAGAAAGAGTTGATTATTCTACGATGCCAGGGAACTAATTACGAACAATTCATCCGATTAATCAAGTACATAGATATAGTATGCTCTGTCGGCCCTCAGTCTCATCGCTGTACCACCATAAACTCCGAAGACCAAGCACTATATCATGCTTGTGTGGACAATTCCTAAAAGTGAAACACTCACTTTGTCAGTAGAGCCCATTCTTTACCTGCCAGACTTTCGAACATAATTTGTCCACATTGAGATACGCAGAATGATCGAGTACTCGAAGAGGGCAGAGGCACAAAGGCTTGGGAAGTATATAGTTCTGAGACTTACGAGTATGAAATAGTAAAGTCAAGCGACATACGGATCCTAATAGTCAGGATAAAATGGTAAACTTGAATGGATCGCATAGAATAGGTACATTTGCAAACGACGATACGATAACAAGTCTATGGAAAACCCGATGGTTCACCCTTTTAGGACAAGCAACTAGAAGGATTAAATGACTATAAATTCTTAAATGATGTACACTAACTAAAAAGATCTTTTGTTGAAAAATAAATACTGATACAAGCATAATTCAAGGCCAGTGGAAATATTAAGCGGCAGCGAAATCAGATAACACTTGATAGTTTAGTTGCTTGTCATTTCTTCACAATATAAAGATTGGAACTCTGATTCAGCAAAATCATACGCCACATATAACTCAGCGGAGATATCCAGAAGTAAAACAAATAAAGTATGCATGCGAGCAAACCATATATTCATCTGTCATCCAAATCTTTATAAAGTCAAAAGCAACAACAAAATTGAAGTTTTCAAATTGACAATAATAATACCAACAAAGGGGTCAAATTTCAGCTCCTGCACATTTATACTTTAGTAAAATTCTTATGGTTTCAGATATCCCAAAAGAATAATTGAAACAAAATTTAATAATGATATTTATAATAAATCCAAATACACTAAGCTATTAACCATATTATAGGTAAAAAATACGTCCATTTCAGTATCTCACAATCAAAACCTTTATAGAGCTGCAAAGGATCACAGCTATAACATCATGCTAAAGCAGGAACATCGTAAGTTGCATCTATAAACGTAACTATGCATAATTATAAAGTTTGTAGCCAATTTGAAAAGAATAAAAAGGTTCTAAAAGAAGCTCTCTTTGACAGGATACAAAAATAATTAGAATGACCACTAACGTATTCATTGATATATAGATTAATTTAAGCATGTAAGAGATAAGACAGGGTCTACTCCCCTACTCACCATAACGTCATCATTTTGTTGCTTCCTAACTCTACAGCCTCTCCTCATTAATGTCTGAGTGAGTGTTCTTTCATTTCCAAGACACTTCCCTACTTAAATTCCAGCATATAGATGAACTAAAAAACTAATTGCCCAATTGGAAAATCAAATAAAGGAAAAGAATAAGTCATATCAACGCGGTGTTGAGGCTTTTAAATATCCTATATCTCCAAATTAATCTCCTTCAATCGACCCAGTACAACCAATATCTGCTCTAACCTAAAAAAATTAAAATCTTTCTCAGCAACAAGGGATCTAACCTTGTTCTTGACACCAGCAAACAAATTGAACTCACCCGTTGCTTATTATGATGAAGAGCATAAGCTCTACCTTCATCTTTCCCGACTCAAAAAGTAGATCCCGGTCAAGAGTCTCCTACCGGCCACCTGTCACCGGCCACATAAAAAATCCCTCTGTCTGTCTTTACATTACTTGTATCTAATTATGTGTGCTAATGCATAGAATGCTCCAGTATTGTGGGTAGTTGCTCATGTAACAATGGCAAAATGATTGAATAAGAGGAAAGAAAGGGAAACTAAACGTATAAGTGAGAAGTGCCTGAGAGACAGAGAGAGAAGAAAAAAAAAAGAGCCTAAACTGCAGAAGTTCATAAAGAACACGTCCATATTCTGACATGTCGTACAGACTACCTGTAGTAGCTTAGATTTGAACAGCATCCTAGGTTCTTCATTGTGCAAAACAAATCAAAATTTGCACTAAAATACTAGGAAAATGACAAACACTAATAACGCCATCATTCTCGAAGTGTGTATACTGTATTACACAAACTCGTATATAGATTCAGATTTATCAGAACTACTACCCTAACAAGAATTAACTGTTCCAAGAATCGAAAACCAATTAAAGGATAACACATGTAAGAGATTTAATCCTTCAATACTTTTTGTCTGTAGCTTCGTTGTAGATTTAAGACAAAGTTTAACAATTCCAGGTCTCCAAGGTCCTCTGGTATAGGCTCATGATTAGGGTTTGTTAATCACTAGTGAATGTTGGGTAGTTGAGTCGCTGATTCACTGTCTGCTTTCTTTCTCACAGAGAGTAATGCGCTAGTTATTGGAAAGCGAAATCTCTGCCATTCTATGCTTCAATATGAAATGGAGAAAATGACTACTGACTGAAGGAGATACGGACATACAGTCTTTGGATTTTCTCTATGAATCAATGGATGTTTGGATTTGTTATGAGTTTCTGCACTGTACCAATTAAATTTGAGTTAGATCTCATAAAGAAACTCTAGGGATTTGACAAAGCCTTCTTCCTCTTTCTCCGTTAGCGAACACGCATTTTGTTTCTTCTGCTAAACACCAGTACAATTATCAGGTATGAGATTTTAGATTGTAAGATCTAGAAGGTCAGCGTACCAGAGTTAAAGATCCGTAAAGGACCATTGCAGATCACGTTTAACTGCGTTTCGATCCTACGCATGAAATCCATGGCTTCTTGTATGGGTCTTGTAAGCTCCTCACGGTACTTCACTAACATATCGTGGTAAGCTTCCTGTGTTTGTTGTTCCACATGTTTAGATAACGAAACTTTATGAACCCAGATAAGAAAATTGATATATTATAAGGAAGATACTCAAAAGATGAAACAACAGATTATAGGGTAAAATTCACCATGAACTGATCTAGTTCGGGGTCTTTAGCAGCTTCCCTCGAATAGACTGAAGACGGTTGTCTTGATTCAAACTCCTGTCTAGCGGCCACAAGCCTAGCAACGATTTCAGGTGGAGCTCCGACCTTAAAATATAGCAAAGAGCAAGAGAAAGAAAGGATCATCGCCGAAACAACGTTAAGCTTTTCAGTGATCGAAACAATATTTACAGATGATCATCTTTTTGGACATATACGTGTACCTTTTGACAATCCAGGTAAGCTTCCAAAAGGTTACAGTATTTAGGATGAGCTATGATCTTGGCCTTGATGGCTTCAACTTCACTGGAGCTTTCACTCCCTTGTTGCTGTTGATTATTAACTGTATGATGCCCTCTCAATAGAGGGTAGTGAAATTTATGAGCATGATGATGTTAAGTACTGGCTTCAGTCTTCACAATAATAGGATGTGCATCAGATTGGAAACACTCACTAGATTGAAGATGGAATGGACTTAAAGGCATCTGGGTCTGTTGATTGCCAACGTTAGAGCCACTGCTTGTTCTTCCGTAAGGAGAAGAACTGGGGGCGAGAATCGGCGAAGCGTACAAGAAATTTGCCCTCGGAGTTGTATTCTCATTCATTTGGTTATACTCCTCCATCTGCAAACAACTCCACAAGCAGCACTCCACCAAAACAGAAACCAAGTAAAGCCCAAAACCCTAAGGTAAGGCCTATATAAAGAAACCCTAGAGACTTTAGGCACCTACTCATCTATTGCCAGAAAGAGAGAGCATGCCTGTGAAAACTCCGGCTTCCTTATCAAATTGCATGTAAGTGATTCAATCTAGGAAGGAAACGTTGGATTTTTCAAGGCTAAGTTGCACCGAGACATAAACATGCTAAGTCAACAAGGTGACAAGTAGAAAATCGGAGGAAACAAATATAGGAAGGAGATAGAGATCTTAAGATGGGTGTAAAAGGCAGAAGGCGAAGGTCAGAAGAGGCTAAGCTTGAGCCGGAACTGACATAGAGGCTGCGATTCTTGAGTGGGTGACAAGAGACCACCTTTCTTTGATTGATTAATAAAGAAATATTTGATAGATATAAAGGCAAAGATGGCCAAGAGATAAGGCAACTAGATTGAAGATTTTTTTATCTCTCTCCTCTTTGTGTCACATACCTTTCTTTATTTATTGCAAATACATTCATAACCTTATGGGAATTTTACTTGAAACTATTGGAGCAAGTAAAGTTTCAACTTAAATTGGAACAAGAAATCAAATAATATTAGCAAAATCATCATTTTACTATTAAAACTTTTTAGTTTAGTAGCTACCAATATTTAATATCTATCAGTTATAATTTTAAACTTTTGTGTGTTATTCGAAAACAGCCTCTTTACTAAAATTGTATAGGATCTTTTAAACTCCAAACGTAGATGGAATTGTTAGTTATAATTTTAAAATAAACTTTAGGAGTATATACCCACTAATCGATCCAAGTGTTCATCGATGCATTAGTCTAACAGATTCTTTTCATATATTTATGTTATCATGTTTAGAAATAATACTTTATACTTACCAACTTCTTTTCATGCACTGGCTCTCATTTATTATGATTATTACCCTTTCCTTGATGGACTTTCTTACCCTTTTTACCCTATCGTACGACCCTTTAAGAAGTGAAGGACACCTAGCTAGTGAGTGTGAGTCTCTTATTTTCTTTTCTATTTTCGGGTAAAACCTATTTTACAGGTTCTTGTTCCTCTTGCCATGAGACGTGCCACCAACCTAATCGAAGGCTATTTGTAGCCTTTTGAAAGTTGTTAACATTCTAATCAGCTATTGCTTAAAACTGTTTCAACAGTTATTCCGTTGATTGACATGCATCCTACTTGAATTGGATTAACAAACTTACGAGTAAATTTTTACCAGAATGAATTATTTCTTATTTGTCTGAATTACTGGACTTCACAAACTAGCCTTTGTACGGAATTTAATTTAAAATAATTCCTTTGTGGCAGTGATACTCTTAATACTTTAGATATAAGCTGGGCTGGTGTGACACGTATCATCTATTATTGTGTTAGTGCATAAACTTGGAAATTTTTTCAACGTTTTCAGCATTCCAAATTTTAAGTCGAAATTCAAAATGAATTACATAATAGTGGGTACCTTTCCTTTTGCATCCCATTCGAGTAAAAAATTGAAATCAGAATCTTATAATTTTAGTTCCTGACATCTCTTCTCTTACGTCACAATATCAAGTAATTATATTGCGATACAAGACAAGCTTAACAACGTTTTCTAAAGGTGCACGCAACACAAGTTGTCCTGGTCTTGGTTGAAATGATATTGCTGAAATGTAGTTTCCATGATAAATTCTTAAGTACACATGGTACAAATTGAATACTGCTTTTCATGATAACAATGCCAAAAGATTTATCAGAGCTCTTAGAATGAAGAAAAACTCAGAAACAAAGTTTTGGAAGAAGATATGATTTACTAATTAATTAAGAGATGTACACTTTAAAGGACTTGTGCGATTCAAGAGGTCTTAAAACATCTTCCATGTAAGGAGGTGTTGATTGACTATGAGGATCGACCTTGAACTGGCGTCACGTCAATATTATACAAGCTGCAGGTTTGAGGGAAGGAAGTGATAATTCTGATAAAGTCCCAAGGAACACGATTGGATAAATAAATTAGGTAAAGATTAATGCTTTACAAATTTAAAAGAAGAAAACAATTCCATGAACATATGCAGGATATTGAGCTTTGGATCATGATTACAGTAGTAAATTAGTACCAAAACATAATTCATTTAATACAAGATGGACCAAAGCATTGTGTTCCTATTTAAAAGCTTGTAGTAAGGCACCATACCTTCAAACATTAGTGCAGTTAGAGGAAGTTTCTTAAACGTTACTTTAATGTAAGTTTTGACAGGAGACTCACAAAAAAAACACAAAATTCCTTGTTAAACATCACTTAGTTGACAACATATATAGAGCAATTCAAGTATTGACTAGGCCAAATGTTCTTATTCACTTGTGCCTTGCAAATGTGGAAGTTTGAAATTTTTGGTGAGTTTGAAAAAAATGACTAAAATGTCAATTATTGCATTAATTAGTTTAGTGTTGGGAAAAGCAATTTTTTCTTTTTCTGCTTTCATCATTTGCCTTTCACGGTTGAATTAATTCTTATATTGTGACCACCTGATTTTAAAGGGCATAGAAACATATATATTTATATAATAGTTGAAAAGAGATGTAAACTCAATCTCTTGGTTTTAGAATATCATAAAAACCAAAAGCCAAAAGTTATAATAAGAAAGTAACCGTTAAACATAATTAATGCATTGGTTCTATGGCAAAAGGAAATGCTTATGCTTCTTCCATGATATTTATTCCTGATCTATACATGTTTGTACTTACTGATATCAACATAATCATTATCCTTGGCAAGATGACATCACTGTTTATTAATACATAGTTCAATGATTTGAAATTGTAAGACAATAACAATTATGATAATCATGTTCAATGAATACCATTGTTAGAACGTATTAGGTTTTATTTTACATTGCAATATAAAATATTGAGGTATATAATCTCATTTGAATATTTTGTCAATAATTTATAAATATATCAGGAGTTGCTTCATCTTTTCAATTAATTATTTGAATAAAAATTAAAATAGCTATTTCTTTTAATATTAAGAATTAAGTTAAAATTTAAAAATAAAATATTATTTCGTGTTTACGTCCTTCCAAATGAAAGGCGTAGATAGAAAAAGAAGATTACTTCACATGTATTGACATCCTACTGGATACGCAATATACAATTATTAATTCCATGTTACAAGAAGTACGAAATTTCAACTGTAAACACTAAACAGTGTCACCTCACTCTGACCACAGTTGTACTGTTTGCAATAACCTGTTGCAGGAAAACCACGTGTGATGTACGCATGGACCTGGAGATGAGAAGAGAAGAAAGTTTAGAGAGGGAGAGACAAACAGACATAGAGAAAGACAATGGGCTCTGTAGGTTTGGCTCTGCAACGAGGTATAGCTGGCGGCTATGACCAAGATTGGTTCCATATCCTTTCTCTTCCTCAAAAGACCCCCAGCTACAGCCACAGGGCTCACACCCCCGATAGTCGCGCGCTACAAAAGGATTTTGGCTTGTGAGGGTCCAGATCATGAGAAGAGATGTCATTTGCATTCAGATAAACAGAATCAACCAGTCCTTTTTTCCTTTTTCTTTTCTTTTCTCTGCGCATGATTGGACACCTACAACTCACGGACAGCAAGATCAGAGTACTACTGGTCATTCACTTTCAGCTACCCCTCACCCACAATCGGTTGTCACCCGCTCCAGCCAAGTATCGCTCATCTTCGCCACTTATGCAGTTTGTTTTATGTGTATTGTTGATGATAACTTCCATCATCCACATTATTTCCCAACACTCTCTCTTTTGCTGTTATTCCTGCCTAGCTAACTGATTACAAGTCTTTAAATCTGCATGAGACATGGTGGGCTGGTGAAGATTTGGGATTTTAAACGGAGTAGGTGATGATTGTACCATGGAACTCGGGCTATGAAACTAACAGAGTTTCATTTTGTTTTCTTGGTCTATTGATGTGAAGTCTCATTCCGTGATGTCCATTAAACCTAATGAGATGGAAATGAAGGATACTTATGCGATTGATCTGTCTCAACGGCTCATAGGTCCATTATTGATGCTGCCCTTTTTCCAGTCAAATCATCATCTTCAATCATCATTTCAATGAGCTGTTCTTGTCATGTCACCTGTTTGAAGTTTGGTTACCCACAGCATAACATGTTTGGTATTCGCAGAACATTAATAGCCATGGGCATTTTGCCTTGAATTGGGTAATGTGAGGTGAGCTGACACAAGCTCTCCATAGTTTTAATCTAATCTTGTGCTCATGTTGTTAAATTTCTAAACTTTTTTTTGGACCTGCATCTTGATTTAACGAGAATATACACAACCCGAAAAAAACGTATACCTGAAATGGGGTTTCTCATGAATGCACGCTGCTGTTTTTGTAAAGCATCGGGGCCAGTTAATGCTTAATTTTTTAACTAATTTAAGATTGTTCTAATTAATGCAATCACATACTTTTAACAATAATAAAGAAAACTCGATTTGAAGAAGCGTCCCATTGGCTGATCTCTTACAAGTCACGTTACAATAATGTTGTCACAAAATTCCACATTACAACTCTGGCGTGTGGGACTGGGACAAAGTAGACCACCGTTTAGTATCTTAATGATATCTTATAACAATAATCAAAAGAATCCAATGGGCATGGAAAATGGCGTGTGATATGTTCATCAACAGTGCGCTGCAATTACGTGGAATCTTATTATCCAAGAACTGTGAGAGATTCTGAAAGCTAATAAGATAATTGAGCTATAATCCTCCTTCCAGCTGCTTAGCATTTTTTAAATTTAGTTAACAGAAAAAAGCCAAGTTAAAACAACTGTCATTTGCTTTATCAGGTGAAGCGTTCCTCTCTTTGTGACAAATGAACAAAGAAAGAGGTTAAGATGTCGTAAGTATTTTCAGTCAATAAAGGGTTCATTTCTAAAAGGAAAAAATGGATCATGGATGGCTTAGTCTGAATTAAATAAGGGAACACTATTAGGAGCACTGAGTATTTACTAATGATTAGATACAGGCTGAGGCACTAATTCAAGCTTAGCAAATATCTTATCCTCAATTTGTTTCCATCCATTTTTTATTTTGTTTGGGTAGAAAAAAGCATGAAGATGCTGATTTGATTGAGATGCAGAAATTTTAGAAAGATATTCAAGATGGGAAAGAAAAGTAAGACTGTTTTCCGCATTGTCCCTGTGTCTATGTGCAGAGCGACTGTTCACCATTTTTATCTAAAAAGCTGCTTTTTAGCTAGATGCCATAGGCAACTACTACCATGACCTTGTCTTCTTGTTATTTTGGAGAAGAAGCTGGCAGAAGGAGCGGTGCTCTTTTCCCAGAGGCTAAAAAGAGCAATTTGTGCTTGCTACAAGTTGTAAGCACGACTTTAATTAGTGATCAATTCGTTTTTAAGCTGTATGGTCTTATGGATACAGTTAAGAATAATAATATGCCTTACTACTGATTCTGCTATGTGACAAGAGCCTGGACAAATGCTAAATGGCACGTGTCGCACTTACAAAGACTGTTAGACTGTAGATTCTCTAATCTTGAGAGAATTTAGCTTTAAAAGTTTCCAAAGAATCATGCAGAGACAAATATCACTACAAGAAAATCATAAATTATTGGTAGAAAATTACGATCAAAATAAATACTGTAACTAATTAGAGAAAGAAAATTAATATCCGTTGGTAACACTACCATAAAAAATTTCATTTTGTAGCAAAGAAAATGTCATACTCGTCGATAAATTAGATGGGAATATTTGCCGCAATAAACTAGTGTCGGAGATTTACCAACGGATCTATGTTCTAACAGTGAATTTCCGATGGTATAACTGCTCTGTTGATAAAGTATTATATTTGGCCTACTTATGGTAAGATAAAGCAAACTATCAATCATATCTCAATAGAGCTTGACATCAACTAGCTTGCCCTTTTCATTTTTATTCAATTTTGTTGTGATATTCATAGATGTCCCTTATCGTTTAGCTTGATCTATTATGAAGCAATTGAGTAATTTTTTAGGATTTTTTGCTTAATTTAGTACCTTTCCTTTTTTATTTGATTTGGAGTTCAAGAAAGAAGTTAAACTCTCGTATCATACTTTCCAAATTTCTTACTTATACATTTGGACAAATCTTTTCCTATACTCTTATTGGTGACACCAAAAATAATGTCATTTAAACATAAATTTGAACAATTAAAATATCATGCTTGTGTGTTTTAGTAAAGAGTGTAGTGTTAGTAAAGAGTGTAGTGTCAACTTTACTTATAAAAAAATTATTTTTAAAAAATGCACTTAACTTATCATATAAAGCTTTAGGAGCTTGTTTTAACTCATAGAGCCTTTGAAAGTTTGTAAACATAGTTAAGTGCATTATGTTTTTCAAACCTGAGAGGTTGATCAACATAAACTTCTTCTTGAATAGAAACATTTATAAAAACACTTTTAACATATATCTTAAATAATTTGAACTTCATATAGGAAACAAATGTAAGTAAGAGC
>JANIJH010000006.1:10997904-11009767 GCA_024520975.1 Erythroxylum areolatum
AACACAAAATTTCTAACTAAAAGGAATTAATCAATCTAAACCTCAAAATAAAGAAAACATGCTTAATGCGAATCGGGTCCAGCACTATCAGAGCCGCGTATCTGGATCCAGCCTGAGGAGAGGATACGATGTTGACCTGCCATGACAACTGACGTTGTTTGGAAGAGGACGGTTGGTGTAGGAGCCGTTATCTGAGAGGTCGGGTCTTTCTTTGAACCTGCAACCACGGCCCATAGCCATTATCAGTGCCGTCGATGAGCTGGTAAGGTGCAGCGCTGCTTCCCGTGACTGGTTCTGCGATGGCCAACTCCGGCAACGGTCCCACTAGTTGAACGTCCACAAGCCCTGAGCGTCCCTTGACATTGGTGGTGAGCTGGAGACACACAGCCGAGGCGTGTCCCACTTTCCCGCAAGTGTAACAAAGTTGAGGAAGACCCTCATACACGACCTGTAAGAGCTCCCCATCCAGTTCCACTCGGGTTGTCAATGGCTTGGTTAAATCAATATCCACCGTGATCCTAACATATCGCCCTCGATGAGCTTGCAGCGTCATCTCGTTGATTTTGACGGTGATTCCAACCAGATCGCCCAGTGCCTTAAGTATCGTCGGATGATATCTAGCTATCGGGAGGTCAGGGAGATGAATCCAAGTTACCACCCGAGTTATATGCCCCTATTTTGGATGCAAGGTAGGAGTCCATCTCTGGATTGATAAAGTTTGCCCAAAAATACGCCAGGGACCATCTGTCAACGCATGGATATAATCGACGTCCTCCTTAAACTTGACAAGGAAGAAATCTTGTTCCATATCGACAATTTCAGAGGCCCAGTTGGTTTCCATAACGTGCGTAGGCATGTGTTGATGGTCTGGAACCCGACCCTGCACCCTAGAAGTTTCACTACCACTACTCTGTTCCACTAGTTGTCGAGCTGTTCTTTGAATTTTTGGAATAGTTTGATGCCGACTCCTTGCTCGTCCGTGAGTTGCTCGATGTCACCCTCCTCCAGCGTGACGATGTCCTCAGTCGGCTAGGGGTTCTCTTCCATCTAAACTTCTGTTGCCTGAGTAGCACTATACGTCATCTTGGTTCCTTCTTAGAGATTGTCATCCCACTTTTGCGTTTTACTACATTTCGGCTAAGTCCCCTCAGGTTCGAGGGTTGCCATAGATCTCCAACCATGCGTGACTTGTAAATGGGTAACCCTTGAGTCCGAGCCAAACCATATATTCCATTAGAGAGTTGATGTCACTAGAAAGTTTGTGAACGCCACTGTTTCTGTCGTCACCTTTTCTCTCACTAACCTTTAAGATGTAATTTATGGGCTAGAGGTAAAATACAAAATTAAAAGTTTTTTAAACTTTCTATTACAACAAAAATAACATACAAAACTAATGGACTCTTAATCTTTCTATTATAATTTATTTGATTTCTAAGAAAAGACATGCAGACTCCAACAAAGTAGTTTGTGTATGTTATCCATTTATAACAGAAGTCATTTAAAGGGGAGAACATGTGTTGTTCATAATTTATTAGCTTTACAATGAACAGAATGTCGTGTGGTCCGGTGATGACTATTTATAATTACCAATTTTCATAATATAATAATTTTTAAGATAATAAATTTTATTATATTATAGACTCTACAAATTATAAATGAACACCACTCAAATGGCCACCTAATCTTGTTGTTATAGTGTTGGTGTTTCTTCTTTGTTTATCTACAAATTTGGCAGCAACTACAGCTAATGTCCTGGAAGATACTCAACTATTCACAGCTACAAATTTCTCATGTTAGGTGATGGTAATGTGGTCTCTGTTTATTTTGTTGGATAATTGTAGCGCGACATGACTACTGTTTTGCAAAATAAAAAACAGAACAGAAGAAAGAAGGAACTCCATTGCTGAAATTGCAAAAAAAAGAGATACTTTTATTAATGATGACAAGTGTTTAAATAGAAAACAAAAACATAATAATCCTACTTGAATTCTAATTCTAATCCAAAGATAAAGCTAGCTGCAACAGATAAGAACAGTTGAAAAAAATCTGCTAAAAATAGGAATTAAAGTCCTATAATGAAACTGCATAAAAATCCTACTAGAACTGAAATTCTAGCTTATTGGAAATTGAATGTCAATGCTCTAACACTCCTCCTTGGCATTCAGGTGACAAACTCTTCAAAGTTTCAAAAAAGTTGCTCCTCCTATGTGTAAAATTCATCTGCAATCTGTGCTTGTTGAAAGTGACAATCGTTGTTTTTGAATTTGCAAACCTTAGTAACATGCCCAAGTTGTTTGCATGTACCACACATTGCATCAAGCCTCCACCAACAATATTTTTCAAGATGAGTAGTCTTACTGCAGTGTGCACAAGGTGGGAATTCGCAGCTGTTGCTCTTATTCTTGTTGTTGAAATTCTTCTTTCCTGTTCTAGCTTGATTTGAGCCATGGTGGGATCTTTGAGTAGAGGAGGCACTGGCCTATCTTCTGTTACAACTTCCCAAAGATCAAAAGCCTCCAAATAAGACTGCATTTTTACTAACCATATTTGATAGTTTTCACCATTAAAGACTTCTGGAGGATTTAAAGCAATGCTACTAGAGGACATTTTGATTATGGTTTAAAAGAAAGGTTTAAAAATAGATGTAGATATGCTGTTGTAAAGTGTTTAAAACAAGTTTGAAAGAGGTTTTTAAAAATTGTTCAAAAGACAGCAACAAACAAGTTGAAAATATGAGAAAGTTTCTACTGTAAAATTGTTTAAGAACAGATTCAAAATAGTAGCAATAGCAAGTTTAAAGCAGAAGTATGTAAGCTACTGAGACTAGATCAAAATAGTTGCAGTAGTTAAAAATTTTGGACGTTGGTTTTGTGATTTAAAAAGACTAGATCAATTTTTTTTTGTAGGCCCTATAAGACCAACTAAGGCTCTGATACCACTGTTGGATAATTGTAGCGCGACATGACTATTGTTTTGCAAAATAGAAAACAGAACAGAAGAAAGAAGGAATGAAAGATAAGAGAAGGAATTCCATTGTTGAAATTGCAAAAAAAAAAGAGATATTTTTATTAATGATGACAAGTGTTTAAATAGAAAACAAAAACATAATAATCCTACTTGAATTCTAATTCTAATCCAAAGATAAAGCTAGCTGCAATAGATAAGAACAGTTGAAAAAAATCTGTTAAAAATAGGAATTAAAGTCCTATAATGAAACTGAATAAAAATCCTGCTAGAACTGAAATTCTAGCTTATTGGAAACTGAATGTCAATGCTCTAACATATTTCTATCTAGGAGGACCTTGGCTTATTTCTTGTTTTCTCGGAATTGAAAATCTGAATGCGAAGGCAAAGCTG
This sequence comes from Erythroxylum areolatum, assembly GCA_024520975.1. Taxonomy (NCBI): domain Eukaryota; kingdom Viridiplantae; phylum Streptophyta; class Magnoliopsida; order Malpighiales; family Erythroxylaceae; genus Erythroxylum; species Erythroxylum areolatum. The sequence goes on from JANIJH010000006.1 coordinate 11,001,262, forward strand.
AAAAATGTGTGAAAAACAATAACAAACGTACGATCAAACTGCAGCGACTTGTAGCGGGGAACGTCTCAGTTACTCCTTTTCAACAGAAAAAGGAATATGTTCTTACCTGACAAATGTCTACGTTTCAAAGGACACAACCAAAGGAGATTCACCTGGATCAACAACAAGGGTCTTGTTTATTAGTTTCCCTGATGAAGAAACTATTTCAACATTATAAGTTCCATGAAAGCCTCTAAATCTGAACTCTCCTTGTTCATTAATACGCCCATCAGTATTAGAGAGCCATTCTTTTCTGAGAGCAAGAAACCTCCTGCCAGCAGCATTGATATTCCCATTTGCGTTCACTAAATGTGCATTCTTCCGAGACATGTACAGCTCCCAAAACCCCCACAAAATCACTCCTTCAACTGCTGGGTGAGCAAAAGCTTCACGGAGCATAACTTCCAAATCATCAGCTCTTATATACTCGTTGCTAGAAGACACGTCTAGCTCGGTGAACCACACTGGCAAGCCAAGAGTGGCCAGTTTGTCTAGTGCGGAACCAACAATGGCCCCAATTGGTACATCTATATGCGCTTGAATACCAATTCCACCAACTTGTGCACCTTTTGCCTGCAGGCCTACAACTTGTTCTATGTACTTCTCTGGTGTTGATCTTATGTCACTTCCATCCTCAATGTGATAATCATTAACAAAGAGTGTGGCTGTTGTGTCCAGTCGGTGAGCTGCTTTAAACATGTTTGCTCCAATATCATTGCCAAGTCTATCTTCGTAGAATGTCCCATGAAGCATCTCGTTGTTCACGTCGTAATGTCTCATCTTCCCCTTGTAGCGTGTGAGAAGCTCAGTTATGCGGTTCTGAACTGCAGCCATCAGGTCAGTTCGATTCAGGGATCGAACCCATTGTTGGATTGCATACTCCATGTCCCAGAAGATACAGTGACCTCGAACTTGAAGATTGAGGCTGTTACAGAACTCCAACATTTCGTCAGCATTCTTGTAATTGGATTTACCTTGTTGTGGCTCTGTCCAAGACCACTTCATTTCATTTTCGAACACAACCCAGTTAAAGTTTACTAAAAATTTAACGAATTCATCGTTGTCCAAGCTTGTTCTCGTTATGCAAGATCCGAGCGGAAAAATGTTCTGCAACTGCGTAATTTTAATCGAGTTGCCAACTACATCGCTTGTTCCTAATCTTAGGATCACGTCACGCTTGCGTATCTGCATAGAATTATTTCAGCATGTCGTCTTTCTTTTTTTTCTTAGGTTTTAGCTGCATGTTTCTATTGGATGATGCATACCATTATAGAGATATTCTTAAGTTATAAATAATAATTGAAGATTGTAGAATTTCAATAATAATCAGTCTGCAATTACCTTGTCTGTTTGATTCTTCAGGTACTTAAACCTCGCCCGTCTGTCAACAGCGAAAACCTGTAGTCCTGAAACCATCAAGTCAACACCGGCTGCGGGGCCTTGCACATAAACCATCACATTAGATGGTTGCTTCTCAATTCTAAAAGAGCCCCCAATTTCATTCCACTTATCATCAATGCACTCAACTTCTCCTCCACTCATCCACTGACCATCCACACCAAAAGCAACATTTATAATTTGAGGGCTTATAGCTCCGGGACCAATTCGAACCCAAGCAGACACTTGGTATGTCAAGTAAGGTTTCAGTTTGTCTGTAATAATCTGTGCAGGGCCCATCCAAGAATCTGAGCGATTGGTTACCAGAATGTAGCGGCCACTTAGAGACTTGTATGATCCAAGAGAATCCCTTGCCATTCGTGGGAGTACATGGGGTGAGCCAACTTCAACACTCACAGTACAATTACCTAGAAGAAACCATTCGTTGGTTCCATCCTGGAAATTGCTGTTCTCTATTATGTTCATTTCAAAGGGTGCTGCACTCTAAGAAACACAGCTAGTCAAATTCAAGATTTTAAGAATACACGTATATCAGATAACTAAAACCTTTAGGTAAGCTGGCAAACCTTGGGAAATGGTCTAGTTGAAGCCGGGGCCTTCCCTGCATGCCTTACAACTAGACTATTAATCAGAATATCAATGCCTGAAGGAGGTCCTTCAACAAATATGATTGCTCTTGATGGTAAACCATTAAGAAGGAACTCCCCCTCAAACTTGAGCCACTCCTTGTCTGTTGCCTGCAAGCTACAGGGCAAAACAAACAAGATCATAAACTAAACTTAAGCATGATCCTGACCTTGGAAATGCATGTCATCCCAAAAATACTACCTCAAATTGAAGACGTCAAAAGTTGATAAAAGCATGACAAAGTTGGACTGTGCAAACGTATATATTGGTATGCTTAATTATGAATTTTCTTTTAATGCAAATATATGGATGTCCAACGTTTGTAGTGTAAAAACTTGTGTGCGCATTTCACAAACTGGATGATGGAAATGAAGAATCCAGAAATGATGAGACAAACAACAGGAAAAGATGACCGATTATTCGGATAAGTACATAAGAAAAATGAAAATGACGTATGAATGATCAAAATGTATTAAGACACCAACTTGGCAACCGCTATATACTCTTCACGAAAATCCAATTCTTGAACCCACAGAGTGATCTGTAGATTGGCACTAGTAACATTGCCACCGTATATTCGAGCTACTGCAGTGACCTCATACGCAATTTCTCGCTCCACTCTTCCAGTGATCTCCTGCTCAATTCCGTTCCATTTTTCTGTACGTTCTGTAGCAGAAGCAAAGAACTTGCCTGATTGCGGAATGATTTCTCCATCTTCCAGAGATTCAAGTAACCCAATCTTGCAGCCTTTTCCTGACCAATTATTGAGGCCATCTTCAAATCTAGGATTTAAAATTATTTTGTCCTCTCGGGCTCTAACGAAACTCGTGCTGGTAGATTTCTGAAAAGAGGATGTATGTATGTCAGAACTGAAATTACGCAAGATACAATTGAACCTATGCTAAAGAATCAACAAGTTAAATTTTGTAACGTTCAAATATTGATTTGTTTGATTAAATTGAAGCCTGAGTCAAACTTGAACTTGAGGACAAACTCAAATGAGTATTTGGGTTTGGTTGGTTTAAACGAGTGTTTGATCAAAATGCCAAAGATGCAGAATTTGGTCCGTTCAGATATCATATGTATGAGGGTCACATGCTGGTGATGTTTAATGTCGAAATGCCGATCATATACACCTACTTGCAATCCCATATATAGTTGCAATATATAGAGCCAGAAGTACTTAATGTACAATCGGTTTATCCTCATTAAAACGCACATTTACATCATCAATGAAGTCAGATATATTGAGATTGTCTTATCCTGAGATTGCCAAGTTTTAGCTAGTTGCAAAACCGCAATACCTGAAAACATAAAACTAAACATTACATTCACAATGTAGTACCTGGGGGACTGGATTCGACGTTGGAAGTGGCTGTGAGGTAAGAAGGCCAAGACACAAAAACTGGACGACAAAGAGGACAGCCAAAGAAGAAATTGGTTGCTCCATGAGAGAGGGATAAGCTGTGGGCTACCATTGACTCCATTCATTTTTGGCAGAGCAATAAATAAACTGAAGAGAGCAAAGTGGGGTAAGCTTTTCAATGAAAAATTCTTACATGACTTGTGAGTTCTTATCGTTTAGCCCCATCAGGCTTGTGAATACAACAGTAGAGAAATTGGGTTCACGAGACTGAATGTAGACTAAAGAAAGAAGTACTTGGACAATGTGATTCTGTTTCTGACAAATTGGTGGAGAGCACGGCTGAGAAAAATATAATTCCCAAGCCAAAGCCAGCTAAGTTGACTTTTTTATTCACGCTCTTGCCTCTCCCCACTATCTTCTCAAACAAGTGGAGGACAACTGCTTTTGGCGCCTACTCATTCATAATTTTCACAGGTTTGTGCTGCGAATGTGTTGCCTCCTTCCATTTATCAGCTGCGCATGTGATTCCATAATCGGAAGTGACTGAGACTGACTGATAGCGGTCCACTAACTCATAATTCGGAACTAAAATATGTCGTGCCAGTAAACCAACCGTCAACCCCCTTGAACTTAAGTGTGAGTGTTTAATGCAGGTGATGTAACAAGCACGCCGGCAATTATCTTAATCTTGAAAAATTAAGGCAGGATCTTGTATATTGTAGTTTTTTAATGATTTTAAAAAAATTAATATTATTTTAATATACAACATGGTGAGTTATAAATTCGTATTTTTACTGTAAAGTTTAATTATTTTTCTGCAGTTTCCTTCTGAAACAATTTCTAAAATCGATTCATTGCTATCATCATAGTCTCACAAACGTCAGTCTCTAATAATATCTATATAAAATAGACAGGGAGAGCTCGATGAGTAATAAACAGATGGTGCAAGGAGCATTAACTTTTTTAAAGTATACCCCTATTTGAACTTTTTGATAATTTAATTGAAACATAACATTAATTTTTAATTAAAATTATAATTAATTTTAAATAAAAACTGATTTATTCTAAATAATATTCAATATATAATATTAATACTTATTTATAAGATATTTTATATTTGTTCTTTAAAATTTCTCAAATTTTTCAATTAAATATAACTTACTTTTTTTTTAATCTTTAGTCGTTCTTTTTGTTTTATTATTTAATTTTTTAATTGATAATTTATCTCTATAGATTAAAGTTGACATCAAACAATAAATTATAACCACCCAAATGTTTAGAATGTTAAAATGATGTTGACTAATCTTTTTGAGCATAATTTTTTGAATAATTTAATTCTTTCATCATATAATGTTTTGATTAGACATATAACATAAAATCAATGTATACTATTTTTTTATATCAATCATATTAGTTTTCTTATTAGTAATTGATTATATAAATCACATTTCAAAATTATCGTCAAAATGTTATTTTTATCTTGTTAAGGACTTCTTAAATCAAATACTAATCATCTTATGTTGAATTCAACTACTTCTATATAGTTCACACCAATGTTTTAAAAATTGGATCGAACATCGAACTAGTCGAAGGAAAGGTTTAAGGTTTAGAGGTTCAACCGGTAGTGAACCGCTACAAAACTGATATATAATAAATAAGAAGTAAACATTATAAGAATAAATAAAAATAAAGTATTTTATTGAAATAAAAATACACCAATGTCTATTATTACATAATTAATTAATAATAAATAAATATGAGTCTAATATAGATATTAAAATAACAATACAAATCAAAATTGTATTTCTGAAGGATGTTGTCTTATCATCGTCAAAAGTTTCAAATTCTCCAACGCTATTTAAAAATTCGTAAACTACGCTTTCATTTAAAGTATTTGCATCAACTTCTTCTACTGCATTAAAATAAATTATAAATTAGTAATGTATAAAATTATTCTCAATTGTAAACTTATAATACAGTATAATTTTAACTTAAATATGATCAAAATAAGAAATGAACTAATCATCAGTAGATGTTCTCATTGTAACAAATGTATTTTTTCATAAATTGTCTTTTCAAGTTCATTATAATCAAGATCAGGCGATGGTTTTTCTTTTTCGATCCAAAAATCAGTATGTTCAATATAATCAATATCAATTAGATCATATGGTCTCTTCTTACTAAACGATCTAAATACATAATAGAGAAATTATAAAATCAATAATAAAAATAAAATTATTGAAATAAAAACAAAACTATAAAATAGTAAAATACCTGTTCTTCATTGTTAAATTATAAGTAACGTAAACAAGGTCATTAAGTCTTTGATGTTCCAAACGATTTCTTTTCTTTGTATGAATACGTTCAACAACACTCCAATTTCGTTCACAACCTGATGCAGAAGCTGTTTGACTGAATAACCTAATTGTAAGTTTTCTCAATGTTAGAGCACTGTCTTCGAATAATCTCTAACACTCATCTGTATTTTAAATTAATAGTTATGATAAAAATATATACTATTAATGAGTACATAATGAATTAAAAGTATAAAACTTACCTGGTTGCATTTTGTCAACATAAGTTCTCTCTTTGCTGATGATCTAGCAAAACTCTCTAAACCTTCACGTTACAATTTAATTTCATTTATCGCTTGTGATTGCTCTTTAATATAGAAAATACTTTGTATTCAATCACATCAAACAAACTGCCCATAATATTAATTGTACGTTCTTCTCCACTATATATGCAATAAGGATTGATAAAATAAGCTACTAAGTGGATCCTTTGAGTAAGATGCTTATCCCATCGTCGATCAATAATATCTATATAAGGCTTGTACAATTTCTCTCCCTTTAAAAATATTTATAATTGTTTTGTGAGCTCTATACAATACCATCATATATATATATATATATCCCAGAGATGACTTCTCATCTGAATCAACAATCCTCAATAGCCTTATAAGCGGAGTCACAATCTTCACAATGATCAAGCAAGCATCCCAAAATTTATTATCTAGAATAATAGCACAAGTTTCTTTTCCTTTTTCACTCTTTGATACTTTATGACTTGAAAAGTGTTTACTTGTCACTAAATTTTGAAGTAGTTGCTTATGTTTATAAATACTTTTCAAAGTAATAAATGTAGTTGCAAACCTGGTAGCAGCGGGACGAACGATCTCAACTCAATCTTCTTGTTTTCTTAACCAAGACAAAAATGTCACATAATTATACACAAAAATTATGATCTTAGATGCGTGTGAAGCAAGACTAGAAATATGGCTCATACTATCAATATCTTTCAAAATAAGATTTATACAATAAGCAGCGCATGGAGACCAAACAATATGCCCATACTTTGATTGTAATAAGTACCCAGCTGATACATAATTTAGCTGCATTATCTGTAACAAAATGCACAACATTCTTTGGTCCAACCCACTCGACAATTTTAGAGAATAATTCAGTTAAAGCATTAACACTTTTTACCATGTCAGAAGCATCAATAGACTTGATAAAAGTTGTTCCAATATTACAATAAACCAAGAAATTTATCAAGGTTCTTTGTCTTTGATCAATCCACCCATCTGCCATAATAGTGCATCCTGTTAATTCCCAACTGGATTTATATGTATCCACAACTAACTAACATTCCCTTTTTAAATCTTGAAGTAAAGGCACACGCAACTCATAATAAGATGGTACCTTAAATCCTGAACATATTGTTGTTGTAGCATCAATTGCTTCTTGAAAATACGGTGAATTTAAAGCATTTAAAGGAATACATGAATGATAGAACTATCTAGCTCACGCTCTTTTACATCGTAAAATAACATCCTTATCAACCATAAAACTTTTTAGACTAGGTTGAAAACCAGGAATAATTCTTGAAGAAAAATAAGAATCTATGTCAATAGTATCTTTTCTTTTTTCCTCTATCTAATACTTGTGGTGTTTCATCATCTCCAAAAGATATATTATGAACCTTTTTATTTTCCTTCTTTTTTTTTACTTGTTGCTGCAAATATTTTCCAATCATATCACGTACATCAAGTGGTACTTTTTTGTAAGAAGCAATATTACCCTTAATACCAGCAAGATGTTCTTTCATTCTAAAAATTCCTCCCCCTTTAAATATTCTATCGCAAAACATACAGTTATATTGGATATTTCCATCAGATACTTGAGAAGAAGAAAAATAATTCCATACTGGATCAAACTTACCACGAGTAGAGAATGGTTCCATATTCTCCATTATGATTTAACCTAAAAAGTATTTAAAAAAGAGTGTATCTTGCGAGATTGTCACTGGAGTCTCCTTCCTCCAAGAGTTTACAACATAGTAAATAACTTGCGCAAGATTGTTGGCTTACCTTTCAATTAGTTTTTTGTGCGGCATTCATATAGGTATTTAAGTTGTATTAGGATTAAAAGAGGAAGTAAGAGGAAACGGTGGAGAATAGATTTTTATTGTATTTTTTATTTTTTTAAATAAATTTATTTATGAATAGGAGAACTAAACCGAACTGAACTGTCCAGTCCGACCAAAAAAGGTTGAACCGATCGGTTTTTATGCAGAGAGATTATTAAATGAAACCTAACCAGACCACTAACCGGTTCGAACATTTTCTAGTCGAACCGGACTGTCTAGTCCAATTTTTAAAACCTTGGTTCATACTATATTTAATAACTACTAAACCTTGACTTGGATAGGTCTAAATAGTATTAATATTTAATTGTATGCTTACCAAAATGTCCATTCGTCCAGAAGAAGCAAACAAAGGGGAATGTTTGATAGGCCCCAACTGCATTTTCTCTAATAAAGAGGAATAAAATGAAACGACATGTAAGAGATAAGATATACAATTAAAAAAAGGGAGGGAATTCACCTTTGATTACTTTCTTTCTATACTTACAAACCTAAAAAACTAGACTGCTAAAGCCAAAGGACATTTCTGACATTGTTTTGTAGGGAAGTAACAACAAGATCAATAAACCTGATGTTGGACCCCGAACTTTCGGTAGAAATTAGAAATATTAAATGGAATTAAATGAGTGTGTTTGTATAGGTATTGTG
>JANIJH010000006.1:11018496-11038765 GCA_024520975.1 Erythroxylum areolatum
GTGCTATTTACCTTACTTTGTTCTGCTTGTTGAAGTTGATTTATGCTGATTGTGTTCTGAATTTTGGACAATGATTGTCCGAGGCGTTTGATACATGTTTATATCATTGGAAATGCTTTTTCATGTGAATATGATTGACTACTTGTTTTGCACATGTAATGTCTGAAATGAACTCGTTTTGTTTTAAAACTATTGAGTCATAGTTGTGGGTAAATAGGCATGCCTAGAAGGGTCTGCAGCTGCTCCTATGACACTTCGATGTCGAGACTTTGGTCTCTCCTAGACACTTTAGTGTCAAGACTTCGGTCTCTCCTGTATAAGTCCCATTACCCGCCTCTGTAAATGGATTTAATAGTTATATGATTTTGTATTCTGATGTATGTTTGACTCTGCTATAAACAAAGAAATTGTGATTTGATTATGAAGGGTTTATACCCTCTCTTAAGACTCAGTTCTATTTTATGTACAATCTGTTGAGATCCAATATAATATGTTGAATGGTTTGTTCTGATAAATTGTTAATGCATGCTTCTGATATATCATGATTGTGTATAATTAGTTGTCAGTTTAAGCATAGATTAGTTATTACTCACTAAGCTATATGCTTAGCACGGTGGATTTGCCCCGTGTAGGTTCAGAGAAAAGGACATAAAGACTGGGACGAGTCAACCGCAATGGCCAATGGAGTCTAACTCTTGTTTTGTTAAAATTGTATTTTTGGAGTTTGTTTTTGGCTTGTGTTGATGTATATGGATTTGGATTTATTTGAAGGTTTGTAATAACCTTAATTCAGGCTGGTTTCATTTTGGAACAAGTTGTATTTAAGTTTAGTGTATTATGATGTATGTTTTCTCCGAATTGCTTCTGCTTTAAGCTATTGAGATTGCATGATCAATGTTTCGTATGTTTTTTGGTTTTGTATGCATGTTGTCTGCGTGGCGCCCCCGTATCCTCCCAGGGGGTATTAGGGCGTCACAGTATCACTTACCTAAAATAGGCTAGTTAGTAGATGCAATGGATTATCTTAAATGGACAAATTTTATTAACGTTGTTGGAGAAATAGGGGGAGAGAAGAATAAATAATAGAAATTAATTGACATAAATTGCTAATCTTTATTGTTGCTACTTTTTATTCTCAAACTGATGCTTTTATTTACGCTTTTACAATGAAACTTAAATTCAAACAGATTTAATCAAGTTGGACTTAATTTAATCAAGTTGGACTTGATTGTAAAATTTAAGAAACTTTATGATTAAATATGAGATATTTAATAAATAAGGATCAATATGAGATATTAAATCTTGTGTGGGCATAATTGATATTTAACTAGAATTATTTGTAATTCTAATTAAAGTTTAACTGAAATTAGAATTTAATTTCAATTAAATGACTAAAACGTCCAAAGCTTATTATAAATAGGTTTAAGCTCTATGGAGCTAGCACTTCTTGCTTAACCCTCTCTATAAAAGTTACAGCGTTCTCTCAACCTATTCTGTGAATATTGTTAAAAGTCAGAAACTTGTGCGGCTACGGTATTTGAGACAGATCAGTTTTGAGAACAGTTCGAGGGATATGACAAGACATAAATTAAGCTTCAGAATTAGGTACAAATTAAATTTTGCTTTATTATGATTTTTGTTAATCATTTTATAAAATTAAATGGATCTTGGATTTCGGGAAATCAAAATTCACGAAAAAAAATCGTGATAATTTTGTTACGATCAAAATCAGATCCTGACCCAGTTTTCCAACAAAAAAATACTTTAAAGCCAAATTGCCCATGCTTTTAGTGACAAAACTTAGTAATAAAAGAAATTTTGACACTATTGATATATTAATAGTGACAATTTAATTGTGAAAGATACTACATTGTCATAATTTCCATTATATTAGTGACAAAAATAAATTATCACAGTTAATCCAAAAAATAATGCAATCAATTGTTTTGTCACAAAAAACCTCATATATGTAACGAAATGATAATTAGTCATAAAAAAGTTATTACTAAATGTCTTAACTCTTATAGTAAGCCTTTTTCAATGAAAAATATAATGAATGGGGAGGAGGAACATATTCAATTACCTTAAAATGTGGTATATCTAGCATCATTGGCAATTTGCAGTGGAATCTCCTTGAATTCAGATTTTTTTTTTAGTATGAGTATATCCCTTGAAAATCCATCAATGGCACTCAAATTTTCTTTAAAAACTCTACTCACAATTTCACCAAAATGTTAAAAGCACTCTTGCGTATCTCTATTAGGGGAACTTTTACTTAGGATATACACGAATAAACACGAATAAACCTACTTTCTCCAAACTTAACATCTTATCTAAAGGTCTCAAACTATAATTATTTTCCAAAACCATACATAATTGACGAAATGTATTTTGATTCATCCTAAATGTATTAAAACATCGTTTCACATGACCATTTAATAATTCATTCATCTATAGTTCTCCTGTTTGATAGGAAGTCATGCATGGTTCTTTATATATATGATTCAAAAAATACACACCCATATAACCCGCTACACAAGCCACATAATCCCAAAACTTATTCTCATTATCCAAAAATTGCTTAATTTGCAGAAGTTCCATAATTTGCATAACATTATCATCCACACCTACAAATTAGTAAGTAAATTATATTTTAAATAAACAAGACACTTATATAACCTAAATATAAATAAATAAATAATATAGCACGTAATAAAATTATAGATTACCAACAAAACAACATATACAATAAAATAAGCTAACCAAGTTCATAATGCCTTAAAACACACCATGTCAACATAAGCGTACAAATCATAAAAACAATAAACTAAATATATTAATGTATAGAAACTATGTTTAATGCTTTTTATGCTTCTCAGGCACATACATAAACTTTATGTATTCAATTCTCTTTTTATCATTTGTAAACTAAAAAAATGGACCTTGTTTTCAAATCTTCAATCAATATGCAAGGAAAGTAAAATTCAAGAGTACTAGTCTCTAAACCAAGCAAAGTACATAGATTTTCCAAAACATTTGTAACAACATGATGTGACGCAACAGCACCAATACTATGTGATATACCAATATTCATCGTGTTCAACATTTTCATAATGGAAGCATTCATCTTCATTTTTGCACTCTGTCTCTCTTGAATGAATTGCATCATATTGTCAAGTCTCTCATACATTGCTGCATATCTTTATACCATTTTAGTGGAATCAGTTATTACACTCTTGTTACTTTATGAATTATCACTCTCTAAAACCTTTTTACTTCTTCTTCTATCATTCCCTCGATCATGTGTAGCTTGAGGGGTAGCAATAGTAGTAGATGCTGAGGTTGGGGTAGGTTGTCAGTGAATATGTAAAACCAATTAAGTTGGCCTCACTTAACAGCTTAAGCTATTGTAGTGAAACAATCACTTAACATGGTATCTGAGCCTTTGTGACTCAAGTGGTCACGAGTTCAAATCCTACCACCCACTTATTATTCAGCACAAGGTAAAGTGAGTCTGTACAAGTTTCAAGTCCAAAAGGCTTTCACTTGAGGGGCTGTGTTAGTGCATATATAAAGACCAATTAAGTTGGCCTCACACAACAGCTTAAGCTATTATGGTGAAACGGTCACTTAATATAGGCTACCTAATAAAATTATATGTTTACTAAAAAGTAAACGTTATAGGTTCTTCAAAGGAAAATCTGGACTGAGACAAGGATACCCTTTATCTCCTTTCCTTTTTATTATTTGTATGAAAGTTTTTTTTAGGAGCTTGAATGATTGTATAGTTAGAAATCCTTCCTTCAAATACCACTGGAGATGCAAAACACTCAAACTCAACCATCTCTTGGTTGTTGATGAACTACTGTTGTTTTGTAATACTAACATAAGTTCAACTCAAATCTTGCTCAATTGTCTAAAATCCTTCTCTAGATTTTCAGGAATGGATATGAATCCTTCTAAGAGTCAGTTTTTCCTTTCTCATGACATGGATCATTTGACCAACCAAATGGAACAAATGTCTGGCCTTAGGAAAGGATCTCTCCCCATAAAGTATTTGGGAGTTCCACCCATTATAGGTAGGTTATCGAGGAGAGAATGTTTACCCTTATTGGACTATATTGATGTAAGAGTTAATAAATGGACCCACAAAAACCTTTCTTTTGTGGGTAGATTACAACTAATGATTTCTGTTATTTCATCTTTCCAAGTGTATTGGGCTTCTCGCTTTATTCTCCCTTCATCAGTCCTCAAGGAAATAGAAGCTAAACTTAGGAATTTTCTATAAGCTGGGATGGTGGATCTTCACTCTCAATTCAAAGTTAAATGGAGTGACCTTACTAGACCGAAAAAGGAATGGGGTTAGGGATCAAACATTTGCCAATCTGGAACCCTATATTGTTAGGAAAGAAGATTTGGTACCTGTTTTATAATAGAAAGGCTATGTGGGTTAAATGGGTGCACACGATAATTTTGAAAAGGAAAAATTTTTGGAGCGCACAACCTACCAATAATAATTCCTGGATTTGGAGGAAAATCTTAAGTATGAGGGACAAAGTAGGGAATCAATCAGATTTAAGATAGGTAATGGACAGTCCACACTTTTATGACAGGATCCTTGGCATCCGAGGGAAATCCTAAGGAACTTTTTAACACCAAAAGAGATAAATGGGTCGGGTTTTCCTCTGATAGCACATGTCTCTAACATTATCATAAATAATGAGTTGAGGTGGCAGGATTTTCCTATGGAGATCATTGGTGATTTTGAGCCCATTCAGTACTAACCAAATAGTTCTCCTGATTATTTGGAATGATTACCAAGTCCTTAAAAAATGTACACCAATGGTTCAGCTTATAAACTCTTGAGACCCTCAACCTAACAAGTAGTTTGGCACAATCTGGTTTGGTTCAAAAATAACAGCCCAAGGTGTTCATTCATTCTTTGTTTAGCAATCCTCATAAAACTTCAAACAAGGGATGAACTTCTCTTTCTATATACTCCTAACCATTGTCCCCTTTGTATTTCGGACCTTTAATCTAATGAGCATCTGTTTTTTAATTGCTCCTTCTCTAATTCCATATGGGAACATTGCCTCAACTACTTCCAAATCTCCATTCCCAACTCATCAAACTTTCAATCTATCCTAACTTGGTTTCACCAAACACCTACACAGAATAACCTATTCCCTATTCTATTATCCACGACTGTATACAATATTTGGTCTAAAAGGAACTCAATAACCTTCAAAGATGTAGCTATGGAGGTGGAGAGCTTGCAAGCCAGGGTAATCTTTCAAGTTCTGGAGCATCTCAGCCTAAACACATTGAGAGGTAATTAGATCAATTATGCACTAACATTGTGATGCAGATTACAGTTCAGATGGGGTACCAAACTTCTTATAACACCTTTGCTTCACGGATGGGCACATAGGAAAAGGGCACAGCAGGCTATCCAAATGCACCTCTGGTAACATGGAGCTTTGATAGGCAATGGTTTGGCACAGAGAATCATTGTCTATGGAAGCTCATGCTGGAATGACTTATTTTATGAAGACAAATTAGCAATTTTAAGTTGAATTCTTGATCTTTTACTTGAATTGACTGTGGTTTGCTTCTTGTATGTGTATATATATGAGGACATGGTGCGGTTTTTGTTATGCTTAGTTTTGATTTTGCACCAATGTAAGAAGGCGATTGGTTTTAAAGTATAATGGTATATCTTAGGAGAGGAGTTTGATGGTAGGGCAGTAAGTTTTGCACTACATTATGTATTTTGAGTATTAAGAGATTATCTACAGTATCTCTTGTGTTGTATATAACTTTTATTTCTTTATAAAATTTACTTATTTATCCAAAAAAAAAAGTTATAGGAGTTGAGTGACACAATTTAATTATTATTAAGCATATTTTTCTAATAACTCTTTCTTATACTTTTAATTTATTGGCAAGAATGTGAAGATGTTTAAGTTTACCAAGATTAAATAGATCGACCATATGGTCTGATTTTCAATTATTAGCTTGTCAAATATTTCAAATTATGGTACGAAACTTGCGTGAAAGTGGTGCAATCATTTCTTTAGTTTGGTGGGCGAGAAAATTAAGGATGGATTGTATTAGAGAAGTTAGTCCTCGGCGGGGCGCCTAACGTAATGAATCACAAGACAAGTCAGGTAGTAATCCGTTGGTAAGGGTTTTGTTTATGATTAAAAAGGAAGAGTTTCAGTTAAATTAATGCTCTCTAGAAGGTTTAATTAGCTCAGGGAGCTCACCTAGAACAACTCCCAGATATTCCTAACCTTGAACAGAAGTCAGGAAATAACAAATGATTATTTATTAAAAAGCACGATTGTCTAAGAATCAAAAGACAAGGAGTTTAAGATAGAACTGGAAACAAAAACAACGTTTGTGGCTCAATCCCACTTTCTGTTGCCACTTATATACGGCAGAAAGCTCATTCATCACACAAGTTCACGTGCTTCAATGCTCGCCCACATTTTCTACTGAATAATCTACTTTCGTATCCAACTTGCACTTACCTAAATTCGTGGATACGTAATATGAATTTCATATGACAAGCTTCCTTTTAGTGGCTCGTAATTTAGTCACAAGGCTTTCACAATCTTATGGACAAGAAACATAATTTTTATTTTATTTTACTAAACATAAAGCGTTTTTTTTATTCTTTTTACAAATATTGTACGACACTAACAACATAATATTCACGAGAGATTAATTATTAGAATTTACAATATTATAATTAATTTAATATGATAAAAATATTTTAAATGAGGGAAGGCATCTTTTATTCAAGTCCTGTTTTAATCATAGTGCATGTGGAATAACAATGGTAGCCTAAACATATACTCCAAAACATGTATATACAATTATTTTCAATTGTTTAATTCGGGATATGTACAAAGCAGGCACCCAATATATGAGTAGTTAGTTAAGTAAAATGTTTAATTAGATTATGACGACGTAATTAATTTCTGAGCGGTACTTTTTTACGAAAAGATACATATAAAAGACATTATTAAAAATACTAACTCTTTATTAACAATCCAATGATCGAGATCTCAAGTACCCGTACACTGAGTCGCCGGAACAACACCTCAGAAGCTGACGTGGCCAGCAATTATGAAAAGACGACAGTAGGATTGCTTGTCAATGTGGGTTACCTTTTAAATCCGCTCTCTTCTGCCGAACGTTTCCTGAAGCAACCATAAATTCCAGTTTTATCCCTCGCTGTTCCAAATTAAAGAAGACCAACTCTTATTCCCTACAATGCCCCTGCTCTGACTTCTGTCTCCGAAACATGGCAGACTTCAGGTAGTGTTCCCTTTACTTGGGACCCTAATGGGACCCATTCCCCAACCAAAATCCATAAACTGTTTTCGACCTCCCGTTCCCTTCTTAATCCCACCCAATTAAGCTTCATTTGACCCACGCAAGTCTTCCCTTCACATTTGCTCCGTCCGGTCACTCTTAGTTAGTTGACACCAATATGGACTCCATCCCTGTAAAAGACAGGTCTAGGAACTTGCAGGAAGCGCAGGTGAGGGACTCGAATGAGATGAATGGCATAACCGAGAAGAGTAGTGGGGATGTTGGGAGTAAAAAGAAGAGTAGGAAATCCAAGAGTATGCCAAAATTTGGATGCTTTCGAGTGGAGAACGACGAAGATGGGAATTTTGATATGAAGGTCGATAGGATCGGAGAGCCTTCGAACCCTACTCACCTTGTTGTTATGGTTAACGGTATTATTGGCAGGTGGGTCTTAAGCCTCGTTAGCTCTGGATTCTGTTTATAGATAAGTCTCTAGTCATGTAAGGAGCTTACCAAATAAAAGATAGTTTATTTTATGGAAACTTTTTGTGTTTCTGTTTGCGGTTTGTAGTGCGGCAGATTGGAAATTTGGCGCAAAACAACTTTTGAAAAAGTATCCGAGGGATGTTGTTGTTCATTGTGAGTCCTTTTTGTTTCCACTTTTCACTTTTCTAGGATTAGAAACTTGGAACAGTTTCAATCACCTTGTACAACGCAGTGTGTATAAGTGCTTAAGGTTAATGCAGGCAGCAAAGTTAATTCTTCGATGTCGACATTTGATGGCGTAGATGTGATGGGTGGCAGATTAGCTGAAGAGGTGGGTTATGAACCAGTTTGCAGTTGCCCCTCATTTAACTGCTACAGGAACAAGATGTTCATTTTAATTTGAAATTGTCTCACAGAGAGTTTTGTTCCTTACTTTCAGGTCATAACGGTGATCAAACGCCACCCTTCTGTCCAGAAGATTTCACTTGTAGGGCATTCATTAGGTGGATTGATTGCAAGATATGCTATCGCTAAGCTCTACGGAAGAGGGACTAGAAAGGAAAATGGAGATTGTAAAGATGACGAATTTGAAGATGCTTCTGTAGGGGAGAAATTGAAAGGCAAAATCGCTGGCCTGGAGCCTGTGAATTTCATAACTTTTGCTACTCCACACCTTGGTTCAGGGTGCCATAAACAGGTCCTTTCTTTGTTCTCTACTGTTGTTTTTGAAGCAAAGGTTTGGACATTATCAATTCGAAACGAAATTTCTTTCATAACCGGGCAGTGGTCATATTTCACCTCTCACAAGATTCTTAAGTCTATACATAAGTTGGGTGATGAAAATGTGTTTATTTTCATTTCCCTTTTTCTTTTGTGAGATTTGCTGCCATGAAATCTTTGTTTCAGGCAGCCAGAGACGTGCCTTTTGTTGTTTTCAATTCCATGAAGCATGAAATCCTTGCGTAGTGTTGGCTCAGGTACCAGGATTTTGTGGTTTTTACACCATGGAAAATGTAGCTGCTCGTATGTCAGGCCTTCTTGGTAGAACTGGGAGACATCTGTTCTTGGCTGACTGTGACAACGGAAAATCTCCTCTGCTCGTTCAGATGGTTAATGACTCCGAAGATCTCAAATTCATGTGAGTGTCAACCAAAATAACTACCTTTTTCAGATTTAGTATACGAGAACAAACTTTGTCCTTCATTTTGCTTCATCTTTTTTGGATTTGTTAATGTAGCTCAGCTTTGGAGTCCTTCAAACGCCGGATTGCATATGCAAATGCACGTTTTGACCGTATCCTGTTTCTTCTTTGCAAGTCTGGATGGTCAATAATATCTTTTTGCCTAATTGTCTGATGAATTACTGTTCTTTGATGCTTATGAATTGTATGAAATTAATTAAGAATTGACCTGAAGAATAAATGGGTGACGGTGAAGTCCCTTATCATCAGTGTCCTTTTGTGATGAACTTAACACTCTAAAGATCTTGTTGGATGGAGCACGTCATCGTTGCGCCGTCGCACTGAGCTTCCAAAGGTTACTGTTCAGCTTTCTGAGGATGTGTTCTCCTTTCTATTGAGAGTATACGATCTTCTAATTCCTTCTCCATTTATCAGAGGCGTCATCTGTCAAAAGATAACAAGTATCCACATGTTGTGTATATTGATTCGTCAAAAATTGCAAGAGATAGTCAAGGAGTTCCTTCTACAGCCAGAATTAATGGATGCAAAACTACTGACATGGAAGGTTTGCTTTTCCAATGACTAGTTCTGTTCTATCATTTGCAAGGTCTATTTCTTCAATGCATGATAAATTCTTCTGGGGTCATTGTTTCTGCGTATAATGTTAACAAATTTAGGAGATTACCCTCTTTTTCCTTCTTTTTAGGAAGTGCTTTGCTGGTGTGATAAACTAAACAAATCCTTAACACTCATCCAGACAAAGTAATATAATCATGCTGATTCGCAGCCAGTTTATATGACCGTAACAAATCCTTAACACTCATCCAGACAAAGTAATATAATCATGCTGATTCGCAGCCAGTTTATATGACCGTACGAACCTTCATATTGAGATGTTAACATCCTATATATAGTTCATCCTCTTCATGATCGAAATTTGTTTTTTTTTTTGTTGAAGGTGGTTGTATCTAATATCTGTCACAATCACAAATAGGTTTTTTAATTAACATGATGTGGTCAAATTGATTAAGATCTTATCTAGGAAGGATCTTGTTTCCTTGCTTGCTTCTTTTCGTTTTCTTCTTGATATAGACAAGGCTAACAAATGCGGACTTCCTATTATAAATATAGTAGTGAGATAGAAATGAAACAGAAGAATGAGAAAGTAGCAACTATTTTGCTCATGACTTCAATCCAATTCTTTAATCTAAATCTCTTTATCTTTGTTCCTTGCAGATTTCTATTCCTTGTACTTGAAGTTTGTGACCATAATTATTAATCAATTGATTTGATGTTAATTTTTTCTTAATCACTTGCAGAGGAAATGCTAAGAGGTTTAACAAAAGTGAGTTGGGAACGGGTAGATGTTTACTTCAGAGGAGGTGCACAAAGATTTTGGGCACACACTACCATTCAGGTAAACTTTTCTTTTTGTCGGAGACAGGGTTCAGATTTAGTGTCATTTCTTCGCTGTCGAGAACGTGAATTGAAAGATGTGACTGTAACTAGCTCCAGTTCTCGTTTCTCTATGATTCTAGCTAATGGCATTCAACAATCAGCTTTTTCCTCAATCAAGATATGAAATTCTGTTACTTTCTATCACCTATGTTCAGGTAAAAGGTACATGCCTGAATTCCGACGGGGCTGACGTAATCCAACACATGGTCGATAATTTTCTTCTGTAGAAAGTCAATTAGTTGTATTGGTAAGTGTCTGTCGTTCTGCCGACGACCCACTCGACTTGACATTAGAATTACAAGTGACATTGTTCTAAGGTCAGAAAGCCTGATCAAAGCAGCTGAAATTAGATCTTCAGGTGTAAGTTTCGAGGGTAAAACCAAGATGGATGAGGCAGTATGTGAGAGAGATTAAAACTAATGAATGAGGCTGGCAACATTATGTGGCAAAACCTACGTGATTCTTTGATTATTTGTGAAGTGTTGTGTCGTAATGAGAACGACTAAATTCGTAGCCACGATTTATGAATTGGCCTTTAGCTACGATTTACGACTAAATTCTGTCATTATTTATGAATTTCCTTCCAAGTTCCATCTCTTTTTCCTTTTTTTTTTTTTTTTCCATTAGACGCCATTTCGGAGAAATTATTGTCTTGTGCTACTTCATTTCCACCACAAAGCCAGCGAGTGCATGTGTAAACCTGTCAAAGGTACACTCTTCCTTGTCAAAGTTCCCCATTTATGGCAGTGCCCAGTCACTGAAAACAGATCCAGGATCTGTTGTCATGGATATAATTTATTGCGACAATGGCCCCACCATCCAACAACTTACCATATAGATATAGTATACACATTTGGATATGATAAGCATATAAACATGCGAATTTCAACAAAAGATCTACATTTCTAGCAATGTCATTGATACCCACATCAAAAAACTGGTTCAACCAAGATGGTAAAGCATTGAAATCGAAAGCAGATATTTTCCGGTACAAAGTGAGGCTGTGAAAATTGGGCAACCTTGAAATTGCAGAGTACGAATCAAACGGTTTTGCAGCTCTCTTCCCCAAGACAGTGCGTGGGGTTGTAGATAAGTACACACCATCTACCGTACTCAGAAAAATGCAGAACTTCCCTTTGTATGGCTTCTCAAGCAAAATCAGCAGTCCATGTTCCAAACTCTAGATGCCCACCCTCAAATATTATCCTCCTTGGGAACAATATCATCATGCTCTTTCCAAGAGAAAAGAAAGGGACTTAGCGTGTCAAATTGAAACTGCCAACTGTTCAAATCCCAAATACACACATTGCGAAACTGAGCTAACACAAGCGTGAGGAAGGCAAAATAGGAACAAGAAAAGGAGAAATTCTATCGACCCATCACCTGGATTGATATATATACATCTCATGCATGTCCCTTTTAATATGTGTGTGGATTTTTATCTTTGTCGTTTATATCGTTTCACTTATTCAATTTCACTGCTCCTCTTCTCCTCTTTTCCTTCTCTGATCTGGCTCTAGTACTGATAGTAGTACCACTATCACTGGCGTTCTCTTTTGCACAGATGAGATAATTGGTTTTGTGTTGGCTCATGTAACGAGGTTAGGTCCTCACGTTTTCTCCTTTTCAGGCTGGCTACAACACTCCTTTTGTCATAAACATTCAGTCTTTTAGTCATAAGATTCTATCTATATAGAGTAAACAAGACGCGTCTTTTAGAATTTGAAGCGGTGGCAATCAGGCAGAAAGCTCTTTTGGTACAGTTCTCAGGATTCTGCCCACGTTCTTCGACTGCCCTAGTATACTTCCAATTATATCTCTTGTTTCTGTTAATTAGCTCTGCTCTTAATCGCTAGCTCATACCCTCCCATTTCTCAATATCGTGCAATCAAATCACATATTTTCACTCTGTGCAAATGGGCGGTATTGGATTTTGCTTCTGTTGCCACAGAAATAGACAAATTATCGTTTCCGTGCTGTTTCTCTTGGTTTCAAGCTTCACATTCGTGAGGCCCATGGTAGCTGGTACGTATGTTTCAATTTAAATCCTAAGAAACAGGTCTATACTATGGCATAGAGAATGCATTTAAAAAACTGAACTTTTGCCACTTCCAATTTTTTGCAGGAAGATCGCTTACCAAGCTGACTGACAATCCCCGGGTAACAATTCTAACTGTTACCGTATCCTATGATTTGTTGCATATGCTTTGTGGAGCTTCATTCAACAATATTCTTTAACAGGCAGGAGTTGAAGAAGAGAAGTCGTTGGTTAGAACTCGGACAATAGGATCAAGACCACCTAGGTGTGACAAAAGGTGTGGCTCTTGTGGGCAATGTGAAGCAGTTCAAGTTCCTGTAACAACAGAAGCACAAAAACACACAAGTCTTCACTTCTCTGATGTCATTTCGTCTATTGCATACTCTAGAGGCGATGGTATCTCCAATTATAAACCCATGAGTTGGAAATGTAAATGTGGCAACTTGATCTTCAATCCTTGACTCAAAAGTAAATCCAGGGGTTATGCTTAAAAGAATCTCCTTTTTTAAGTGTGTATATGTGAAGTTAATTGTATATTCAGTCTGCTCTTTAAACTCTACTCTCCCACCACTTGATGGAATAGAAATTTGCTAGTAAAGTTGGTTTTTATTCGTAAGGCTCATTTTTGTTTGCCTTTACCTTCTAGTTGTGCTTGTAATGATTGTTGCCTTCGCGCGACTTTTTTTCTTTCAAAATTTTGTCCAAGAAGTTCCGTCTTCTATACATTTGAAGAGCCCTAAAAAGTGCAAAGGGCTGGTCCTCGGGTTTGAGGTCTGGCTCATCAATGGTGTAATAACAGATGATGAGGATAATTAATGCGGAACGTGGATGCGGTCAATCACTTTGTTGGTTGTTCCCATAAACATAAGCCCTTCACTTGGATTTGTTTATCTATTGCTTTTCATGTTCATTGACTAGAGGAAATCGATCGGAGCCGACATGGAATGAACACCTAAAACTGAGTGCCTCTTTCCAAGTATAATCTCTGTTTCCAGGAAAGGTTAGGACGAGATTAAAGACCGATGATGAGTGATGACATGGAGAGTGGGGGTGGTTTTTTTAAGACGAGATAAAGATGTGAGCATGTCAAGTATGTCAGACAATTCTGTTTTCGTATCTTACAGGATTTATGCATCAGAAAGTTTTCACTTTCCTCGAACCAATAAATAACATTAATCGTCACTTACCCACGGTCTTGCCTTCATGGCCCTTTCTCTTTCTTAACATATTCACTGGAGATCTAACTGCTCACTAAGCAGGGACATGCCTAAATATGCCTCGGGCAAGTGATCTTTGTTGATTAAAGAGTTCGTCACTTGTCCCCATCTATGATATCCTTTATCACAAGGTAACAAGGGAACCAACAGATCGTTTATGAATGCGCATCCGGTAGTGGATTTGTGTATGTTCTATACAGATTGTTTTCCCCTGAATTGCTTTGGTCTAAAGAAGGCTAGCAAAGGGTGTGCTTAGTTGAATTCCAAGGTTTCTCCAACAGATTAACATACTCTTGTATAACTCTAGACTAGCCTTCGTTTGGAATGGACATGCGAATGAAAGAGAAAGCTGAAAAGCAGGCAAAGAGTAAAATTGCAAGAAAATGCGATTACTAGTTCATGTTGTGGTGGGTCTGTAGGTTGCTTGTCGGGACTGCTGACGCAGAAGGGAGTGGTGTCATAATTGGGGTCTCATTTATAACGATTCTGAAAAGGCCGTACTCGCAATTAATGTGGCTGTTATGGCTTCTTTCACTGCTCGGGGGCCCGTTCATGTTTGTTAATGTCTTAGGAGATTAAATGATTAAGTGAAATGAATGTTAATCTCTGGCTCGCACCATCTACGATTTTGCTTGTTTTCTTGTGTAAGGTTAATTGATAGGGACTGGAAGAGCAATAAGGAGAGAGACTAGTCGATAGGCGAGATCGACCTCTGTCACTACTCTCACCAGTGGCGTGAGAGCGAGGCGACCCAGAGAACCTGTTGTGGGGGAGAAATCGGCGCGAGAGCGAGGTGACCCAGAGGAGATAGTGACGTGACCCAGAGACAGCAATGCTAGGGGGAGGCAGGAGGCCGAGCGATCGTTCTGTGGAAGTCCCAAATCCAGAGAGCGAAGCGGCGGCACCAGATGTGAGCCCACGTGAGTTTCGTTCATACGAGACCCATGCGAGCTTCGTTTAACTTGCTACGACCCAGATGTCCTTGACCCACGCTAGCTCCATGACAGTAGATGGGGCGCCTTCATGTTTGTTAATCGAAGATTTTCCTATGCTCACTCGACAGGTGAGTCAGAAAATTGCATCTTGAAAGGGGAAAAGATCACCGAGAGCTTCAAATTCTCATAAATCCTCTCCCAATAATAGCAATTGGACAAAGAAATTTCAATTACAACAGCCTAAGATACAATTAAAATATTACATGGTTGTTATAAAAGATCACTATTGAATCGTTGCAATTTAGAGCGAACGAGATTATATCACCTGTTTCACTTTTACTATTCTAATTCTATTTCAAGTCATCCTATTCACACATTTATGTGAGATTTACATAAATATGTGGATGAAATAAGTTAGAATAGTGTGAAAATAGCAAAATAGGAATAGCATACACCTCCCCAAGCGAAGGTTTAGTTTACTAGCCTGGTTAGCTCTTTTTGGAGCAAGAATTCGCATTTTCAATCATTAATGCCTAGGTCATTGCACGATGGGGGAAGAAAGATTTGAAAATTCTTACTAATAGATGATGACACTATTTTATTTAAATTTGGTGCTGATGGTAACTTGAATGAAATATTAGAAATGATACCTTAGCATATAAGGGGCAACTCATCTTTATGCAGAAGTGAAGACCTGAGATATCATTTGATAGAGAATGTGAGGAATTTTTTCCTATGTGGAGGCATTTTTATAATCTGCCTCTAAAACTTTGGACAATTAAAGGATTGAGTTTTTTGGGAAGTTTTTTAGATAAGCCCCTTAGTATGAATGCTCAACGTCCAGAATAAAGCGAATTGGGTACGCAAAAATACATGCGGGGTTTAAAAGGAATGTTATACTACTTGATCATTTACCAATTCTCAAGTTGGTTAAAACAAGAGAAATTGAGCAATCTAAAGTTAAGGTGACATATTCCTAAAAGCTTAAAAACTCCCCAAAATATTGGGTTCCTACGGGAAATTTTTTCAAACAGGATGTTAGGAAGAGTTATTGGGGGTTGAATCTTCTCCAATGAGAAATGATGAGGCTATAGGTGTACAATTTGATGCTAAAGAGAATCCAAGTAACTCAGAAATATATACTCCAAATATTGAAGGGGAAGCACAATATAACATCTAGATACTCTTTTTGGTTAAAGGAACATAATAATAAGGAAGATGTAACTACTATACAAGTTTTACAATCAGCGGAAGAAGAGAAAGGTCATGAATTTGGTTTATCGGACTATGATTTAACAAGCAACTTGTTGTTGATACAACTAGGGAATGACATAATTGTTAAGATATCAGAAAAGTTTCATAAAAGTTCCTTTAATCTCAAAAGAAGATCGGCTAGAAGGAAAACCTAAAAGAAGGGGTATTCCTTTTAAATGATCACTCTAATATAGAATACAAAAGGGTTAAATGACCCTCTCAAACAATTTATGATGAGAGGATTAGTAATAGATAGGAAGCCAATTCAGGTAGATAATTTAGAATGGATTGTCCTTTTTCAATGCTTAACGGAAGACAATTACTAATCATTTACATCATTATAATAGTTTGATAATCCACTTATATAATTAAAAAAAAATGGAGGTGACTCATTGAAGTCTAGTGAAGTTGAAGGTAGATCAAGCAGATAATATATAGCCAACAACACACAACAAACACTTAGCCAAATTGATTTGCTATAATCAATTGATGTACTCTATCTTTGTACCTATTAGAGTATTTGATCTTGTAGGCAGATTAACCAACTAATTGTAATGTTGTTTTGTAGCTTTTGCTAGTATTATTATAATTCCTTTTATTTCTTTATAAAACATATATTTGGAAGTTCAAGATTTAGTTTTTAAGATATAAGGGAACTTGTATTTATACTACAATAGCTTTGGAGAAAACTCTAGAGATATAAGCCTTGTTAGGTAAATGGCTGATCAGTTATTTTTGACAGATTGAGAAGTATTTGGTTGTTTAACCATATCAAATCGTTGATAATCATGTTTAGATTGAGAGGTATTTGGTTGTTTAACCATGTCAAACTGTTGAAATTATGTTTAGTAATCAATTGATTGGGTTAGTAGATTGAATCCAATCTGTTGTTTTTGAAAATGCTCCTATGAGGAGTGTTTTACTCTAGCGACTAAGAAATTAAGGAACGAAAGATGATTGTACCCAAAAGGTATTACAAATTACTCAAACTGTCATCTTTTATTACAAATTTCTCAAACTGCCATCTTTTATTATTGCTTTCTCTTCACCAAACACTAGTACCCTAAACTTCAACTTGATTAATAAGTTAACATATTACAAAAATGAACTTCACCTTGATTAATATGGAGAAAGAAAGTAGTAATAGTAGTAGCAGTGGTGGTGGTGGTAGTGGTGGTAGTGATAGTAATCATAATAATAGTGGTGGTGGTGGTAGTGGTGGTAGTTATAGTAATCATAATAATAGTGGTGGTGGTGGTAGTCGTAGTAGTAGTAATAATAATAATAATAATAATAATAATAACAACAACAACAACAACAACAACAACAACAACAACAATAATAAATTACCCTGCTTTCAATCAAAGCGATTCTACTACTACCACTATTATTATTATTATTATTATTATTATTATTATTATTATTATTATTATTATTATTATTATTAACCATTTTCGGGGGTGGTCCCGTTTTATTTAATTCCGCATGTAGTATTTCGTAATCTACAATACTAGATGTTGATAATTTAGAATTAACAGAATCATTAGGAACTTTCCAAGTTTCAACATTAATCAACCAACATAAACAAAAACAAATTGCAAAAGCTCAATTAGATCTAAAATCTGGACAAGATATACATAACTCAGTTATTAAAAGATTTTTTAATAGACAAAATATCATCATTATTATCCTTATTATAATTATAATTATCATGATCATTATCATTATCATTATCCTTATTATTATTATCATCATTATTATTGTTGTTGTTGTTATTATTATTATTATTATTATTATTATATGTTCTATATTTTCTATTAGAGTTATAAACTTAATTTTAGTTGAATTAAATATCTAAAATTTAAATTCTTATGAGAATATTAAAAAATACTAAGATATAATACTCACGTCTTTATAAATTTTTTTAAAGTTATGTCCTAATAAGTCATTTTACACATAAATAGCTAATACTAAATGACTAATTTTACCAAACATCTTTAAAGAAACATCTAATATTATATGCTGGTCAAGTCAATTGATATAATCCATTATTAACTAACCACTAATATAATCAACTAATAGCTAATGCAATCCGTTAGTTGTAAAATAGAGCGTAAAGTGTTTTTAACAGTAACTAACTAGCATCTACTAACTGAAGGTAATAAAGTTAATAACCATTCTCAAAATAGATCGTAACGAAGGTCACTTTAGAAATAAATGCTTGAAATTGAGGTCATTGTGACTTTTTATGGAGACATTAGTTACTTACCCAACACACTTAATCGTTAGTAATTTTATATTTTATATTTTTAATTTTTTGAATAATGTGACAATTTATCTCTAGATGTTTTTTATCACCTAAGGAATACATGATTATGAGCAATGTGGATTTATTGATTATCACAAAATAAAAGAAGTGGATTAATAAGAAATATACCTTGAGCATAAGATATAACAATTATTATGCTTTACAAGTCAAAGGTCTTATGGCTATATATTCTACCTTTAAAGATGATCTTGAAACATTGAATTGTCCCTTTGATCACCAAAATATTAATGAATGTTCAAGAAAGAAACATAAATTAATAATCAAACTTCCAAAACAAAGAATATCCAATCAATCAAAATCACGATTACCTATTAATACTTAAGGTATCTGTAAAACACTATTTTAGTAAAAGTCCTGTTGATGCACATAGTTTGGAGGACCAGAAATACTTAATCTTATCTTTAACTAATAGATAGACTGTTTTTGATAATACTTAAGGTAAAGATGCTCCAAAATCTTTTCGATTGCTCATTCGAGAACTACGATCTTTGGCTTTGGAACTGAACCATCTTTGGCGCAAGAAGAAGGGGTTGATCTATATCATCTTGACTTGGTTCTAATTTCTCTATTTTCTTTTTTTAAGAATACCGAGTTGAGGTGTCAATATCATTTTTATGCGTGGTTTCAATCGGGAAAGATCGATATAAACTCATTATCCAAACACTCTCTAGACTTTTTGGGGCTATTTTTCAAGTGTATGACAAAATCCTTCGGCGGTACGTAGTCAAATGATAGAAAAATCATTTATAATAGATAATATTATGAAGAAACTCGATTCAACAGTTCCAATTAAGATCTTATAAATCATATTCATACTAGAAACACGATGATTCAATACTGATCCTAAAAAAACCAACGAGTTACACATTAAGCATAGCAATTATGTCAATCTTTCCTTTTTTGTATTTTCTTTTTATGTCTCGAAGTATATATTTTATTCGATACAAACTCTTTTTTTTAGGATCCACTAAGGGAGGGGGGAGGGTTCATTTTGTATGATACAAAATTCATTAATTTAAGGTATTTCACAACAAGAAAAAAAGGGATCATTGACTATGACCTTATTATTGCGGCAATTTTAGTTAATTTTATAAGGATGTTTTTTGTAGTTTAAACTCTTCTACAGAAAAACTCCCACGGACTAGCTGTACCTACCGTTTCTTTTTTGGGATGAAGAGAATGAATCTTTTTATCGAAGGATCAGAAAAATGGGTCTGGATCTGCTGAAGGTACTTGTGAAAGGAAAAAGAAAAAGTGTTCTTATATTAGATAAGTGATATATTGTAGTTAAATGTGCTATATTAAAGTGTTCATTATGTTGAGAAAGATAATTAACATCAAACATATACATCATCTTGAGATAATGAGATACATTAATTGATCAATTAATTTTAAGTAATGTCAAACATTTTCAAAGCAGTATAATCTAGATTATGCTTGGATGCTTTGTTTAGTGATGGTATAATTAATGAGTTGGTTCAAAATGTTGAAGATCACTATCTTTAAGATCAAATCATCCTTCTTTTGATATAAACTAATTCCTTTTGAATTTCTAGCAATTTCAAAATTAATAAAATATTTTAAGGTATCAAAATCTTTAATTTTGAACTTAGGATTTAGAAAAGTTATGATATCCTAAATAAGTACAATAAGGTTGCTTGATAATAAAATATAAACAACGTATACTAACAATTCAATTAAGTTATCACCAATATGCTATGTAAATAAAAACTAATATGAATACCCTTCAACAAAAATCTATCTAATCAAAGCATTAGAAAGCTTGATATGCCATTTTCTTCTAGCTTATTTAATCCCATATAAGGACTTAATTAACTTGCAAACTTGATTTGGAGCACTAGATATGATGACAATTGATAAGTCCATGTATACTTTTTCATCCAGGCCTTTATATAGAAAGACAGTATTAATGTCTAATTGTTCAAAACAGTAGCATTTGATAGTTTTATGTAACATCCCATCACCGATGGGAAGGGTAAATTGGTCATTTGGGACGGGTTAGGCGAGAGTAAACATACCTCGGTT
>JANIJH010000006.1:11046995-11057069 GCA_024520975.1 Erythroxylum areolatum
TTTGGTTAATGATCAAATATAGATCATGAATTGATTTGTGAATGTTTTGGATTTGAAATGGAGTTGAGAATGAGGAGTGATGGGGTAGAAAAGGTGATCTTGGTATGAGTTGTGTTATGGTAAGATTTGGAAACAAAATTTGGTAGTTGAGCTAGATAATATAGAAGCAACATGATCTCTGAGTATGCTTCTGTGTTTTAGCCATAACTTGCTCTGTAGTTGTTCAATTGAGATGATTCTTAGTTTGGATTAAACTAGAGACATGTGGCTACATTTCTTATGAAGAAATTAATTTAAATTCTGTCTTTAAGAGTCTCAATGTTTGACATGAAATTAGGAACTGGGTGCAGCAAAATTTGCGGATGAATGTATATGTTGAGTTTTGTTTTGAGTGAATGAGAATGTGTTCTATTTTTGAGTGTTTATGAAAAAATAGGGAATAGGAATTGTGTATGGATGATGTTAAGCTAAAATTGAGGTTTACATGAAGAAGTTAGCAACTGGAAATAATGAAATTTGAATATGAATTGCTTGATACTTAGGAATAAGATATATTATGGAAAAAGGATAGGAATTATGAATGATGAGATGTAGTTGAATATGATGAATCAAATGAGTTGACAGCTGAGAGTTTAATGAAATCCAATTGGTGTTTGAGTTTTTATAAAGTGATTCTTGAACTAATAGATTCCTAACACATTTTTCTATCTCTCTATAAAAATTGGTAGCATTATGAATTTATTTGAAAAGGTTTGATTGAAGGAAAGTGAGGGAATCTGTTAGAATAGTATGAACTGGTGTAATTTCACTAAACATGCTTGGGTATTTCGGTTATATCTTGATCTTTAGTCATCCAAATGAGATGATTTTTCATTTGGAGTAAAGTAAAGAAATAGAGCTACAAATTACATGTAGAAGTCAAATTTTGATACAGTCTCTAAAACTTCCAATTTCTGGATGGAAATTGATTATATTGTACCATTTCAGTATAAGAATAGTAGACCCAAAATTCATTTTTGGAAAAATATGAAAATGATTCAATAAGTTATGAATTGTGATTTCAATGGTTTTATTGAGTTATAAACCTAAGTATAAACTATACTTAGGTGAGTTTTGAGATAGAATGAATTATATGATGAGAATAATGGAAAAATACTCGGGATTATCATGAACACGCATGGTACATATTTCATTGCAGACATGTGTATTATTAAACACTTATAATTGTGCAAATTGTTATATGTGTATATTTTGCATAATATAGAGGAACATATAGAGCACCATCTTCCAGAGGTTGCTGGGATTTAAAGGCAATAGCTTCTGGAGCAAACTGTGAGTAACCTAGACGGTTTCTCTCGATTGATTGTTTGTTTTTATTCTGTTTGAATTATTTGGATGAATGTGATTTGATTGTATTGATTTCCAGATAGAAGGTCCAATGATTGCGATATGGGAATGAGATATTGAAGTACTACTTATATGTGAATGTGACGAATTAAATGTTTCATGACATGATTGATATTGACAGATGCATTCCATACATGAATGCGTAATCGGATAATGAGAGTTGTGACTTGAGTAGTCACCAAAACTGAGCTTAAAGCTCCAAATGTGAATAAGAGCCAAAGGCTCACTATATAAAATGAGCACTGTATCCCCAACGGATAAGGGACAGTATAAATGAGCTCGATATCCACAATAGATATGAGATATTTTAGACACTCGGTCATAACAACGTAATAATTGGAAAAAGATTCACATGAGCATTTCACATGCATTTTATTAAGTATGTTAGATTGATTGAGATGCTAAATTGTCTACTCTTGAGTGAGAATGTGAATTGTGATGAATTATGCAAATTTGTGAAATATATGTTGTATGTATTGATGTGATGCATGAATTGAGTGGACCATTGATGATAGTTACCTCATTGAGTTCGCAAAACTCATCAAAATTACAACATTGACTTTTCAGGACAAAGAGTTGATTCTAGCTACTAAGAGACGCTACAAGCAGTGTAGACTTGTGAATTGAGAAGAGAAGTCATGGTTCAAAGGTTGGTCAGCAGGATATAGACAAATTAGATACATTTTGTGTATTTTCCTCTTTCATTTAGTAAATTTTTGTATTAGGCTGTGATGCTGTACATGTAGGGAATGTTGAAAGACATATTGTAGACCTTCAGTTTTTATGAAATGAAATGAGGAAATTTTGGATTTTAAAATATTGTGAATTTCTTATTGACGTTCATAAGAGAATAAGATATTTTATGCCAAGTAAAGTGAATGTTGTGATTGATCGTAGCACGTCATTGTTATAAGTTATGCATTGGAATGTCCTCAAGACGTCCCAGTATGTACCTTAAGGTAAGGGGCACTACACATCTGGTCTCAAATAAGGGTTTCTAATTTGCATGCTTGGGTTATAGAGGTAATCTACTCCACCTTACATACAACATTTGCTTCTCTAAATCACCTTTTGCTTATTGCAATTGGAGCTTCTAGTTGACTACTTCTTACTTAATTCTAGAGAGACCTTGAAGTTGGAGTTGCCTGGAGCCCCTCACTCTACCCTCACTCCTTTGTAAGTTTTCCTTGTTAATATGCTCATTTTAAGGTGTCCTTTATGCTTTTACTATCAGGCTACCTAATCGCTTGCACTAATTTGTGTCACTGGGTCTGTGTCCCTACTTCTATTCTCCAAGATGAAGTTAAAAGTTTAGTGCATTTCTTAAAATAGCATTTCCAACTCTTTAAATAATTAAATTAGATTAAATCCATGGATTTATAAATAAATTCCTATTTCAAATAGAAATTTAAATTTATTTAAATCAATTTTCAGTTTTCAGCTAAAATTCATTTATTTAATCAAATTTTAGTTTTCAGCTAAAATTCATTTCCAATTATCTTAACTCTTTTAATAAAATTTAACCAAAAAATTTTCAACAAATTAATCTTTGATTATAGGCCCATGACTTTTGATAATACTTCCTACCTAAATTACTTTGGCATTAGATGCTCTGTATGTCACGAGAAGTTTTCCTTTCAAATAGTTAGGAAAAGGACTATCACAACTTCGACAATAATAAATAACAATTCAAGCTGTAGACGTAATCGATCTTATTGCAAGAATAACAACTAATACATGTCAATTAATAAATATTTTCAATCTTTTACGGTGAAGTTGTGTTTTTCAAGCTATTCGTTAAAGAGATTAATTGGAAAATTTGAAAAAAAATTATGTTATTCCTAATATTCGATCACATTGATTTCTCAATAGTGATATCATATACTCTAATTGTTTCTCTCGAACGACGTAATTCATTGTTATTGAGTCGATGAAGATCAAGGCTAAAAACATGTTGATGCATGTCCCATAATCCTTTGTGTTTCTGGAAACACATATGCATGTCAGCTACAGTGTTTTTGTCTATTAATACTTAAAGTTTTTGTTTCTGTTCAGTTTCTAGAAAATTAATCGCTATTGCTTTTCGTTGTTTTATAGAAAAACCTTAAAGCATGCCCCGTGATTTTAATTTCTGGAAAATTTTATTAATGCATGACTACCACAACAAGCTATGTTCTGAAACTTGGACCGGTCATCGAACCGGTGGCCTTACTAGTCACTGGTTTGACCGGTTCAACCACCGGTCGAACCAATGTGACGTAATAATTATGCAATAATTATATTTAATTATATATAATTTTAAAAAATTTTTTAAAAAATTCAAAAAAAAAATTTGTCGGACTAGTCGGACCGGACCAGTCAATTGACCGGTTTTGACCGGTTCAGACTGGGTCAATTTATAGCCGATTTTGAAGGATAAACCGGACCGGACCACCGACCGATCACCGGTCGGACCGGTCTAGGTTTAAAAACAGAGACAACCAAAAAACAACACAATTTATGATGTTTAAAAAATGTCAAAGAATACAAATTGCGTCGTTTTAAAACACGTCGCGGGATGTGGTGTAGGCAAAATGTTTCTACGACGTTTCCCATAAAATATCACAGAAATCATAGAACTTTCGCAACGTTTTAAAAAATATCACTGAAAGATTAAACTTTCCGTGATGGTTTTTAGAAATATCATAAAAAGTTACATTCTACGACGTTTTTGAACAAAAACATCATAGATAGTATTATTTTTTAATTATTATTTTTTCCATTTTTGAAAATCACTTTAATTTTTTAAAATAAAATTTTTTTAAATCTTATTTGTTTAATAACTATTCAATATTATCTATGAATTTTATTTATTTAATAATTCTTCAATTTTTTTTACCATATCAAAATCTTATACCAAAATTAAATTCCAACTTCATAAAGTGTAGTGAGCCTTTGCTTTTTTATAAATAAACAACTACTTAAATTTTGTTAGATCACAGAGATAGAAGGTTATGGTAATTGTAGCAAGACCAAACAAAATGTTGAAAAAGAAGATTACAGCATCCAAACAGTTAACTTTGAAACAATTACACAAACTAGGAATAAAGATCCAAACACAGCATCCAAACACAGCATCCATTTTAACTCCTTATTCCATAACAATAATTGTATAAGAATGCAGTCATTATAGCCAAGAAAATGTTGTCAATTGCCACAACCACCATTCCCAAATTCTACCTTATTATCTTGCATGTTATAAAGTACACTTAAGCTTCATTGCTGAGTTTAACTCTATCTTTGTACAAGCAGCATGTCAATTCTCCAGTTTCGACAAAGAGTTAGAAGGTTCAACTTTCTCAGGATCTAAGAATCTCCACTTTGCATTAGTTTTTTTATTTTCTTTGCACATTTCTTCTTATGACTGCATAGCAAATCTGTCTCATGATAGTCTATATGATTTTGTTTTCCTTTTCTTGTCCCTTTGGCAAATCCTGAACCTCCTCAAGAATCATAATTTCAACCTGGAAACTTACATAACCATCAGACATCTAGATATTGAGAGTTAAACAACATCAACATTAAAACTGTAGAAATTGAGTAGAACAAATAAAAGTTGATACTCCAAATTTCCAAAAAGCAAGTCAACTATTTGATTGAAACAATGGGTCTAAAAAGACAAAGTATCATCCATCAATAATTGAAAACTAACTCACAAAGTATCTTCGAACACGTTCATTCATCCAAATTTCCACATCTCCATATTCAGTGGCGTTTTTCAAAACTAAGTCACCTTCCCTCTAGCATCATCATTATCATCATCATACCCTGAAGTCCTGCAGTGAAGCGAAGTCTGGGGGGTCTGATAGTACGCAGCCTTACCCCTACATTGTAGAGAGGTTGTTTCCAGTAGATCCACATGCAGATGTGACAGGATAATAGTGATACAGGTTAAAAGAGTAAATATGTAAAAACTGGCAGTATATATATATGATGGTAACCATAATCTGCTATTACCTTTCACCCTGCAAAGACCAGCTTTTCTTGCTGCTAGTTGTGCTATGAGTCTTCCCTGAGTGGCCTTGAGAATACGACAATCCTACGGTTTTATACGTCCATCGCGGGAATCTTTCCCCTTACACCTGAAAAAAACTCCCTATGCGATAAGGATTAGGCGCGAGGGCTCTAAGGTGTGTCGTTTAACCTTATCTTATCATGCCAGACTTTTCTAATTCTAGCCACTGTCGCAGTAAGGGCCAACTCTGACATATCTTTCTTGATCACCTCCCCCCAGTTCTTATAAGGCCTCCTTTTTCTCCTCTTGTAGCCACTAAGGTTTATTTTCTCACAGTGTCATACCGGAGCATCAGAGGGCATCCTGCTCACATGCCCAAACCACTTAAGCATTTTCTCTCTCAAATTTTCAGCAATTCTAGCCACCTGTAGCCAGTCTCTCACTACCCTATTCCGTACCCTATCTTTTTTGGTAATGTCACACATCCACCTAAGCATACACATTTCTGCTACCAACAACTATCACGTATGTCACCTTCCCTCTAACATTAAGTAAAAAGTATAAATTAGCAACCCACATTTGTTTACTAATCTTTCTCAGTCATTCATATCTCACATTCACTTATTATTAAATGAAAGTAACAAAAAGGAACAAGGAAAAAAGTGAATTGCTATGATCTAGTTTCCCATTTGCTTATGCAACGCAAGATTTCATGAATAGAGGAGTAAGTGCTTCTAACTCACTCCTTTATTCATATCTAAGAATTATAGGTCTCATAATGAATCAAAAAAAATCCAAGAGATAAATGCACAATCGATACCAGAATCCACCAAAATAACTGAAACCAATTGAAATAAAATTGCATGTTGTGAACCAACAAAAATCAAGAAATAGATAGAAAAAGTGGAAGCAAGAACCTAGAATCATTAAGACCTTGTTTCAAACACTTGAAGTAACTTGGAAGAAGTACTTTTTGCTAGAAACCAATTGAAATAAAATTGCATGTTGTGGACCAACAAAAATCAAGAAATAGATAGAAAAAGTGGAAGCAAGAACCTAGAATCAGTAAGACCATGTTTCAAACACTTGAAGTACCTTGGAAGAAGTAATTGTTGCTAAAGAAACTCTATAAACCACTCAAAATGATCATTTAACAGCTACTTGAGGAATCAGTTAACAAGTTTTGGTACTCTGTACATCGTTCATCATTGTTGCATCCACAAGCAAAGTGAATCACATTAAGTTATGCGCTCCTACTATGAATATTGTCTAATAACATTACTAGCATCCCTTCACCGATAGTTAGGATCCTAAATCAAAGCCAATATTGTCAATAAAAAAGATTACTTAGGGTTTCAGATTGGCTAGGCTAATCATAGAATATCCTAAACAAAGGATTACATACATAGAAAACCCAAACAAGCACAGATATTGTATTTGAAATTAAGAAAAAGGAAAATTTTCAAGATTTTGATTAAGATTTTTACCTAGAGATATAGCAATATATGCACTTGAACCTAGCAATAGAGATCGGTTATAAGGCTGCAACAACCAACAACATACAGAAACAAAAACCATTATTTACACAGAAACCAACAAATAAGATTAAACAAGAGAGAACAATTCTACCTTCTCAACCTACTGCTCTCTCGTAACCAGACCCAATGTTTCCTTTTAAATGCGGTCTCCAGAATCTAAACATCCAAATAGACATCAAACCAACAAAAACACATGTGATAAACAGTATCAAACAGACATCAAACAACGAAACCATATATGATAGACAATATCAAGATTCCAACTTTTTATGCAACCACGCCAATTCCTTCTTAAACCCTAAATTGCGACTACAAATAAAAATTTCTAGCAGACAACGAATAACCTCAGAGGTACTTGACCCAAATTTGAGAATACTAGGTTGGCCCTTGGCGGAGGTGGACTTGGTCTTGAGCTCCTAGATTTTTCGACGTTCCGCTTCCCATTGCTTCTCCTGTCATCAGATTCTCACGGCATCTTGGGCCGTGCCCATGTACCCGTCTCCCATACCAGACATCGTTGCTTTTTGACCCTGAAATGAAAAGCTTAAACCCTAAACCTGGACCTCACATCAAGTTTAGGCATTTATAGTTTTAGGGCAGTGGAATGTAAGCGGATATACAGTTAAGAAACAAAACCAACACTTCTCCAATCTCATCATTACTTTAATACAATAAAATAAAACCCAAAATTTTCTCTAAAAATTTTAAAACCAAACAGATTGATATGAATCCCTAAGTTACATAATCGTTCAAAGACATGAAAACGAAAGCATAAGTAGAAAGATAAGATATGAAATAAAGAAATAAAAAAAATTACTCAACAAAGGGTACAATACCTTGCAAACAAAAACCTGAGAAACAAGAGCTCTAATGATGATGGTGAAATATGGTGACCACTAACAATGCTTTTAATTTTAACACTCCTTTTCATTTATTGGAGTTTGTATTTAGTTTTCAACTCATTGCTTGAAGATCAAGAGAACATGAAAAATTAAAACATAAAAGAATTTCAAACAGTTTTTAATAGAAATTTTTGTATAAGCAATAATTAGAACACGAGAGGTGTTACTTCTACCATGTACTTCCCACCGCTTGCTCCTCCGTCTGCCTATTTGTCGTTGCTTGCTTCACCTTCTCTAGTTGGGGTAGGGATTTTGCATAAACGAAGAGAAGAATTGGGGAAAATGAAAAAGGCTAGTTTAGGAAATGATGGGTTGGGTTATTTGGGTCAGGTACTTCCACCACGTCAACAGTGACGTTATATTCAACAAACGTCATGGTTTCTATTTCATGACGTTTTAATTAAAAAACATCACAAAATTATTTCAAATCTGTGACGTTTTTATAAAATGTTGCGAAAATTTTGAATTTTTCTTGACGTTTAAACATCCATGACGTTTTATTAATAAAACGTCACGCATTGTGTTATTTTCTTGTAATGTGTGATGTTGATTTTTTTCTTAATACTTTCAAGCATGCCCCATTGTTTGTTTCAAAAAAAGAATAAGGTGTTATATTTACTATAACACAGCTATCCTAAACATTACAAAAGTGCTAAGATAGTCAAGGTTAGTTAGCCTTGTCTATCTAAGTTTAGATGGAAGTTACCATATAAAAAAAGAAATCTGGCTACTTTCTCCATACAAATCCGTACAACATAATCAAAATATTGCCCCCATCATCGGGGAACTATTTTAGTTTCTTAGTTTCTTTTGTTATTTTATATTTGAATACTAATCTCTTGTCTTATACAATTTGTGCTTGTCAGATACGTAAATTATAATATAGCCCGAAAATGAAGTGAAGACTTTAATTTTCAAGAAGTTAAAGAAAAGATGGTCAATCCTAACATTAGAACGTCGAGGAAGTTAGTGGCACCAAATTTGAATCAATAACCCTTATGCATACGATTTATAGATATGAAGGTAGATTTCAAATTGAAATCTACCTCAAACTCCATATTTTTTTATGGTCTTATAGGTGAAGGTCCATAAAAACACTCGAAAGAATTTCGTGTTGTTTGCTCTAAAATGAATCCATAAAGAGTGAAAGAAGAAAAAATTAATCTCAGAGCCTTTCCATTCTCATTGAAAGATACAACAAAAGATTGGCTATATTATATTCCATTTGGCTCACTAACAACCTGAAATCAAATGAAAAGGTTATTCTTGGAGAAATTTTTTTCTGCATCACGAGCAATCAATATCAAAAAGGAGATATGTCGGATAAGATTATTTATTGGAGAGACATTGTATGAATATTGGGAGAGGTTTAAGGAGTTATGTAACAGTTGTTTACATCATTAAATTCCTAACCAACTTTGGGACAAGGATGGATGGAGTTGTTAAGTGAGTGAACGAGGTCAGTAATATGAACCTTAAGAATAAAATTTTAGGTTATAATTCTCTAATTAGTCAAGTAGTTGTAGGTCACTGATAGTGCATCATAAGACTAAAAAAATTACTGAACTTAAAATTATAGCTAGTGATAGCCTAGGTCGATCCTACAGAGAGTTTGTATAAAGTTTTTGTAATAAAAAGAATCGGTGTTTAGGATATTGGTGGGGTTTCAGTTGAAAGTGGTAAAGAAAACTAAGTGAAATTAAAATAAAGAAAAAAATTAAAACAAGAAGTGAAAAATGATAAAATTGATGAATAGGTTTCGGAATCTTGTTCTTGGTTCAATCTTGTCTGACACACAAATAAGCATACTTCAATGTCTTATCGTTCTTATACCTCTCCTATCATCAATCAATCCTAGGTTAAAAACAAGCTCTGTTAATTGGGGTCCATGTTGGGGTTTATTAAGAAATGGACAATTGTTTGTGAAATTATATTAAGAAATATTGATTTGTGGTTATAGTGACTTTGATACGATATTGGAGGTATTTTGAGACAAAAAAGTGAATGAGTGTGAATAAATTGAGAATATGTGTGATGAGACATTAGTTAAGAGAATGCTTGATTATGTTCATTTAGAAAGACATTTTGAAAGAATAAGTTACTTGATGTTGTTTTAGTAGGAATTTCGAGGACGAAATTCTTTTAAGAGGGGGAGAAATGTTGGACCCCGATTTTTAAGTAGAATTTAGAAATAATAATTGAAAAGAAATGAGTGTTTTTGTGTTTATGTTAT
>JANIJH010000006.1:11108425-11136002 GCA_024520975.1 Erythroxylum areolatum
GCTCACCCAAGTACCAAAGAGGACAATACCTGAAGTGATGGCGGTGGAGGCCGGGCTCCACAAGTAGCGGTCGCGGGACCCCTGAGGTGGTGCATACCCTGAGGGCTCTCCCACGCAGTACCCGGGTCGCTACACCGTCCTCGTCCACCATGTCCACTTCTGGAGGCACCTCTGTAGCTTCCTCGATTTCCTCTAGCTTGATGGTAACTAGTTTGATAGCCCCTAATAGATAACTTACTTT
The DNA here is from genome assembly GCA_024520975.1 of Erythroxylum areolatum. Classification (NCBI taxonomy): domain Eukaryota; kingdom Viridiplantae; phylum Streptophyta; class Magnoliopsida; order Malpighiales; family Erythroxylaceae; genus Erythroxylum; species Erythroxylum areolatum. The sequence goes on from JANIJH010000006.1 coordinate 11,108,667, forward strand.
GCAAAGCTTGTTCTAAATCATCAATATTTTCATTTTGGATCATTCTCAGGTCATAAGCTTGAAGATAGCCCATAAGCTCATCAATAGATATTTGTAAAAAATCCTTTGATTCTTCAATGGCAGGGATGATATAATTAAATTTTCTTGTCAGTAAACGTAGGAGTTTTTCCATCACCCTCATATCATTAAGTGCTTCTCCATTTCTTTTCATCTCGTTTGCCACTATTTTCAGACAGTGACGTAGTCACTAATTTTTTTTTAATTCTGCATTTTTAATGTTTCAAATTTGGCTCTAAGGGATTGGAGCCTTACCTTTTTAGCTTTTTAAACTACTTGAAGAGATTTTTGTAGAGTTTCACATATGTCCTTTGATGTTTTTACACCTGATTTTTTTCAAACTTTGATTCGTCAAGTCTTTGAAAAATGAAAAACAGGGCCTTCTTGTCCTTCTTGCAAGATTCTTTAAGCGATGTCCTTCTCACCTTTGATAAAGATACTTCGGCGGTTGCATCTTCAGGCTCAGTGTAACCCTCTTTGACAATCTATCACAAATCTTATGGTCCGAGCAATATCGTCATTTAGATGCTCTAGTTTCCATTATTTGTCTTTGTCTTCATCAATTTTGAAATTTGAGGCTAAATCATATTGGTCATTTTCATGTCCTCTGATACCACTTGTTGCAAAAAAATAAAAATGGATAAGCTACTAGAAAAGAAGTAGCAATATATGTTAATAAAAAAAACGATATTACAACTTTGAGTTGTAGCTCTCTACCTCTCACTCTCTCTTATTCTCTTTTCACTTTGCTTTTCTCAACCTTTTTTCACTACTTAAACACTACCCATATAACCCCTTTTATAACCATTAAAGTCGGTTGTGTTCACCGACTTTAACACTCCAAAGCTAACTAAAAGATTACCATAATAAATGAAGCTACAACTACATCACAACCATAATAAATGAACGTTGACAGCTAGGTACTCAACTATTGTATCCAAAAAAACTATAAGCTTCTATTGGGTTTGATTTCTAATAGGATTATAGCCGTAGAGTCCATTTTTGGTTTGATTTCTAATAGGATTATAGTCATAGAGTCCATTTTTGGTAAAGGATTATCCCACTTCGGTAATTAATATGGGAAAAAATACATGTAATTCCATTTGTTTTATTCTTGATACGTTACGCCCTTCTCTATTTTAAAATAGACTTATTATCACTACAATTGTACATATTGCATTTTTTAGACAAAAATATCCTTTTAATCTTTTGTTGATTAAAATACATTAAACCCCTATATTTTTTTGCTTTATTTCATTATGCCCTCTATTTCAAAAATAAAAGTTATTTTAAGCATGGATTATATTTTGACTGTTAATAAAAAAGAAAAAATTACTAAAAATACCATTATCTTCATAATTATACTTCATGATTCCTAATTTATGAAACTTTAAAAAAGAAAATTTATTTATTAACAAATTTAAAAAATAAAATTTATTGGAGGTGTCATTCTTTCGTAATTGTATGTTCTAACTGTTAATTGATGAAAAATTTACAAATTTTTGTTTGTGAGTTATCTTCTCACTATTACTTTAAAAAATAATAAAAATAATTGAAATGTCATTTAAAAAAAAGTTTTCTTTTCAAATCTTATTGAATTTGTTCATTTCTAGATTAAAAAAAAGAAGACTGGAGATAATTCCCTCTAATTTTATTTTTCTTCTCAATAGAGTTGATTTCATCATTCCCTCCAAAATAACCTAAGGTAGTTTAGGTAGCTCGTAGTTTTTTTTGGTCCGTGAGAGTACAATAACAATAAAAAGTAATGGATAAAAAAAGTCTTTTTAAATTTTAAACTCCTTTGAGTGGTGGTCAAAGGAGGTAATAGGTTCATTTTTAAAATAAAGGGGGCATAACATACGAAAAGATAAAACACAAAAGGGTTTAATGTATTTTTTCCATTAATATATAAAAATATTAAACACAAAAAATTTGGGAATTTGAAATAACATTACCTTGATGAATGTTGATCGAATTGGAATTTTGGAATTGCTAAATGTAAAAGTATAAATTATATAATGCAAAATTCTTTTGAAACTATTGCAGGGATGTATGATAGTTTTATTCAACAGAAATTATTTGAATATAGTTAATGTAAAACTTTTTTGACTTGACCCTAGAACTTTTATATATATATATAATTAAAACTCTTTTTACCACCGAGCACTGAAGTTCAACAGTAAGGGGCATATCTTTGCTTAAACAAGGTTAGGGGTTTGAACCTTACTTGTGAATGCAGCAGTGTTAAATACTTGGTGGTACTACTAAGTCGTCCCTTAGAGTCCCACAAGGCACATGTAGAAAATTAATCTTGGCATAGTAATGACTTAAAGGTGCCACCGATAATTCGGGTCCACCCAAAACACATCGTGGGGTTAACCTATAAATAATAAAATCTTTTGACTTTACTCTGGAACTTCTATATTTTTTTCATTCAAATTCTACTTACCCACCTACAAGATATGAATTAATTTTGCCTTCATGTTACTAACGCCCATTTTTTGATCAAACTAAAGATTTACCTTTAAATTATATTTGGAAATATTTGTATTTTATATTTTTATATGACTTACTATAATCATTTTATTTGTTTTTTTGAAATCACTATTATAATATGTACTTATGATCATATAATATATACAATGGAATGCACGATCATTTTATTTGAAATAGCTTTTCCTATAGTAAAAAGGTTGGGATATTTTAAAATTTTAACCTTAAAAATATAGTAAAGTGAAACTCAGGCTAGAAACTATCTAAGACTCAAATTACATAGGGTTGTCTTCAAAATTAGGTAAAGATTACTTAACCTTAATCAAACTAGCTAGTTAGAACTAAAGTTATGAGTATTTTAATTGCCACAAGTTATCTTGATAAAATCATATTAAGTTCTTATTAAAGAATAAAAAGAAAGTTCTTATCAAAGTGAAGAAAAGTCTCAATTATTTTATTTTAAACTATATCAATAAGATAGCCTTTAATATATACAAAATCCCTAAAGATTATATCCTGAAAGTAAATGGACATTCACCTATTTCATAATCTAATTAGGAACAATTAAATAACTTCAAAAAAGTCAAATCCTTACTTTAACAAAAATATGAAATTCTAAAGCTAACTACCTAATATACGAGTCTGACACCTATCTAACTTCTGACAATGATTAACTTGTGAAATTCTATGAGTGCAAATATTAACAAGTCAAGTGTTGGTCACAAGTATGACACTAACATTAGCTTACTTTTATTTCCCGAATCTTATCATCCAATGCAAAAGTGTCACTAGCACTATCATTGTTGGACCCCACACTCCATCCATAAATGTTTGCGGGTTATACCGCGGCGTGTGTTTGCGGGTTATACCGCGGCATCCAACCTTAATCAGTATTGTCCTATTTGGGAATCGAACTCGCGACCCCTCAAGGTTTTGTTGTTTCTAAGAACACGCCTCTTACCATTGAGCCAGCAACATAATAGTAACATGTGTAGCTTTCCAAATGGTGACATATATAGCCTTACAATTGGTGACATGTGTAGCCTTATAATTGGTGACATGTGTAGCCTTATAAGTAGTAAAATATGGAGAATTAAATGAGTGACATGTGGAGCCTAAAGTAAGTGATACATGGACCAATAAAGTAGTAACATTTGGACCAATAGAAGGATAACATATGTACCAATAGAATGGTGACACATGAACTAATGGAATGGTGATACATAGATTAGTTTGACCTTCTTGAATTTTCTATAGAAAATAGATAAAAAGGTAATAGAAGAAAGAGTGAAGGCCTGTCATAAAGTTAGAAGAGGGAGAAAAATGAAAACGAGAAGAGGAGAGAAAAAGGGGAAGAGAAAAGGAGAAGGAAAGAAGTTACTAAGGTAAGATGAAATTTTGGGTTCAATTTCATCTTTCTCTTTTGATCTGTCTTTCATAATTCTTAGAGCACGAATTTGAAGAAACTCAAAGAATGAAAGTTGTAGATATAGGTCTTAACTTGACCTTTGTGAAAGTGGCTTGACAAAATAGTGACTAGAGCTCGAGTTATCCTTATTTCCCTAATATTGCCTGTGATAGACCCTTATGCAACAATCTTGTATTATTTCCTAATTTTGAGGACCTTAGAGTCCGAATTAGTGAACATATAAAACATGAAAAATGATTATTGATGTCTTATTAATGCTTCTATAAAACGGTTTTGTTAGGAGATGTATTGATAATGATTTATTGTGGTTTGAGTATTGGTTTCTAGTCTGCTTCTTACCAGAAACAAGAGAGAATTTGGATAGAGATTATATTTTAAAGGGAGATGTTGTTTGTGTAATTTTTAGATATAATAAAACAAATGGAAGTCTAGTTGTTTAAGGGCATAAGAATTATGGCATTTGGATTTTTGTAGAGAGAGTTATGATTAAAAGAAGACAACTTGTTCATAAAGGAACATTAAGAAGAAAAGGATGTAAACATTGCACATAAGGTTTAAGTTAGCTTGATGGTTGAGAAGACATTGAGCTGAATTAGTAAGTGAATTATTAACGTATTGACATATGTTAGAATAACATTTATAATGATTGATTAGGGACGAATTTGGTTGTGGTAGTGTTTGAATATGAGATACATGTTTGAGTAGTAAATACATTGTATATTTGTATGTATAAAGGCTCAGAAGCTGTGGATTAAAGAGCTCGTACTGAGGGTTGTTGAAGTCAAGAGAGTGTACACTTTCTTTTAAGGTGAGTTGGGAAAACCATATCTCTCAAATAGGATTAGGATATCCTAAGATACGCATGATGACTTGTATGTGAATTTTGAACCTAGGTAATGCATAGTAGAATTGAATCTCAAATAGATACTAGTATACTTGTGTACTTAATAAACGACATTTTTTTGAATAACTCTTTACATTTGGAGTGCAATTGATGCTTTTATTACGTGTTTTGAGAAATGATATTGTTTTCAACAAACCTATACTTAAAGTGTAAAGGACAATGTTTTATTTCTGAAACTACATTTTTGAACAACTTTGCATTTGGAGTGTAAAAGATGACTTTTACTGTATGAAATAATATTTTGGAACTTACATATGCATAATTGAGTCATGCATGATGCATGTATGTGTTCTCTTTTAGCTTAGAGTCATGACAATGTTCTATTTTATCGGTTGGACCGATAAATAAAGACATGGTGCCTTACTTGATTTATATACTTAATATTTTTATACTATTTTTTATTGGTGAGGTAACAATTGGCCAATCGTGTGCCACGTACAACAGATTAAACGACCCCTCTACCCTTGATGCTAGTACATAAAAGTTGAGTCCACATATCGACAACTTTCTACGAGACTTGTGGGTGATTCCACCCTTAGGGTCTGGATACCAACGAGGTTATCACCTAGGGTCATGACGCTATTGTCAACTATAGTCTAGACTCATCACAGATGAAAGTCAAGCCAACACCGAAAATTGATGGGTGTGCATACTAGTTAGGCCGACTAGTGGTGACACACATTATTGTTTTGACTTATTATGAGATTTGATTTCTGACAATATTTGATTTATACATTTGATGTTTTTCTGCTTTTGTGTATTAGAACTGGAATCTATGTTCTTCGAATGAGTGATTAATAAGCTAGGCTTATGTGGTTTCTAACTGATATACATTGAGTCTTAGGCCAAGTCTATGTGTTTCTATGTCATATATATTCGCTTCATAGGTTATTTACACCATCTTGGTATGTATCGAGTTCTATTTGTGATATGTTTTTCTTACTCATTGAGTACATAGTGTACTCATCTCCTTCATCTTCCAACCATGCAGGTTAATTTGTTGAGCTTAAATCTCTGAGTGTATTGTGTAATTTTTTGACAATTTTGAGGTATTACCGTACATCTGTAGTCTCTGTTTTGTACTTTTGTTGTATAGTGGCTTATGAATTGTTTTTATTAAGTTAGTTATGTTAATATGCTTTATGATTTTGTAAATTAACTTTTGACTATCTTGTGGTTTGTAAATGATTTTATGTATAAACCATTTGTGATGTTGTTGAGATTGCTCTTGAGTGGATTTAAAAGTCTAGAAGTTGTGGTAGAGTTTTAAAAGTGAATATAGAAGTGAGTTTAAAACTGATTTATAGATATTTTAATTGAGTTTTGGGATTTTCAAAATACAACTGTTGTGTTATCCAAATGTTTCAAATGATATTCGGTTAGCCTTACATAATTGGGTTAAGGGTATCGTGAATATCCTTAGCCTGGGTATGCAACAGTTGTCATATACCCGATGTAGTTCCAGGTTATGACAGAAGTGGCTTTCTATAGCCAATAGTGTACGATGCAAATGAGCGTGAAGAGAGGCAACAACTGGCAGTGCGATAAGGCGACAATAATTAGTGATTGGGGAACAATGCCTGATGTAGACGTTGATGGTGCATGCTTGTTAGGCTTGAATAAACTCAAGGTTGCTTTAATCCGAATATGTTTAGTCTTATGGCAGTGGGTTCTACTTAACTAAATTTGTTGATTTGGATTAGCAAAATTATGATCACATAAATTTAGAGATATGGTTAGGAATAAAATATAGGATATGTTTTCACAATATTTATCACCTAACGGATCTAGGAGTCACATGAGGTGTGATTGATAAAGTTGTTATCTACCTAATTTAAGTTTAGTTGGTTTATTGAGCAAACTTAAAATTGACTACGTTTGAATGAGATCCTAGCATACTACAAAGATTATAGTAATCTTTCTAAATAGTACTGAGTGATATTATTTCGAATAAAATAGTAAGAGCAACCAAATATATGATTAAAGTCCTATTCTCATTTGGGACTCATGACATATAATTAATTAATTAGTTTTCTTACTTTTCTATTTTATTAAGAGTGGAATTTACCTTGTTTAGTATAGTTGATACTATGCTAGTGAACTAAATTTCTTTAACCTAATAAGAGCTCTCAAAGTTAGATAAAAAATTGTATGCCATTATATTATTTTGCAATAATCCCTGTTAAAGATTTGGTGTCAAAGTTTTAAAGATATGTCAAAATCATATAGAAGACAAAATATATTCATACTTTGAGTTGATAATAGACTTTGAAAAGAACATGTAAGATGTATGTCAACACTATGATAATAAGATGCAAGATAATGCATAAAAGTAGAGTTGAAAGGTATAACACCTTCTCAAAATTGTTCCACTTAATTTAGCCTACTAAAAACATAAACATGGACAATAAAAGGCGTTTTCTATAGTATGATAATAGTTGTTATTAAAAAAATAATTGCTTGAATTTTCTTTCCTATACAAGATATGATAGGGATCATATGTATTTTAGTTCATGCTTATGAGTATTTGATACAAAATTTAAATTCAACATTATTATAATGTTCAATGCATGATAAGAAATAGATTGTTGAGTAAAAGTAGTTAACCCAATTTTATACAAATAGTTTGTATATATTGGATCAAAGGAGACTTATGCTTAACATAAATGACAAGAATAACAACTAGATAACCAAGATTATCCTTTTATGCAATATTGGTTAAATCAACATAAGGAGAATCATAAAGTTACATATAAGGATATTTATATCCTTTTAATTATGAATTGTATGAAACTTTTGAAACTTGTCAAGTTAAAGAATAACCAAATCAACCTTTTGTGAAAAGATAATGATGGTATTGAATTATTAAATTTATAAATGTGATATATTAGATGGAATAACAATTCATAAAAGGATGATAATTATATTTCAATAGATTACTAATGAATTTAGGTGATATAGTCATATGTATTAAATGAAGTGTTGATTTAAAACTTTAAATTGTTTAAATCTAAGTAGAAATTAAGCATTAAGAATGCTAAAGCACTTAGATGAGATCGTTGTAATGAGTTTTAAATTTTCGGTCATCTATAAGAAATGAGATTCTCTGGTGAATACCTTCATAACAAAATTTCATAATGTATAGATTAATGTAAGGATGAAAATACAAGATGAGACATTATATGATGAAATATTATTTCTTCTATAGTTATGCCTAGAATAATAACTTAACTTCAATAGTTCCATTTAAATCAATTAGTAAGATTTCATTTTAGTTATGAAATGCTAAGTCTTTGAAAGAGTCAAAGTTAATGATTCAAGGATGTGATGCTTGTTGGTCGAAGCATATATTATCCGTTAAGTTTAGAATTAAATTGGATAATAAAAGGCTATGAGATATCCAAAAGATTGGATAAAATCTTACAGATTCATTACAAGTTGTTTGATTCAATGTATATTTATAAGAGAATGTTTCTCAAGATAAGTAGTGGGAGTAAGATGAAACTTGAAAAGTTCAAATCTCATGACTGTACGTCCAATTAGAACTATTGTCTTTCTTGATACACTTGGTGTATAGTTGAAAGGCTACAAGATATTGAAAGATTCACTTTCTTGATGAATTTAAATAGTTTGTTTTGAGATGATTGTGAATTTATCATGTTTACAAAAGGTTAATGGGAATATAATTGTTCACTTTAGTAGGAGTATGTGGAGACATAATTCTCATAGAGAATAAAAATTATAATTTTCAATTATTGAAAATATACTTTTCCAAGAACAACTCTTATTGGATATAAAAAGGTAACAACTTAATTATGGGAATTAGATCTATAAAAATAGATTGGAAATTGTTCACATATTTTAAGTCCAAGTATATAGATAAAGTACTAAATATGTTTAGTATTTGAGATATTAGATATTTATAAAGTATTAAAGATATCCATTATTTAATATATGAGTTAATGTTTGAGTTCAAGATGATAAGGATATAACTTTTGAAGTAAATCCTAATTAAATTCTATTTACTTAGTACAATATCATTCAAGACTGGAAAGGTTCCAATGTAACAATGATTGCTAATTAAGTCATAATACATTTTTCATTTAGTAGAAATGATTAATTGGATTAATAAGTTCTTTAATGAAATTGAAATTGATATAGCTCCTTGCATTGTGCAAGAAAGTAATGTACTGTGGAATATTAGAGTCATTAGGCATGCCAAAAAAGCTAAGGTAGCATTAAAGATTTAAAAATGTATTTAGGAAAAATTTCTTAATAATGATGATAATTAAGAAGAGAGTTGTAAGATTTTAAAAAGTGCTCATAATATACAATCTTGTAGAATTCTCTTATTAAGCCACTGTTCCAATAGTTGTATAATCATCATATGATAATATGGAATAAGATACTTAAATGATTGGCTTAGTACAAGTGAGATTGTTAGTTTATACCCTACAGTCAATAGATTGGTTGTATTTTAGTGATAAAATAATTTAAAGTCATTCTTATCTTGTATATGTTTAAATGTATATGATTAGGCTTAGCAATTAGGCATAAGCTTGGCCCACTCTAATCCGACAAGCAACAACAAAATGACATCATTAAAAAGTAAGTCAACTACCTCAGGCCTAAGCTTATACTTGAGCCACCCCTAGCCTACTAAAGCCTAGGCTCAGGCTGATAGCCCAAAGATTGGTCTAGCCTCAGGCCTAGCCCTAGTCCAGCTTATTGTCATCCCTATATATGATAAAGTTCATGGGATAATTATACATTGCAAATAAAATTATGATAAGATTTTAATTATGAGATTCATATTGCATTTATATATTATCCCTAAATTGTTCCTAGTTATTGTTCTATTAAAACTGGATATTAATAAAACGTAAAAAAAACTAGCACACTAAAGAAGTAGATGATCTCATAGGCTAACTTATGGAGATACTTAAACAAGCGTGTAGGTTCTTGTTAGAAAACAAACTCATTGAATTAACTCGATATGAAAATTTTATTTGAAATATTACTTGTATGTCTATGAAAATTCTCATTGTGATTATTGTATAAGTGATCCTCTAACTTAAGACCTCCAAAGTTATCTTGTATAGGAATTGGTATGTTTTGATACTAACTATGGCTTATTTTAATTATGAGTAGTTCAGTTGATAGTCATTGGGTATAACATGAACTATATTGAGATAGTTGAATGATTAAGATAGGATTCATCACTCTAAGGTAATTAGGGAGAATGTTTTGTTGTTCTCAATAATAATTGATTCAGGAAATCTTTGGTCAAGATAAAATGTCATTTTGTAAATAGTTTATAAATGTCATTAATTGAATCAATAGTGAATATTGGAGAACTAATATGGTTGGACTCAAAATAGAGTAGATATTAATTCCATTCTTTATGTCTAATCGAAACATTGTATGATAAAAAGATTGAATTATGCAAAAAATCATGCATGGAAAGGTTATTATAAATCATTTTAACGTTCCTAAATATTTAGGTGGTCATGAAGTGTTTCTAGTCACCAATCTTGATTCATGATTATAAATTGTTTAATTGAGAAAATTGTGTTTAAATATGAGATATTTAATAAATAATAATCATTATGAGATATTAGATCTTATTTGAACATAATTGGTATTTAATTAGAATTATTTGTAATTTTAATTAAAGTTAACTAAAATTAGAATTTTATTTCAATTAAATTACTAAAATGTTCAGAACTTATTATAAATAGGCTTAAGCTATAATAGAGCTAGTACTTCTTGCTTAACCCTCTCTGTAAGAGTTACAGAATTCTCTCAACTTAGTTTGTGGATAACATCATATCCGACTATAGTAGTTGAGATAGACCAATTTTGAAAATGGTTCGTAGGACATGACAAGAAAATGATCAAACTTCAGAATAAGCTATGAATTAAGATTTAAGCTTCATTATGATTTATGTGTTAATCATTTAATATAATTAAAGTGATCTTGGTTTTCAAGAAATCAAAATACAGAAAATTTTCATAATTATTCTGCTATGGTTAGGATCTGATCTCGTCTTGATTTTTCAATAGTTTAATGGTTTAAATATATTTGGATTAAAAATACTTAAGCATATAAAAATATCATTAAACTTCTAATGTCCAATTTGGAGCGAACCTCGAACAAGCAATTTAGGAAGGTGATGTATACTAACTCTATAGGATTTGGACTCAAATTTCTTTCACACCCTGTTGTACTCACACATTGACTTAGATTTTGAGTTGTAAAACTTTGCAATTCTAGAACACCATTTTCGAATTAGTCCCATTAAGCAACTGTAAGTTGTAAGCGATTGGGGTAAGTTTTAATCTTATAAACCCTCAAATTTTCGCAAGTGCATAGTTTATAGCGTAGTATTAAAGGTATCGATCCCACGAGGAATGAGAGTAATATAATCCTACAATCTAAGGCCAAAAAAACTATAAAACCGAAAATTAAAGATGCAACAGAAATTAATTACGAGAATTGAATTCAACCAATCAAATCAGAAATTAAACACAAAAGTATTAACAAATGAGCAATATGCAATTACAATAGAAATCAACCAAAGAAATTTGCCAATTTATGAGAAATAAGATTTTGCTTATAATTAATGCTAACTTAGTTAATAATGTGCCAATGGAGTGTCAGTTCTAGACTATCCTAGTGTTGATTATTTTCTCTCAAGTTATAATCATTAAACCATAAATTATAAACCCTAATCAGATTATGGAATTTACAATCTCTTAATTCACAAATTATCTAAAACCTTAAATTAGATTTGAAGCACTTTAATAAACTATCAAAACATCACACGAGATCTCTCTTAGCACAATTACCAATATGATTTGACACGTTTCTATTAAATTGCAACACGTTTCTATTAAATTGCCTAACTCTCATTAATCCGAGTTAATCATTTTTCTTTTAGTTCACCCTCTCAGTTTATTACCGAATTGTGAAAGAACTCAATCAAATCACGATATTCATTTAATAAACACAATCGACTAAATTATCATTAAATCAAAATAAAAATCCCGAAGGATAGTTTCAAACATCATCAATATTCCAAATCCCATCATCATGCTATCTATCTCAATTCTATACATAAATAAAATTGAAACGAAAAGGAAATAATGACTTATAATAGACGACGGAAGGTAGCGACGTCAAGAAACCTCCTGATCCGAGAAGCATATCTAGTCAGCTTCATCTTCCTCTTCTTCCTCTTCTTCCTCTTCCTTCTTCTTTCTCTCTCTCGGTATTCTCTCTTTAGGGTTTCAAGTGTGGCTGATGCAAAAAAACTCCTTTATGCTCCTCTTAATGTTCTTTAAATAATCTTTTATGTTTTAGGTAACCCTAGGGTCTTTTTGGGGTTTGAAAGGTCCAAAAAGTTCCTCAAAAAGTAAAATTTGTAAGCGACACTGAGTCTGCCCAGTGTAGGCCATGATTATGGCCCACATTTGAGTCTTCTATCACGATCGTGGCCTGATTCGGTCGAATATATTCCGAAACTCCTCTATTCTTCGATATTGTCCTTGAAACACTAGCAAACACATTAAGGTAGTTCAAAAACATAATATTTAAGCTTAAAAGCCTTTACTAAGCCATAAAACACTTAAAACACAAATAATTAACAAACTAACATAATTCTAACCTAAATACATACTAAATGATGCTAAACATATATAAACTATGCTCTAAAACTTAATGCAATTTACACTTATTAGTAATATAAAAAAAATAAATTATAAACAAAATAGTGTGATGATTAATTTTCAACAAGTAACAAAAGTAAAAAATATTTATACTTGGATTAAATTTGTCTCTTTAACGAATAATAATTGGTACCTAAAATCACTAGAAGCATCCATATATATCTCCATTTGTGATCTTAGGAGATCTTGCTTCATCTTATGGGCAAAAATTGTTGTATTAGTTATTAGCAATTCCCTATTAACTTTAACTTTCTTTACAAAACTTGGTTTAAAATAAACAATAAGATTAAAAATTTCCCCAATTATAAACAACAGATAGTAAAGTTGTCTTTCCGATTTCTCATTAATGACTGCAAGATAAGGTGTGTGCAAAGAAGACTTAGTTTTAAATTGGCCTTGATTGCTTCCTTTGCCCTCTCTATGCATCATAAAAATAACCCAAATTTGCCTTCTCATTACTATCAATCAGACGAAGTAACCTAACTAAAGGCTCATAGACTTAGATGAAAAATTGACATTGAGACCAAAATTTATCATCTTCAAGTATAATTCTAGAAACCTCCAATCCAATATTAGACCTAACATCTTAAGATGTAACTTACTTATCACTGTAAACCTTTGTCTTAACTCTTTCTTTATCATAATAAAACATTAAAAAGATAAAAAATGTGTTTCAAATATTGTAATAATAGGAGGAAGTAACTTCTTACTTTTAGTAAAATCCTTTCCCATTAAATTTAATAACCATGTACAATTGTAAATGAACTTGGTCATCTTTTTTACTTTCTACATAGTATCAATAATAGGAAAATACCTAGCATCTCCTATATTTTACAACATCAAGTCAATGCAATATGCAGCATAGAGAGTCCAATAAAATGAATTGTACTTGCTTTGTAATCCTATTCTAGCTACTTTATAAGTGAAATCATTGTCAGTAATGGATTGAACAATATTTTCTGACCCAACTTCATTCACAATTTCATCAAATATTTCAAATAAATTATCAACATTCCTAACAAGGCTAGATGCATCAATAAACTTCAAAAGCATTGTCCTCTTTGCAAAATAAACCTAAAAAATTAATAATAAGCTCATGTCTTCTATTTGTCCAACTATCACACATAACTAAACACCCAAAAGTTAGCCTAAGTCATTCTTCTTTCATCTAAATAACTTTTTATTTCACAAACAGAGCTACTTAAAAATTTACCTCTATAGTCATCAGTTAAAGAAGCTTTGTATCTTGGACCTTAATAAGCAATAACATCTAACATAAGTTGATAGTAATAAGATTGAGAAGCATTGAATTCTATATCTAAATCATGCCAACATCTAGCCATTCTCATATCCATATTATGAGCCACTTCTCTAAATTGTAAGGAACTATGGATTGAAGGTTGAACTCTAAGTGTTTTTTTATGGTGCAAAAAAATTAGACACCTGGAAATAAAATTAAATGCATGTTTTCTTCTTTTTCTAACATTAGGTACAACATTACCTTCTTATTGGGTAGGAATACTATCACCTTTAACATTTTGATTATCATTATAACCACCAATAAAAGAACTTGCACTACTAATTTTGTAACTTAATCTTTGCCTTTCTCATACTGATACTCTATAAGCAAAGTCTTCATTTGTCATTTCACATTATGGCTCATTTTTTTTACAAGGCTCTACATAGCCTTTATCCTAGCTAGATGCTTCTTTAATGTAGTGATTCCTCCAACTTTCAAATGCTTGCTGCAAAACAAATAAATGATATGATTCTTTATTCCAGGAACCATTCCAGCATAAGACTAAGGTGGATTATTGAATCTTCCTGAAGCGGTTGAATTATCAAGAGTACTTGAACTTCCTTCCTTTATATGTAAAAATAAATGAAAACATATGTCAAAATTAAATTAATAGATTCATATTCAAAAATAAAATTTTTGCATATAATAATAATATCATTACATAGCTATAAAAATTCAATATTCAATTATAAACATATCTAGATTCTACACAGAGTTTATCTTACATCTTTCTTTATAATAGCACACATTGTAAAAATAACTTTTCTTTATGATAATATACATTGCAAAAATGATTTAAACATTTACAATTTCACATTATATTGAGTGATGAGTATTCTCTCATAAATTCACATCATATTTTCTACTATGTATTTAACCACCTATAAGATAAGATTAATATTTATAATTTTATTTCCTAATGATAATACAAAAAAATAAAAATGCAGACATTTATTTTTCTTAACTTAATTACATAGATTAAATGATTAATTGTATATTAATCTTATATTTAAAAGATTAATCATATGTTGAATTTTTTATATGCAAACAATAATTAGTAAATTTTATATTTCATATAAATTAATTAACAAATTGCAATTTAATAAATCAAATTTGATCTCATTTTTATGATTATTAAAATAACAAATAATATGACATGTTTTTTACTTATACATAATTTACAAATCACATTACTTAAATGTTCTTTCATAGTTCATTGACTATATTGTTTGATTTCAATTGGTCATAGTTTATTGAAATTGAACCAACTCATACAAACAATTTCAACTTTCAAACTCAAATTGTCCATTATATATATGATAAACCATTCACAAAACACACATGATGCAACCAAAACACAATGCAATTGCAATTCAGAGTAGAAACAAGCAACTTAAAGCACAAAAAAATTAGAAATTATAATCAAGTTAGGGTCCTGGCAGGTCTGGTCGGACAGGTCGGGTCAACCAAATAATAAATTTGGATTTGAATATAAAAATCCTAGATTTCTGCTATCTGACCAACGTGAAAGTGGAGTGGAGAGATGAAACATCTGTGACAGTGGAGAGAGTAGGATAGTAGCGACGGTGGTGGATTGGAGAAGAGTAGTGATAGTGGAGTGGAGAGAGGAAACATCTATGATGATGGAGAGAGCAGGCTTAGGTAGGCAGTCTGAGTAGAGGTAAAGGAAGCTTGTTGCCTCGTGCAACACTGGGTTTGGGAAGTGGAGAATGGCACGATGGGAAATTTTTTTGATGATTTAAAGAGTGAAGAACGAAGATGCATGGAAAGGAGAGAGAGAGCTGAAGTGAAGGCAATGGAGAGTGAGTGTCTATCTGTAGTGTTTTGATGCTTCCTTTGTTAGGTTAAAATTTTCTTTTACAATTCAGTCCCTAAAATTTTTAAACTTTATAGTACTATTTAATATTTAATCGGTATTTTAAATATTAGTACTACTGACCAGTACAAAACTCATATATTTCATACCATTTTTCCTTTAGTACGGTACAAAATTCATACCCGTGACATACACCAAATCAAGCATGTCCTACCTATAGTAGGGGCGGCAGAAGCAATGCTTAAGCAAGGATTACCTATCAAGTTCAATCGGCAAGGAAGGCCAAGGTTGAAGACGATGTCTTCTACTCGCAATAGAATATTAAAGTCACCTACTCCATCCTTGGGATAAGTGGTGTAGGCTATCAAGTTTGCATGGAATGATCCCCCTTAGGACCATAAATACTTTTATGAAGGCGAGTGGGGGATCATCTAGATATTGGCTGAGCATAATATGATGAGGTAAGTACTGCTTTCTTGCATTTGTTTTATAACTTCTGTATTACAATGTTTCTAATAAATCTCTTGCAGGCCTTGTGTGCCCGAACAATTTGTAATAAAATGGCTTCGATCGAATTCAAGAGGTCTACCTAGACATAATAAGTCTAATTGAGGAATGATAACGAACTTGGTTATTTAAAGGAGGAAGAAGAGAAATAAATGGCATAATTGAACTGTGCCAATGAAGCACTCCAGACTGACAATTAAAAGTTAGCTGTCTTGAATGTTCAGTAGGGAAGGCATTGTGGCTTAAAAGCTATAAGTTTGTCATGATTTTTTGGACGGTAAAATGTTCAAGTCACTTAATTATGATAGAATGGTGAACTCTTTCATCAAAGGCTTCAATTGCTTTTATATGATATTAAAGTTTAATTAACTAGACCAGATTTTGCTGACTGCATCCTTAAGATGTGCTTGTTGGGGGTTATGTAGCCAAAGAGGCAGCAGACGATAGTTTTTAGTTAATTAAGTTTACTAGCCTTGTCTAGGACTAAACTTATTACCCTGTAACTGGGCAATTTCTCGAGGACGAGGCATCTTTTCACGCTTAATTTTTGACAGCTTGTCCCTTGTACTTAGCTTGTGGAACCTTTTCTTTTTTGACTAATTTTATTGATTTATTAGGCTTCATTTTGTACAAACCCTAGAAGCTCATCAAATGTCTACTTATTTGGCCGAAGTGCAAATGACACCTAACATTTTGTAAAAGGTCTAATTTATTCCTAGTTATTATATTTAGTATCACTTTTCATCTTAGCATTTATAAAATGGTACTATTTATACCATAAAATCTAATGCCATCTGGTTTATATTAATTACTTGTTATTAGACCATTAATCCAGTTGATATGGTATATCAATTTGATAACTTGGACTATTTGGATGTTGAATGGACGATGATACGAATTTTTTAAAAAAGTATTTTGTTCTTAATTTTATAATTATTTAAGTTATTAAATTAATATTTTGGATTCAATTCAACCCTAAAACGTAGCCATCCATTTCCAACAGCCCTTTGCTTTCTTCAGTCATGAATGTCGTGACTTCATTCTCATTGCGATTCTTCTTTTGTGTGACTTCAGAGTTTATAAAATTGTTTGTTAGTGTTGGGGCATTGAGAATGGGGGATTTTTTTTATAAAAAAAGGCTAAGTCAAAAACATCATGTATTATATTAATCAATGAGATTGATGTTGTGGGTAGGTATAGAGGGGTTGGACTCTAAGATGGGAATGACAATAAAAAATATAGTTGATTGAAACAGATGGGTCTGGCTAATTATTTTAGAAATAACTCTAAACATAAGTCACCTGCTATTAAAAAGGTTGGGATTGCAAGTAATGATGAGGCGACGAGAAAGGAGACGAAGAAACAAAAAGTGGCGATGTAATTAATCGTCACTTAGTCAAGGGGGTTCATATGCAATACTACTATTATTTCTAAGGATGTTGTGGCTAATAAAAAAATAATTTCTAAAGCACAAGTGCCATTAAAGTTACTGAGGTAAAAAAGTTGACCAAAAAGATATTTGTGGGCTTGATGAACCTCCAAACTCTAGAAATGTCCCCTATATATGATTATGTAACAAGCTCAAATAAAATGGATGATAATGTTGTTGTTGAAAAGGTTAAATCTTCAAAACAAAAATGTGTGCCTGATAGCGCGTTGTAACGCTAGTCCAAATAAAAACTAGACTATTACTGTAACAGTGGTGAGTCTAAATCGATCCCATAGAGAGTGTGTGTAAAGTTGTTAAAATGAAATTAATCAATGTTTAGGTTTTAGTGGGGGTTTTGGTTGGTTTGAAATAAGAAAATAAAATAAAACTAACCTAAGAAAAACAAATTAAAGAAAACATGCAAAGTGATGAAAGTGGTGAATTCGTTAGGAATACGGTTCTTTAGTTCTATCTCGGCCTACATCTTAATTAAATATATTTCGATGATTTGTTGTTCTGAAACCTTTCCTAGAAACTATTAATCATAGGTTAGTCTATTAACCCGATTTTTCCTTAGGTTATGTTTAATTAAGATACGATCATTAGTTAAACTTAGCTATCAAATAACCTAGGATATGATCTCTAGATTCAATTGGCTAACCATATTATGAATTAGAAAAACCGATTAATCAAGGCAATAACCATATACGATGCGTCATTTAACCTAGGTTATGTTACTCCTAATGATTACGAACCATTAGTCGCTACAAATGAATTTCAATATAACAATTACTGATTACATTGAATATTCTAGCAATGGGTTTGTAACAAAATGATCCAATGAATACATTAAAATCATCTTTTCACAATACTCAAATCCATACACATCGGATAATATAATCAATTTCTAAAGAGAGAAAGAAACAATAAATACAAGGAACGAGTGCTTAACTGGGTTGCCGGTGTCGACGTCACCTTCGAACTAGCATTAGAAAGCTACCCCTCTATGAGTCTCTAACGGTGGAAAGCTTCCATTGCCCTCTTCATGCTCTCCTGAAGCCTCGAAGTTCTCTTTCCTTTCAACCGAAAACACATCAACACTTTTATGTTTTTGTGTCGTCACCCCCTTTCCTTATGTGGTAGTCTTTTAAGTTTAAACAAAGTGTCGTTTAAACAAGCAAACAACATTTGGCTTTTCCACGTCCATGATTGGCCTCTTACGGGTGTGAGAAGGCCTCAAATGCTTCTCACAGTTGTGAGAAGCATGCTGGCTAGGTGACAAAGAAGGCAACTAGTTGGTAATGTGAAAAGTACGGGAGAAGGCAGCTAGCATCACTAAAGCATACATGGGACTGGTGTGACAAGAAGTTAATGGCAAGTGCATAGGAGGCAGCTAGTTGGTGAGACTTGGAATCACTAAATGTTAGGACGAGAAGCTTGGATGGGTTGTCAACGTGAGAAGCTTATGGTGAGAAGCATGCATATCGTAGCTGTGAGACTTCACTTATGACTTTGACAATTTTCTAGCAATTTTTTCTTAACTTGACATTCTTAACTCATCTCTTCTTCTTTCAATCCTCTTCTTGTTTTTGTTCCATGAATGAACAAAATATGAAAATTGAGAAGATGGCTTCAATTAACATGCTTTCGGGTCACTTTAGCTCCTTTACTTCCGAGATGTACCTAAAACCATATAAGATCTATAGTGAGTATCTTAATCACTAACTGTAAAGGGTTCAATGTATCAACAATTAAGCATATATCAATGCCAGTATACAGCATATATATATATGTTTGCTCTATACTGGCACTGATAGAAGCTTATGGTGAGAAGCATGCATATCGCAGTTGTGAGACTTCACTCATGGCAGTGACAATTTTCCAGCAATTTGTTCTTCACTTGACATTCTTAACTTGTCTCTTCTTCTTTCAATCCTCTTTTTGTTCTTGTTCCATGAATGAACAAAATATGGAAATTGAGAAGATGACTTTAATTAAAATGCTTTCGGGTCACTTTAACTACTTTACTTCCAAGATGTACCTAAAACCATACAAGATCTATAGTAAGTATCTTAAGCATTTTTATATCATTAATCACTAAGTGTAAAGGGTTAAATATATCAACAATTAAGAACATATCAGACTTGGAATCACTGAATATCAAGACGAGAAGCTTGGATGGGTTGTCAACGTGAGAAGCTTATAGTGAGAAGCATCGCATCTGTGAGACTTCACTCACAGCTATGACAATTTTCTAGCAATTTTTTCGTCACTTGACATTCTTAACTTGTCTCTTCTTCTTTCAGTCCTCTTCCTGTTCTTGTTCCATGAATGAACAAAATATGGAAATTGAGAAGATGGCTTCAATTAACATGCTTTCGGGTCACTTTAGCTCCTTTACTTCCAAAATGTACCTAAAATCATATAAGATCTATAGTGAGTATCTTAAACATTTTTATACCATTAATCACTAAGGGTAAAGGGTTAAATGTATCAATAATTAAGCACATATCAGTGCCAGTATATATATACATACATACATATATTTATGTATATGTATATGTATATGTATATATACATATACATATACATATACATAAATATATGTATGTATGTATGTATGTATGTATGTATATATACATATATAATACTCTAAAAAATTCTCCTAAAAGTGATTTGGTTCATCCTTTTGCATCCATTTCTACCACTGAAAAAAAAAGGAACAAACACTTTATGTATTCAAATCCCCAAATATAATGGAGGAGCAAGAGCATGGGATCCATAAGAGAACAACAAATTGAAGACACATGATGCATATATTAGAATTCACAAAGCTAAAAAAATTATGGTGAAGTGATTTTTAAATGTTTTGGTAATAAGATGTTAAAGTGTTGGTTGATGAAGTCAATGTTAATGGCTGAAGATAGCAAATGATTGATTAAAATTTATGAATTATGTTTTAAAGTTAATCGCCCAATAAGGAGCAATTAATAAAAAACTAATAGAGTTAGGTTTGTGGATGAAAATATAAATTTCTATAAATGTTAAGATGTAAAGTAGTATTAGAGATAATATAACTTGGACTTTTTGTGAAACGTTAGAGGATGATTTGCACCTTTGGCCTATTTTTTTAAGTTACAAATATAAGAATTTATCCCTTTTTTTTCTTTACCTAAGATTCAAATATGTAAAACTTCTTATATTATGATTAATGTAGACTTGAGTTTATGCTTATTGGAGCTTTGATTAAGCATGCATTAACTTTTTCCTCTTAGTTCAAGTTTCATTTCTCTTCTTTCTAGGTTGGGGTGTTTACTATTAATGGGTAAGCTTGTGTCTTTTAGAATAAGCTACGTTGGCTTAAGCCATAGCTATTTAAGCGAACTTGTACATAAGATTGTGAACATTACTACTTGACCTTTTTTTATTTCATTTTTTATCTATGGTCGAAATTTTTTTCCATAAGATTGAGTGTTGTTTAAATTCGTAAAAGTTGCAAGTGTATTTAGATTTATTGATCTTATGAACATAAATTAATTGCATTCCAAGTCGTCGATATTTTCTTACCACTTATCTATACAATATGTAAGTTCCAAGCTTGAGGACTTTTGATCTAGTTTGGTAAGTGACCTCATATTGTATTGTTTTACTTTTCAACTTTCCTCTAATTTTAGAATTATAAAAAAAAGATATAGTTCCATTAATTATTTAAGGTAATTCACTAGTGTATGGGTGGCTACTAAATTAAGTTTCATTAATTATCAATATTAAGGAGATCTTATACTTATTGATAATGTTGGACTTCAGGAATTATTTAACAAAATTCTTAGTTATATTTGCAAAGACGTTAGCCTCTACCAATTCGATAAAGTAGTCAATAGTTATAAGTATGGATTTGATTTGTCTTATAATTAGGAAAAATTGTCTAAGGGTTTCTATTCCCTAATGTATAAAGGGCATAGGATATGATATGGCTGTATAATTTACCACAGTTTTATATCAAAGGCATATGTGCCTTTGACACCTATCTTATTATCTTTAAGTAATCATGAACATCCCTACTTAATGTTAGCCAATAATACCTTTACGTAAGCACCTTTTGAGTGACAATTAATACACTTCATTAGATGCTGCATGATCTTTCATGGCATTCTTCTAGCAATTGAAATGTTTTTACATTTCTAGTATGACACTTATAGGATAATGCATAAGACCTTTTATAGAGTTGCTTGTCGATTTTAACATATTTAGTTAACCTGTGAATAAGACATCTTGCTTCCGCTTTATTCGAGGGTACTTCTATCTTCTAGATTATCTTTATAATGTAGTTGTCCATTCCTTTTTATTTGTTTACTTGCCTACAATGCTTCCTCGTAGCCCCTTTCACACTTCCTCTCCTAGTGTACTTCATATTCTACATCATTGTCAGAATTATGAAATTTATATGTTTGGACTAGCTTGAACTTTAAACTATGACTCTATTTGGA
Source organism: Erythroxylum areolatum (assembly GCA_024520975.1). Classification (NCBI taxonomy): domain Eukaryota; kingdom Viridiplantae; phylum Streptophyta; class Magnoliopsida; order Malpighiales; family Erythroxylaceae; genus Erythroxylum; species Erythroxylum areolatum. Next base: position 11,130,841 of record JANIJH010000006.1, read on the forward strand.
AAACAACGGATTGTATTAATTTTTAGCTAATGCCATCAGCGGTTAGCTGATAGTGGATTATATCAACTGATTTAACCAACATATAACATCAACTGTTTATTAAAGATGTTTAGTAAAATTAGTTGTTTAGTATTTGTTGTTTATGTGTAAAATGATTTAAGAGGGCATGACTTAAAATCTCGTAAGAAATTAGATATTAGATATTTAATTTTATAAAAATTATATTTATAGCTCTAATAAAAAATAGAGAACAAACAATAATAATAATAATAACAACAACAACAACAACAATAGCAACAACAACCAAAAAATCATTAACATAAATAAAAAACCATATATTTTGATTAATTAATTAAATTTATTTTATTTTATTTTATTTATTTATATTATATTTAATTAATTAACTATATTATATTTTAATTAATTACATTTAGTTATAATTATAATTATTATAATTGAGAAATAGTAAATGCCATGTCACCCTGTGACACTCCTTTGCTTTTTTTTAAAATACCTTTTAGCAATTAAAAGCCTCCACCACTATTAAAAGAATAAAGGGCACAATCGTCAACCAAACAAAGTTTTATCAGTTGATCACAAAAAATGCTCTTATAAAGGAGCTTTTAAAAAATCAACTGGTTAGGTTGCGTAAGCCAACCTACCAGCTGATAACTAAACAAAATAATTAGCTAATACCTCCAAAACGCTAAAAAATGGCTAAAATGCCATTTACCAAATAGTCTAACAACTAATACCCTCCAAAATGTTAAAAATGGTTGAAACGTCATTTATCAAACGGGGCCTATAAGGTATTTGTACGGAAAAAAAAACTTGTGCCACTTCCTTCTTAGCTTGATTATCTGTCTATATAAATTATTCACATTTGATATGTTTTTTCTTCCTTTTGTCTATATAAATGATTCACATTTGATGTGTTTTTTTCCTTCACCCTTAGGTGTGATTGTGATGCGTTCAGGCAAAATTTAGTTATATCTGTTTTATTTAGGTGTAGAATTGGGTATGTAGCACATATCATGTAATAGCCCATTCCTACACTTAGGAATTTATCTACTATATGAAGTCATAGGAGTCATATCATATGAGAATATATGAAGTGCATTTCATTTACATGCATTATATTCACATACATACATGAATTATGATTTAGTACACATTGTAAAGATAGTTTATGCACTCAATTGATTTATTCTGGGGTATGAAAGATTTTAAATGTTTATGTTGTGATTTCGTGATTGTGAATTGATCATGCCTTGATTTCTGATTTGATAGACTACAATTAATGAATTTGAATTTTTGTCACAATTGGGAGATTGATGAAGTGCTATAGGCATCTAGTCTAAGAAAAATATTAATTTGCAAGATTAATTGATACATGGGAACTTAGGGTGATCAAGCCTACGAAATAGTGACATATGGCATTAGTAATAGTCTGACACATGGCTTGATTAAATGAGTGAAAAATGGTGGCTTAATTGGGTGACAAATGGTCTAGTGATTATGAGATAAGTGGACTAATTATGGAGTGACAATGGTAGCTTATAAAAGGAGACATGTAGCATAGGTCTTTGTTTGACAAGTGTTTAGACAAGTATCCAAACCGTTACCACACACCTAACCCATGATACACACACATACACAAAAGAAAGACCATCTTTCTCTTGTTTTGTTACATGCCATCTTCTTCCTTCTCTCATCATCGACACCCATACACAACCCTTACAACCTTGAGATTTTGCTAAAATTTTACACTTTGATACTTCAATATTCTGCTGCCTTCATCTTATTGTTGCAACCCTTATGTTCCCACCTTGTTTTTGGAGTATACCTTTTCCTTGCATATTTAGAGGGATAGTTATTGAGGAGGTTTTGAGCTGAACAAGTAAGTGATTTTTTATCTTTATGGCATGTGAAAATAGAAACATTAATGATGATTAAATTGAGATGAGTGATATGTAGGGTGGGAAGTTATGATGGAATTTGATGAATGAATGTATGGTTTCTGTTTGTTTTCTATGCTTGAAAATAATGGATTATATGGATGGTTTAGGTTGAGATTTGAAATGTAAATGATGATGTAACTATGCAGAAAAATGGGTATATTAGGAGTGTTTCAGAAATTGATAAGTTAGGGTTACGTGTATGAAGGTGAATGATAGCTCTATTTTGATTATGATGCATGAAAGACTATGACTTATGAGTTATTAATTGAATGATTCTGAGTTGGAATTGATGATGAAATTGATGAGGAAAAGAAGTATAATTTAGGTATCACTAAGGTATGATCAATAGATTAGTATGATGGTGTTAAAATTTGGAAAAAGATTGAAGGAAATGGATGGTGAACTGTTGTGGAAAGGTGCCCACGATCGTGGGAAATGCCCTGGAGAAGAAAAGTTTATATTTTGTCTTTCCAAAATCATGGAAAATGCTTGGGAAGTGAAAAACTTTGTTTGTGTGATTATTGAATCAAATAAGGATAAGTTGCTTTACCTTGATGTATTTGGATTTGATTAAGGTTGGAAATGAACCTAGATGGTTATTTGATTGATTGATTAAGGGTTTGATAAGTTTAAGTTGACAATTGATGTTAGAATTAAGGAATAGTGTTGGACCCCGAATGTTTCATAAAAGCTGGAACTATTTGAATGAGAAATTTTGGAGATTAGTCATAAGTAAAGAACAAATGAATGAAGATTCTTGAATCAGAAAGGATAGACAAGAGTAGAATAGTGAAAGAGAAATGTGGATACGTTCAAGTTTTTGTTTTGGTGTTTCTGGTGGATAAAAGATTTTGAAGTGAGAAGAATTAAGGTGAAAGTTAGAAGCAAAAATGAAGTTGCACTTTTATAGTAAGTTGGTGAGGATTATGTATACATGCGTACAATCTGTTATTAGTGTTCATGATTAGTCATGGACTATAAATTTTCTTTGTATGATATTGATTTGAAATGGAGTTGAGAATGAGGAGTAAATGAAGTTGGAAAGGTGATCTTAGTATGATTTGTGTTAAGGAAAGATTTTGAAACAAAATGGATGTTAGATCTGGAAAATTGTTCAAGGAGTAAGTTTCAGTCCTTTAGCCAAAACTTCTTCTCTAGTTATCCAAATGAGATGATTCTTAATTTGGATTAAACTAGAAACCTGTGGCTACATTTCTTAGGAAGACATCAAATTTAAATTCGGTCTTTAAGAATCTTAAGTTGTCATAAAGTTAAAAATTAGGTGCAATACAATGAATGAATGTAGAAAATTCATGTTCTGTACTCGAGGGAAAATCTGGATTAAGCTAGGCTGATTTAGGCTAGATTAAAGAAAGTGTGTCTACTAGTAAGTTGTAGATATTTCTTTTAGGTTTCCAACAATATATAGTATAGAATTTTTAGACTTCTAGGCTGAAAACCATAGTCCTTATAAGGGAGATGTGCAAGACAGGAGTTATATCTTCTGTGTTTTTGCTTCTTCTGTGATGATGTCATTAATAACGTCATCTTCTTCTATGTTTTGCTTCGTCTAAGTTTTACTTCTTTTGTGTTACTGTTCATAAACTTCTTCTGTATTTTGTTCCTTCTGTGTTTTGTATCTTCTGTCTTTTGTATCGTCTGCCTTTTGTATCTTTTGCCTTTTGTATCGTTTGCCTTTTGTATCTTCTGCTTTTTGTATCTTCTGCCTTTTGTATCGTCTACCTTTTGTATCTTCTGCCATTTATATCTTCTGCCTTTTATATCGTCTGCCTTTTTATCTTCAGTGTTTTGTTGACGTGTCTTCTTCTGTGTTATGCTGATGTGTCTTCTTCTGGGTTTTGTTCCTTCTGGGTTTTACTTCTTCTATGTTTTGCTGACGCGTCTTCTTCTATGTTTTGCTGACGCGCCTTCTTCTGTGTTTTGTTGATGTGTCTTCTTCTGTCTTTTGCTAAAGCGTCTTTTTCTACCTTTTTGCTTCTTCTGAGTTTTGCTTCGTCTGCCTTTTGCTTCTTCTGAGTTTCTACCTTTCGTTCCTTCGGTTTTCGTTGCTTCTGTGTTTTACTATCTTCTGCCTTTCGCTCATTCGATTTTCGTTTCTTCTTTGTTTTGCTATCTTCTGCCCTTCGCTCCTTCTGTTTTCATTTCTTCTGTGTTTTGCTATCTTCTGCCTTTCGCTCCTTCTGTTTTTGTTTCTTCTGTGTTTTGTTATCTTCTGCCTTTCGCTCCTTCTGTTTTCGTTTCTTCTGTGTTTTGCTATCTTCTGGGTTACTGTTCATCTTATATCTTCTGTTCCATTTTCAATCCTTTAGAAGATAGAATCGGTCTTCAAGGTCTTCATGAAAATTGTAGATCTTGAAGTCCTGTTTCGAACCATATAAAGAACATCTTAATATGATATCTGTAGGGAAAGTGATAGCAATTTTCCCACTTCTTCTAACTTTTTCCATTCTTTTGCTTTTTCCTTTGGCTTTATCTAATCCTATCGTATGATCTATTTTAACCCTTCAGATGATAAAAATCTGATCTCAAGGTCTTCTTCAAAGTTGTAGATTTGAAAGTTATCTTTGAAATCATCCTAAGATAATTTTAATCTAACATCTCTGGTGAGAATTATGCCATCTGCCCCAAGACAAGTTCAATATGATTGAGGACCAAACCTTAATTGATTCTTTGGCCATAATTTGGTTATTTGATCTCCAAATGAAATGATTCTTGAGCCTTTAGATTCCTAACACTTTTCTTTTTGCGTCTCCATTGAAGGTCATAGCTCTTGGTGTTGATTTGAAAGGGATGGATTGAACCAAAATAAGGATATCAATTGGATAGTTTACTAAACATACTTCAATATTTTGATGATTTCTGGATCAGTAGAGCTCTTAATAAGATAACTCTTGTTTCAAGATAAACTAGAGACACGGAGTTACGAATGGTATGAAGAAGTTAAAGTCAAATTCAGTTTCTAAGAGGTTTAAATTTCCGATAAGAGTTGTGCATAGTATGCTGATTTGGACAAGAGCAGTCCAAAAATGTTTGAAGTATATCTTTCGAATCACTGACCCGAATTGAGTGATTTTGGTGTCATTGGAAATGTAAGACAATAGAAAAGATTCTTCTAGAATAAAGTGTTATGTCAGAATATTCAAGGGTGCTTTTGGCAAGACACTTACGTGTAAAAGACAT
>JANIJH010000006.1:11147703-11157941 GCA_024520975.1 Erythroxylum areolatum
TATTAAAGATACAATAGGAAAGAGCCTTAGAGACCTCAGGTTGTTTGCAAAGAGAAGAGACATTCTGAGCAAGTCTACAAGCAAGGATTTCTAAGGTGGGTTTCATGTTTATAATAAAGTAAATAAGCAATTACAATTTTCTTTAAATCAAAGAAATTTTCTAATTTTCAATTGCAAGTGCTACATTATTGTTCATAAATGGGTGTGAATTCTGTTATATGTTTGTTACATGATTTGAGTAATGTCTTTTTGGAAAAGATGCATGTTTACAAAACCATGTTTTCAAGAATGGCTTTCAAGATATACGTCAAGCATGTGAAAAGCAAGTTTTCAAGGAAAGTGCCAGTTTAGGCAACAAGTTTACAAGACATGAAATATATGTGTTATGTGGGTTTATGGTGGTCCCCTAAGTAAAGTCAAGTGTACTTGTCTAAAGGCTTCTCCCTCCTGCCTGTTAGTGGCATGGAGCTCCCTCACGGACTCCCATAAGTTCACGATTACGTAAGACTATTACATAGGATTGCGTAGTACGTTCTGTTCACGGCTACACAGGACCCGTATGGGAAATGTGTAGTACGTTCTGTTTGGATCCACCCAAACCATTATGATGTGCTTATGTGCTCATGATATGTTTGATCAAGTTGACGCATTCATGATTTTTGAATAAGTTTGAAAAATGCATAAATTGTGTTGGTTATGATTTTTTTTCTTGATAAGACAAGAATTTTTTAGAAACATGTGTTTTTGTTTAAACTCAATGAAAGCATTTTCAAATGACAAGGAAGAAATTATTTCAAAAGTTTTGCTTATCTTTCTTTTATTGTAAACTGTTATCCACGAGCTTTCAAGCTCACCCCCTTTCTGTTCCCTCCACAGGTGATAGTTAAGAAGTCAAGCGAGCAAGAGTCTAAAGAAAATTCTTCAAATTTGCTATTTTTGTATTTCAAGCTAGATTCTGTAACCAGGAGGGTTTAGTTGCATTTTTGAGAATTTGTAGTTCTTGTAACTTTTGTATTCTGAGATATTTGGATTATAATGTATTGTGGCTTGTAAGACCCTTTTGTTTTAAGGGTAATGAAATATGAATGATGATATTAGTTGTAAGTAATGTGTTAAAGATGTATGATGTAGTAAAGATATGCTCAAGTCTTATGATATCTACAAAAGGGTTGGGTTCCGAAAACAAGCCCCAACAAATGGATTGTTTGATATCAACATATATGAATTTGGGAAGTATGAGTTGTTAAATAAATGAAGGTATTCTTATGAATGCAAAAATGATGCATGAGATTTAAGTTATGAAATAGGCATGATTGAATGAGAATTGGGAAGTTGTGTGAGTATAGAATGATAGGAAGAGATGGATAAATGTATGATTGAATGAATTTAGAGTAATCTAGATTTCTTAAGGCATTGATCTAATCGCCAATAAGTTATGTATGAGATATGATGAAAAAATGAGCAAGATTTGTGAATAAGGTTATATACCCTGGATAGTCGATTGAATATGCATTAAACATGACACATCTACATATGCATGGTTGGGTATTCAATTGATTAAACAAGTTAGAAATGTATACATATATGTGTATTGCATGATATAGAAGCACAACTTGACCGTCCGCATCCATACATTGTCGGATCATCAAGGCCATAGTTATTCTGGAGCATATTGTGAGTCAACCTAGGTGTTCTCTCACCATAATCTAGTTGCTTTGTATAAAATTTAGTTATTGAATTGCTACTCATATGATTGTGATAATTTTGGACCATCAATTGTCCGAGGAGAATGATATTCGGGAATGTAATGGAAGTACTTTGTAAATGTATGTGAATATAGAAATTTATATTCTCAACTGAATGCTAAATGTCGAATTTAGATTCGAAGAATGCCATATATATCTGGAATATATTGAATGTGAAATAATGAATGCATCATATATGAATTGTTGCATCTCATTATATTGAAATGTATGAACAAATAAAGGAGTTGTAACGAGAGTGACCTAATTGAAAAAGAGCTTAAAGCTCATAAATGTGCACAAAGAGTCGCAGGCTCAGTTATCAATAAGCCCAGTATCTATAATAGGTACGGGATAGTATATAAAATGAGTTCGGTATATACAACAAATACGAGACAATTAAATAGGTGCTCGGTCATAACAAAGTAAAAAATGAAGTGAGTCACATGTGCATTTACATATGCATCCTTAGTTATGAAATGATTGAATGGATATACCTTATTCACTAATTGAATTAACATGCCCATTGAACTGAGATAAAATATTTAATGGTTAAAATCAATGAAGTATGTGATGTGATGTGAATTATTCATTTATATGACATATTTGGTAAAATAGACTATATATGTGTTAATAAGTGATGATATGAGTGAGCACTTTAATGATGGATCACTCACTAAGTTTGCAAACACATCAAAATTGCAATGTTGTTTTTCAGGTTCAAAGGAGTTCTAACTCCTAAGCAGATCAAGGAGAAGTCTAGTACTTGTGTTTTGGAGCAAGAATGACTCAAAAGTCGATCAGCTAACACTAAAGAGTCTAGATAGGATATTTTGGTGTAACATTTCACTTCATGTAAAACATCGTATAAAGGGTAGCAAACTCTTAGATGTTGTTAGTAATGTATATATGTGGATTATGTACGGTAATGCTACAATGTATGTTCATGTTTATGAATAAAATAGAAAGTTTTGATCTTCTTAAATACTTGTGTTATGTAAGATGCCTTAATAAGTGAAAGTGATTGCTCTAACATGTCATCCCCATAGGTAGATGTCTGGGCATATGCACTATGGTAATGGTGTATTACATACAAACTCATTCAAACTTTATTAACCACTTGACTAGCCTTTCTAACGATTTTAGATTATCATGTTTTCATCGAAGTGACAAGTTTGCTAGTCATGAGCATGAAAGGAGGGCATCAATTTTCATGCATAAACGCCTGCTTATAATCCTCGCTCTAGAGAAACTCCTTTGGTTTTTTAAGATTTAGGGAAAAAGGAGGCAGTGGCTTATAAATTTGATAGAAAGTGTGTTATACAGATTATTTCCTTGTCAATCTTTGTACTTCCTTTGTTGACTTTGGAAGGGCATTTTAATGATGTCATCTATTTTACTAGGGATCAATTTCTATGCCACGCTGAGACACCATGAATCCCAATAGTCTTCCAATTGTAGACTTTGAGTTGAAAGTTCAAACCTAAGCCTAAAGCTCTCTTCGGACCCACCAAGATTACAGAATTTGGCACCTATTGTTGGACTATGATGAGATCTTATGAAACAACTGTCATTGAACACAGAGCCCACATTTTTTCTTTTAGCAAAATATGGAACCAATAAACTGCCTCATCTACTCGCAGAACCACCTCCCAACTTTGATTCTATGAGCCTTTCAATAACACTCAAAAGCATTCAACGACAACTAACCTTAATAGTAACCCTCCAGTCCAGACCCACACCCGCGATGACTTAAGAGGTCAGTTCTATATCACCTTAGAGTACATAGCAATCAAAACTGGTACAAGATGAGGTCTACCATGGTGGACCAGCAAAGTTGGGAAAGGTCGGCGAATAAGAGAAATTTTCCAGCCCTACTTGCTACACACTAGCGCATACTAACATAAACTGATGTGTTCTGTAAGTAAGATTAAGAGCACACGTCTTTTAATTTTGACATTCCTTTCACGAAAAACATGTTGTTGGAAACTTTAATGACATACTTTAGAGACTATATGGTTTAGGAAGGTGATGGAACCACACAGGGCGATAAACGCAATAAAGTGCCCAAAAACATATATTCAGGGCTTATTTTTCCAGCAAATAAATCAGACGTCATTGATTGGTAAAAAAATTTAAAATAATATGGAAGTTATGCTGAGACCCTTATGGATTTCACATGACGATTCAACCTTGAAGAAGAAAAAAATCAAATCTCAGCACCTATATCGCTATGGTAGCTTTCGAGAAAGGGCTTGAGAGAAATCAATCTTATATGGATAGATTCCATACCTTAGAAGAAGTTCAAGAAATTGCATAAGGATGTACTCTCCTAAATGAGATTGAGTTATCTGTATAACTCCCAAATACATCCCTAAAAAGTAGACAACACTGCAAATGTGGGAAACATAGGAATATAAAGGAAAATAGTATTCACTGAAGGGGATGAGTTAGGCCAGCGTAATCCCCATAAAGGCAATATGGTCATTAAAGTGAACATTTCAAATTTGAAGTTAAGCAAATATTGGTGGATAATGGCAGCTCTAATGTGTTTCTCTTCCATGAGGCCTTTAAAGCAATAAGAATTAAATCACAATAAATTCATCCAAAGTATTTCCCTTTGATCGAGTTTAGATTGGATCATGTCTTCTCTTAAGGGAAAATAGATCTTCCTGTTAGGATTAAAGAATAAATTAGAATAACCACTAAGATGATATAATTACATATAAATTATATGTATATATATATATATTAGACTAACCACTAAGATGATATAATTACATATAAATTATATGTATATATATATATATATATAGGTTTTGCAAGCTTGTGTCTTATAATTCAAATGGTAAGGGCTCCGTCTTCTGCCTTTTAGTTGTTAGTTGGTTTACAATTTTTACTTTATTTGATTGACCTCTGGAGGACAATAATTTAAGATATGCTCATCATTAGCTCTTGACCTACTATCATGTTGATCATTCCATCCGCGGCTAAATTTGGAGGCTGGTCATATCACAAAGGTCATAAGCTTGACATTCCTCTCCTATTTACTCTCTCCCTCTTGCTTCCTTCCATTTTATGCCTATAAGTGATGAATTGCCCTAAATGTCTCCATTGAACTAGGTTGATAGATTAAGTAAGGTTCTAACTTATGATTTTGATAATAATCAAACATGTTACAACTAATACTTTTTAACCTTTTTAAAATTAGTAAGTTAATATATGAAAGATTAATCTCAATGAAAGGGCAAGGAGCTAATTGAATCAATTGAGTAATCAAAGGATAAAGCAGATGAGTAAAGTGGGGCACATTTTCATTTCAAGAGACTTTGAAGCAAATTTAAGTGAAGAAACAAGAACAAGGAAGAACTAAGCTCCTTAAGATATAAAAAATAATTGTAATATTTTTTGTTAATTTATCTCAATCGTTTTAATAAATAAAGGCTAATAATAATAATAATAATAATAATAATAATAATAATATGGTTTTTTTTAATGTAAGGATATTGCATATACTTTGTAATAATTAAGAGAAATTTGAGAATATTCTAAAGAAATACTTTTAATCATTAAAACAGTTTTTGGAAAATTTTTAAAATAATTTCGAATCAATTTTTTGACAAAGAAAATAATTCCTAATCTTTGAAGGAACTTGGAGGGATAACAAATTAAAAAGTAACAAACTATTTTAGTTTTTTTTTACTTCAATGTCCAATCTTTTAAAACTTTCAATTAAGAGTCCAAACCTTTAAAAATTAGACATCTCCTCATCTTTCGCATGCTCTATAAACTAAATCAACAAAATGTTAACAAAGATGACTTTTTTGACTAAGTTGATAACTTTTACAAGTTTGGATACTTAATTAAAAATTTTATAAGATTGGATACTAAAGTGAAAAATATAAAAGGGTTCAACACTTTATAATCCATTATCCCAAAATTTAGGTTTGGATGACTTCGTACATGAATAATTTTTTTTGGCATTACACATAAGTTAGATTGTTCATTATCAAGACAATATTGGTTGAGTTGTTGATCAACCATAGCAAGTTCATGAGTCAAAGGATTACGATCTATTAGCCAATGATGAGTCCAAAAAGATACATAAGGGATAAATTATCCCTTACAACTATTTGAATTAATTTTGGCTAGAAATAGACCATACTTGGGTTATAGGAAGAACCTTTAGCATATTAGAGGTTATTAAGAGCCTTGAGAGCTTAAAAAGAGCCTTTAAGTGATTACGTGTATGGTATAATATGCATTGAGTTTTTGTATATAGTTATAATGTTGTAGCAATTAGAAATTTTAGTTGGGATAAACTTAGTGAGGGATTGCTTTTGATCTTAATCTAAATTTGTAAATGATTATTCTCAATTTGTGACAAAGCAAATTATTTTTAAAGGTTCCTTTTGATCCATCGTAGATAAGATATTGTATGAAGGGTTTCCTTTAACCCATTACAGGAGAAGATAATGAATGCCCAAGCCTTTTCATCATTTTTTTTGGGTAAAATTAACAATATGTTGATCTATGGACCGCTTTCTTGAGGCCTGGGCATTCCTTCCCCGTTCTAATTATGTCAAGCTTCAAACTTATTCTTGTAAACTTACTGTATTCTCTATAGTGGGTTATGGGTGATCAAAGTGAGACTCGCCCTAAATTTCTGTGATTGTTGAGTCCTTAACCTTAAAGCCGTTGTGTATTAACACATCTTTTTTTAAAAAATTATTAGGTATCTAACTTTAGCTTTCAATTTCCTATATATAATGTAACTTAATATCTATTAACTAAATTCATAGAATATAGATTAGACTATATTACATTAACTAATACCAGATAGTAATGAGATAAGGAAGAATAAAGAGAAGGTAGCAAGAGATGATCAGAAAGAGAGAGGGCACAGAGAAAATAGGACGAAAACGATATGATTGATTCACTGAAATCCATATTATTCTATTACAACCATATAACTTAATAGTCCTCTACTATTACATAATGTGTTAGATGCCTCTCTATATTAATTATTATTAGTACACAACATTTAATAATTATGTAGTATATTAGTCTCATCTTTGTATGACTTCATTTTTAATTATCCCTTAGTAGTCGTTAGTTATAATGCCTTTCTTTTTAGTTCTTTGCAATAATACCCTATCCTTTAAGAACCTTATCCATAAGGTTGACATTTGGAAAGTGTCTTTGTAATTTGAATAAGGATTACCATGTTGTGCCTTCTTGGGGTCTATCTGTCTATTGTAACATTACCTGAGTTAAGGGTTTATAATGATGCTTTATAATGCTATAGTCTATAATGTGCTCGAGTTCTTTTTGTGCTCTATAAATTTTCTAGTAGTTTAGTAGAGATTAACTTCCCTTTCGAAACACATTTATTAAGTTGGGATACATGAAAATTCTGGTGTATTAAAGAGCCAAAAGGAAGTAACATATTATATGCCACCTTGCTTACCCTCTCCATAATTTGATATGGGCCCATAACAAAAGGGATGATAACTTTTGATTAATTTTCCCTTCTAATGAATATTACCTGTAGGGTTGGAGCTTGGGAAACACCCAATCCACTACTTTAAATATCTTTAGCATTATGTTCTTATTTGTCTGTTGTTTCATGCAGTTTAAGCTCGTCTGAGATGGAACTTATCAATAGTAAAGGTTGTTTCCATGTCTTTTATTAATTGATCTACCATCAAATTCTTAGAATCTCTTGCAAAATAAGAGACATACATTAGTATAAGGCAACTATATAATATCTCAACTCGGGTTGTGTTAATAACATCATGGTTATGGTGTTACCCCACCACTCTATTAATGATAACCATTTTTCCTAATGGGAAGGCATGTCGCCAGAGAAATAATGCATATAAGTTTCCAACATTTTGTTAACAACTTCTACCTGATTAATAAATCAAGGGTGAAATGCTGAGAATAAGTTTAAACCTACCCCTTTTAATTTATATATCTCCTTCCAAACTATGTTAAGGAGCAATGTAGCCCTATCACTCACAATATTTTTGGGCATCTACTAAAGTTTGAAGGTATAATCAAAGAATATCTGAGTAACCTCTATGACTGTAATAAGAAGTTTAATAGCTATAAAATAACTTTACTTAACGAATCTCTCCATCATAACCATCACTTCTGATTATCCTTTTGATTTTGATAAGTGCTTTATAAAATCTAGATTAATTTCTTCCTAACATCCCCCTAGTACTGGTAAGATTTTTAATTTCCCTGGATAACTTATGTTTTCCTATTTATTTCTTTGATAAATAACATAAGCCTTAATTAGGGGTGCAATCATACTCGTTGACTTTGAGGAGACGGTATTTTTTCTATTTTTAATATAAAACTAAAAAATTGGGCAAGCCCAGCCCTAAAAACAACCTGGCTTATTGAGCAAGTTTTACTTTTAATAAAAACCCCCTATATTCGCAAGTATACAGATCGTAAACTTTTAGTATTAAAGTTGCCGATCTCATGAGGAAATAGTTAGAACTAAGTGAACCTAACTTTGTCTAAGGTATTGAGATATGAATTGAATAAAAATAAAATATCAAAATTTTAAAACAATTAAATAAAATTAAGCAAATAATCAAATAACAAATGAGCTGCTACAAATATGTGAGGAACATCAAGGATGAAGCTTAGGATTCATTTTATCGTTATTTTGCTCCCTAACTGCTATTGATTCCATTATGTGTTGATTCTATATCTTTTAAGGAATTGACTACTCTTTCTTAAGACCTAATCAATTAACCCTAATTAATTACAAAATTCAAGATTTTGCAACCTCTCGATTCACAAAATCTACCTAACATTTTCAACTAGTTCTTAAGTGATCTATCGAATAATTAGGTTTTCATATAAGATCTCTCTTTGCATGATTACCAATTTGATATTTGAGAGATTTATTAGGTCACTAATTTTCGTTACCCAACCTAATTGAATTACTTTCGATCTATTATCGAAGTATTAGCATACCCAAATATTACAACACTAGAAAATGGAATTGAAATAAACAACAATTAAGTCACAAAACAACTGAAACACAAATCCAAATCTAAAAATTAGAGCATCCTAAACATGAATAACATATTCAAATCCAAGTTACACATCAAGTTTAATAAAATAAACAAAGGAAAGAAAGAAAGAACTTGATTTGAACACAAAGGAAAGAAAGGAAGAACTTGATTTGAACTCAAACTTGAAATCTTGAATTTTTGGATTGCTCTTCTTCCTCCTCCTTCTTGTTCTCTCACTTTGTAAGATGATGGCTGGTCCTTTTTGTGTTTTCTTGTTGTTTTATAGCTCTAGAGGCTTCCAGGGTTTACCCACTTAATTTGGTTCAAAAATAGCCCTAAAATATCAAATTTACGAAATAGGTCGCGTGTTGGAAAAGCAAAAATTTGCTGGAATTATTGTCTGCGCCCTCTACCACGATCGTGACATGCTTCCATACTACTAATTCTTTTCTTTTCTTCAATTTCTTGTGTCCACACTCAAACACAGATAACACATCTCTTGAAACATAAAATTAAGATCCAAATCATGCTCAAAACCACGTAAACATTTAGAATATAAACAAACACTAATAATAACATAATTCTAAGCTTATATACATGATAATAATCTAAGAAACACTCAAAAGCACACTTAAACATATATTTAAATATAGTATAATTTACACCTATCACTTATTGCTAAGCCCAATGTTGATGTAATTTTACATAACCTTGTTCAACATTTTCTAGTAAAACATATTCTAGATTTTTTTAATTGTGGCATTAATCCCCGAATGACCCCTATATGATTCATTGTGACTCACAGAGGTTAGCCTTTTATGTAAGTTCTTATCAAACTTAATCACCAAACGTCCCTTCTATCTTATTAATTCCTCCCTCCACTTATAGTAATTGGAAGTCAGTTCTCCTTTCTTTAACCTCTAGATAACATCTTGTATAGATAAATCCTTTTGCCAGTTGCTCTTATTTTCATCGATTAACTGTAGATGAACTTGGGATATGGTTAATATAAGTAGCTCAGTGTCAGATACTCTCGATAAGGATTTTGCAACCTTATTTTCCATATCACTTCTATACATCACCATAGAATTAAGTCACATTTAGTGAAATGGAGTTGAGAACCTTTGCTCAAGTAAATACTTAAGACTATGATGATCTATGTATACTTGAAATCACCTACCATTGAGATAATGATGCCACTTTTGATGGATGACTTTTCAGAACTTGTAAGCAAAGAGCTTAGTATGCTTAGGTTTTAATCAAAAATACAACAAGATATTGGACCTATTAAAGAAATGCCCTAATACTTATACTATATGCATTGACCTTGATTGTAACATCCCATCATCGATGAGAAGGATAAAATAGTAATTTGGAATGTTGGGCCCCGATTCGCTTTAAGCAGGTTTTCTTTATTCTGAGATTTAGATTAATTAATTCCTTTTAGTTAGAA
>JANIJH010000006.1:11158041-11174216 GCA_024520975.1 Erythroxylum areolatum
CAGTACAGAATGACAGATGTATAAACTCCTTGATTTTGATGAATGAAATGAGGAAAAAGTTGGTTTAAAAAATTAGTAATTTTTATATTGATGTTTTATTATTATGATGCCATGTGAAGTACAGTAGTGATTATTCGTAGCTCACTCTTATCGTAGGATATGTATCGGAATGACCTACGGGCGTCCCGGTGTGTACCTTGCGGTAAGGGAGCGCTACATTGATAATTAAAGGATAAAGAAGTTCGATATAATCAAAAATGTATCTATAATGAAAGCTTCCTTCAAATATTTAAAGGCTTGTTGATGTGTGCATCCTAGTTTTGCTCCATTGCTACTTGTTTATTCAATAGTTCAGTAAGTGATTTGGCCAAGCTAGTGTAATTCTTGATAAATCTTATGTAGTAGTTAGTGAGTCTAAGAAATCCTCTTAGATACTTAAGAGATCTTAGTATTGGCTACTTCTAAATCTTCTGTATTTTTTTATAATCAGTGGCCTTTCCTCTCTCAGATATTGAATACCTTAAGTACTCAATCTGCTTAGCCCTAAAAACATATTTACTTTCTTTAATAAATAGTTGGTGATCTTAGAGGACTTTCATGGCTTATCTAACATGAATTAAATGTTGATTAAGGGAGCTATTATAGGTGAGTATATTGTTGAATAAGAATAAGATAAATTTCCTCATATTTGATCTAAATATATAATTTCTTAGGCTCTAGAATGTCAAGGGGCATTTGTCAATTTGAAATGCATCACCAATAATTTGTAATGGTCTTCATGAGTTTGGAATGATGTCTTTGCTTCATCTCTTTCGTACATCCTGATTTGATGATAAATCAACCTTAAAGTAGCAACTTAAACCGTATTCCATGATTAAAGGAATGGGAAATTTATCTTTTATATTGTGTTTATTAAGCTCGCTATAGTCCATGCACATCCTTTAAAAGTCATCTTTCTTACTCACCAACACCACTGGTAAGATGTATGGATTGAGACTATGTCTTGTAGATACTTGCTACAATAATTCTCTTACTGCCTTTTCTATCACATCTTTTTTTTTCTTTGAAGTACCTATAAGGCCTAATATTAATATAATCTATCCCTTCTTCAATTGGATTAAATAATCTTGAGCTTTTTGAGGCAATAATTATTGTGGTTCTTAGAATAGTACTCCAATTCTACCAAAACCCCATTTTTCTCATCAAATCAACCAATTTGTTCCCCCTAAGTTCATCTATTGTAATTGATTTTCTATAAGGTTTGTTAATTGTATCATATATAGTCCCCTTATTCGAAACCCCTTAAATATATTGTTCAACTGCTTACTCAGAACTATTTTGTCTACTTTGCTTGATATCCTCGTAAGGTTACCAATCGGTCGTCCCATCTGAATTTGATTATTTTGGTTTGAAATTGCACAACATGTTATTCAATATTGCTAGTTATTGTATCCCCAATACTTAGTTGTAACTTCCTAAGGAAATAACCAAAGAATTGGTTATGAATAGTACTTCTCTTACATCTTCCATACAAACCCTTTACATTTTTAGAGACATTAGTTTAAGGCCTCTCCCTATAGTAATTTGTATAGAAGGAATATCCTCTAATTTACCTTGGTTATGTCAAGCTATTGCATCATCTAGAAAATTGTGAGTGCTTCTGTTGTCCATAAACACTTGTATGAGTCTCTTTTAATGATAACCTAATACTCACATCTATTTGTATTCCTCCTTTTCTTTGACTCTTATTATAGCTTTAAAGGATATATGAGGTGCCTCTAGTTCTATCTCACCTTCCTTAACCCATTTTTATACTTTTTCAATTTCCATGTTATTGTTCTCCTTCACTATATATAATGGATATTGCTTCTTCTTGCATTTAAAGCTTACAGTATAGTGTTGTCATAATAGAAACATATCCCATTTACCCTCTTTTCATGAAACTCCTTACTGTTTATTGATTCCATTAAAAGTTGCTCTAGTTGCCATCCCTTGTGTTCTCGAGGCACGTAACATATTTTTAACTACCTGTAGTTAGGGATGACAATGGGCTAGGCTAGGCCTGAGCCTAAGCCTAACTCGAGTTATAATTTTAAAAAATGACAAAATGATGTCGTTTTGAAAACTAGACCTAAGGTCTAGCAAGAGGCCTGGTACCTGTGGTTTCTCCCGTAATATGTCTTAAATCCCCCCTTTTGTTCTAGCATTAATGTTACTTCTTATAATGCAGGTCATTTTATTATTCCCTCTTAAAGGTAGTGTGGAAATGTGGATTGCCAACACTGCTTATTGCTTCCTTGCTAAGGAATACACTTGTTGGAGACTTCAAGGCTCCAATAGCTTAACCATGATATCTAATTATGGTTTTAGCACTTCTATAAAAAACTTATCAAAAGATTTTGTGATTTCTTTTTTCAATCAAATCAAGTTTATCTTAAGTTACACCAACATTTAGCATCAGAGCCTGTTGTTTTGCAATGTCATCTTGTTCAAGCATAACATCTCAACCAAGTCAAGTAGCCCCAGGCCAACAATTGTAATTGTTACATACACAACAAATTCAACAAGTTTAAGCGATAACATTCAAGTTTGATGGAAAAAAAAATAATTTTGCTATATGGAAGCTCTCAATGGAGCTCACATTGTGAATGAACAATATTGGTGATATCTTAACCAAAAATATTAGTGAAGCAGCAGAACAAGTGTCAAAACATAACTCGGCTTTAAATGAAAAGGCCCTATTTTTAATTTGTCAATTTATGGAATTTTTAGTTTTGGAAAAATATTTCATGCCAAAATAGCAAAGGAGGCCTAGAATATTCTTATTACAACTTATAAAGGTGTAGATCCTATTAAACGAATAAGACTCTAATGATTAAAATGATAGTTTGAGCTTATAGAGCAAGGAAAAGATGAGAATATTCATGATTATTCCTCACAAATAGAAAAGATCGTGAATGAGAAGAAAAATAACAAAACATGATTACCAAAAAGGGAGGTTATCAAGAAAATTTTACGAACATTGACAATAAAATTTTGATGAATGAAAGATTTGGTGGTTTGGTTGAACTGTTTGATTGGGTATCAAAAGCTTAATCAAAGTTGGAAAATGCAAAACAAAAAAAATAAAGAGAAGAGTCAATAAAAAGGAGGAAATAATTTTAGAAGGGCCCAAGGAGCTAAAAGAGGTGACTTGGGAAAAGGAAAATATAGTGTTCAATGTTTCAAGCGTAAAAAGTTTAGTCATTATTAGTTTAAGTGCAAGTCACATATCTTGTGTCAAAAATGTAAAAGGTATGACCACTATGGCAAAAATGTCATGCCAAAGGTTCAAATAAAAGACATAATCATACTAAGTTAACAGAGAAAGAAAATGATGCAGAGATTTTGTTGATGACCGGTCATACTGTTATAAATGATAAAAATACTGAGTGATTATTGTATGAAGGTTGCAAAAATCATCTAAGTGGAAAAAAGGAATAGTTTTTCAACTTAAATAAGAAGTTTTGAATAACAATAAAGCTCGGAGATAATTCCTTAATTTTAGTATTAGGAAAAAGAAATGTTAGTATTTATTTAAAAAATGAATCGTTAAACTATATTTTTGATGTGTTTTATGCTCCGAGTATTTTCCAAAATCTTCTAAGTGTGGGATAACTGGTAGAGAAAGGTTATGCCTTGTAGTTTAACAAGTAATGGTGTATTATCAATAATAAGAATAAGGTTTTGATAGAAAAAATGAATATGTGAAAAAATTGACTATTTCCAATCAACATTAATTATGATTTTGGGTTAGGTTGTAATACAATGATTGTGGATAATAATTGGCTTTGGCATATGCGTTTTGGATACTTCAGTTTTAAAAGCATCAAGTTTCTACCAAATAAAAAGTGGGTCTCAGGCTTGTAAAATCTTAAGGTTCCTCATTATGTGAAGCTTACTTAATTAGAAAGAAAAATCGGGATCCATTTCCTAAAGCGTGTCCATAAAGATCTAAAAAATTGTTAGAGATTACGCACTTGGATTTGTGTTATGTGGAAGTTCCTTCTTTGGGAGGTAATAGATATTTTATTATCTTCATTGATGATTTTAGCATGGAAACTTATATTTATTCCTTAAAGCAAAAACCCAAAAAATGTGACACAATGAAGAATTTTATATCATATGTTCATAAACGAAGTGACTATATGGTGCAAATTTCGAGAACAGATTGTAGGATCGAATATATTATGTGTGATAATTTTACAAGAAAGAATGGGATCAAACATCAACTAGCAATAAGATATACTCAGTAAGATGGAACTATAGAGGGAAAGAACATATCTATATTGGATATAATTACACGCATTTTGTTTAGCAAGAAATTGCCAAATAGTTTCCAGGTAGAGGCAGTAATATGTGATGTTCATATCTTGAATTGGTGTCTAGTTAAAAACATTCGTGATAAAACTCTTGAAGAAGGTTGGAGTGCAGAAAAACTAGATCTAAGCCGCTTGAAGGTATTTAGGTGTATAGTTTATGCTTATGTACCTGATGAGTTAAGAAAGAAATTATATGGCAAAGTAAAAAAGTGAATCATTATGGGATATAGTCATGTAATAAAAGGCTACAAGTTATACAATCTAATAACTAAACAATTAATTATTAGCATGGATGTTAGATTTCAGGAAGATGGAATTTGGGATTGGTCAAAGAGACAACAAATTTTATGATTAGTGCTTGTGATATATAGCCAAGATTATAAACTACTAACAAATGAAGAACCTAGAGACTCTGATAGTTAGATTGCTCCTCCTGTAGATTGTACAAAAGTACAAAGATATCCATAATGAGACTACATAATACAAGCTCAATTGAAGGATTATAAAATCAAAAAGGATACAGATCCAGATAATATTGATGAAGAAGTGTTTATTATGCTTTCTTTGCAAATGGAAATTCAGTAACATTTGAAGAAGCAACAAAAGATCATAGATGGATTCGAGCTATTGATGAAGAAATTCATGCCATTGGGAAGAGCAAAACCTAGGAGATAATAAATATTCCAATAGGAAAGAAATATTGGAGTCAATTAGGTTTACAAAACAAAATACAAACCTAATGGAGATGTTGAAAAGTATAAAGCAAGGTTGGTTGAAAAAGGATACAAACAAAAACCTTGAGTTGATTACTTAGAAGTATTTGCTCTAGTTGCTAGATTGCATACTATTAAGATGATTATTTCTATAGCTACTCAAAGAATTTTGAAAATTTTCAAATAGATGTCAAGTCAACTTTCTTAAATAGAGTTCTTGAAGAGGAAGTTTACATTGAATAACCATTAGGTTATGTAAAACAAGGGAATGAAGATAAAGTTTATAGATTAAATAAGGCTCTGTATGGATTGAAACAAGTGCCACCACCATGTTATACTTGTGTTGACTCATTTTTTGGCCAACCATTTCCAAAGATATTCTTATAAGCATGCCTTATATGAGAAAACCTATAAGGATAGAGTTATTATGATTGTTTGCTTATCAAGGGATTATCTTAACTTCACTGGAAATAATCTTAATTTGCTAATAAAGTTCAGGGAGACTATGATTTCTTAGTTTGAGAGGATAGATTTAGGTTTGATGTCTTACTTTCTTAATATTAAAGTAAAGCAATCCAATCGAGAGATATTTATTTTTATAAAGAAATATGCTCAAGATATTTTAAATAAATTCAAGATGGAAGCATGCAAATTGATATTGATTCCATTTGAAGAAAGAATGAAGCTTTACAAAGATGGAAGTGGAGAATTGGTAGATGTCATAAACTTTAGAAGACTTATTTGAAGTTGAAGGTATTTAATGACAACAAGATTGGATATTATTTATAGAGTTGGAATTGTGAGTAGATTCATGGAAATACCATGATAATCTCATTGGAAAGCACTAAAAAGAATCCTTAGGTATAAGAAAGGTACATTAGATGATGAAATCTTCTACTCAAATGATAATAACGTGGAGCTAGTTGAATATACTGGTGATTGGGTTGGTGACACAAAAAACTGGAAATTAGTTTGGGAGCATTTTCTTCTGTAATCTGAGAAACAACATGTTGTGGCCCTTTCAATGATAGAAGTTTATAAAGCCACTCAAAGTTGTATTATTCTACTAACACAAAAAGAAACTTTGAATGATCAAACCAAGCTTAGATAGGTTGATGGAGATTAAGCTTATTTTGTCCAACACTTAATCATGAAGAAAAGATGTTGGTGGAAAACTGTTGTCATTAGTTGTCGTATGCTTTGCTAGCTGTCAAATTAAGGTAAAATAGTTGTCAAAGATATGTGATGTAAAATAGTTGGCAATTTTATTATATGCTGCCTTAGTGCATGTATAAGAGGGGCTGTTATGCTCCAAAAATTGATGCTATAATGAAGAAAAGTAAGGTGCAAAAATAGAGTCGAACAAACTCCATCAAATTTGAATTGTAAGGCTATAACGAAAACGATGTTGTATTAGATTTTGTGAGTTCGTTATTCAATCAAATCAAGGTTATCTTAACATTGAATGAAGTGAATAATTATATAACTCGGGATAAGCATCTCCATTTGTATAAGAGGTGTGGAGTGAAACCTTATCTTCTTTTTTTGTTGTTGCCTAAGAGGTGTACCAGGAATGAAACCTTATCTTTAAAGAAAGGTGATAAGGCTCAATACTTGTGAAGTACGGAACTTCTGTAAAAAGAGAGGCTCAATACTTGTGGAGTACGGAACTTCTGTAAAACAAGAGGAAGTGTGGAGCTCATCACATGTCTTAAAGCGCTCTCTTACTTACCCCGCAGTCTCCGAGCTTCCATTCTCATCAACAAGAATGCATCGATTAGAAAACTTTGTTATGTACATGTGGCAAAAGAAATTATTGGTGTCTAAATTGGAATATTCACAATCAATCAAGCTTCAAGCTTGAGGTCCAATCCCTTGTAGATTAGTTTTATAATACCAATCATCTGGGGCAAAGCAATAGAACGAAAAAGAGTAAAAGATATTTAAAAATTAAAAAAAAAAAACTCTATGATTGTAACGTTCAATCCTGTAGGCACACGTAAATCCCGTGGACTTCATACACTCGTCTTAAAGAAATATCAATATCAATCCCACCTAATTATGCACCAGGGTTGTTTAGTACTTCTGAGCCATACGATCTTCTAACGGCAAAAGCATTGATAATTTGAATAGCTGCCCGAAGAGCTTTCAGATTATAATCGAAACTGGAAACTTCACAATGAGTGCAGACCACTCTAATATTTTTAGTTTCAAACAAGATAATATTTATTCTTCCAAACAAAATTTAAGTGCAAGGCTCGAAACTGGTTGACGAGGAAGGTGGTCTGAGGAATACTACGTCTTAACTAGGAATCCACTAACCAGCTGCTTAACTACCATTGATCCTATGACTTGAAAGTTCTAGTCTCTTCTCGCCGGTCCTAAATAGTCACTTTTTTTTAATCCCTTTTCCTGATGAAATAAAAAAGACTAATTTTACTTCCATTTTCCATTTTTCTTGCTCAAACTGCATAATTTAAACTCTGTCAATTGCCGAATGCATATCAGAACATGTTAACATTCAAGAAACACCCGTGCTCATAAAACCACTTGCTAGGCTTGGAAGACGTAGCCACATCACTTTCAGCAGAAAAAGACCTTGGAACCGAGCAGATAAATTAACATATTAGTTCTTACGAGGGAAAGAACATCAATTTCTAATCACAGAGAAAGTGAGTCTACAATGGCGGGCAGCTCAATGTACAGGAATACCTAAGATGTACTATTCTACAGCTGCGCAATAAAAGTTAGGAGGTGGATACGACCAACAACAAACATCTGTACAGGCCAGACATTGGAGATCTGAATGGCACCTTCCAACTAGACAAAAAATGCAAAACTGAGCAAATCCAGCAGAACTATGCGAGGCACTATGAGCACTCCGCAGCTATCAACGGTTCCTAACTTTAATACCTTATGCAGAATCTACAGGTCAATGTGGCCAAGGGAACATCGCTGCCCCAGGAGCACCACACCAACGCCAATATGTTTAGGAGCTTTAAGAACGTTAGATTTTTCACTAGCAGACCTGTATCCTGCCAGCATGCAAGTAAATTACAGAAGCTGAGAGGTTGCTCCTTGCACTTTGCATGTGGCTACCTCCAGTAACAAGTAGGAATTATAATACTACGTCGCAAACAAAGAGCAAACGAGTTATCATCACTCACATACCCATTGAGGTTATCATGAGGCTGCTGATATGGTACTTTTCTTTATTTGCATTCGACATGCTTCCATCATCAACTACAGGGATCTTTTCTTGTATCGACTCTGCACCAGGTTCAACAGAAAATCTGTAAATATATGCTCATATTCTGGCATTTTCCCGTAACCTGCACGTTATAAGATAGCACCAATTAAATAAATCAGTCATAGACCGTGAAAAACAAACACCTATAAGGCTTTGAACAGGAGCTAAGAAACAGAGAATGACATCTTGAATTTGAAGAACAAATGACAAAAATATATACATCATCACTTGCCTGGGAAGTAGTTGATATCAATGACATAATACTGATCTCCTTTCCCATACTCACGGATGATATCCAAGTTGAACAACCGGAGGCCCTACAAAGAGGCAGACAATAAGTAAGATGTTAAGGAAACAAAGGCCTCGCAATATATACTGCAAGCAGATCAACACTCAATGTAAGGAAAACTACCAGTCGGCGACGAAGTTCCTTTGCCACTTTCTCAAGCAAGGGTCGTGGGGGAAGCTCTGCATGAAAAGAGAAGCTTAGAAAGACTTGTACATTCTAAAGCCTTGATAGAGTAATGCCACCACCTTATCTAACAATTGCATAGACAAAGCTGGAAATAGAAATATCTTTTGGTGCTTTAAGGATCTATGAATACGCTTGTAGCAGTAAATGCATGTCGTACCATACAAACTGCTTAAGCTCTGGGTATGGCCGCAAGAACTCAAGAGATCACAACATACCCCATGGTACCCAAGCTAACAGGTGATGACTACTTGAACCCCTAGATCTATAAGAAGAATGTAAGCTCATACCACGTAACCTAAGCTGTGTTTTCAAAGAAAGCTATAAACTTAACAATAAAAGACTCAGGGGACAACTAACCAGCAACACGAGGATCCAAATCAGCATCATCTGCAGAAGCTGCAGCACAAGAAACCCTTGGAAAACGTAAAACACCAGCGTTGCTGGCAAGCTCCCGCTTGCAGACATCAGGCAAAGAGAATCGTCTGACAACCTTTATAGCATCCCCAACAATATAAACCTTGAACATAACACCTCCTAGATCTCAAAAGTAACAGCATTTATGAATTAACATCACAATTACGGTACACATGAAGATGGAAGGAGAAAGTAAAATTATTAACTTCATACCATGGTTGACGAACTCCTGTAGAACAAGTGGAGGTTCAAGTTTTTGGAGTGAGTGTCGATCAAAAGCAAGAGATAATTCATGAGATTTTGCACTTCCGTCAGCCACCAGTGGCTTTGCAACTGAACAAGTGGGCAACTTAGTATGCATAAGAGATGTTATGACCAATTGCAAAGAACACAGAACCCTCCTAATATGTCTATTAAAAATCAGTTTCCAGATAGTGATGTTCAATCTACACTGAAACATACAGGGTAATAGTACGAGACAAAAAAGTGCAATAATCATACCCAGTGGTAGCATCAAACCAGCTTTGGTGACCGCATTAGGGATGGATGACGCATCCTTCTTAATAACCAATTGACGAGGAACACCAACTTTTCCTGCAATATAATATCATAAATGCAGATTCACCTTCAATGAATAAACAGTGAAATTTATAATAACAAATTGACATCAAAATTCAACATCAGGAGCATAATAATTACCATAAGAATCAGACAAATTCATATCAGCAACACACTGGAGCATGGATTGGCGATTGTGCAAATGTTGTATGGCATCTGGTGGATCAAGAACAGTGACATCTGGATGCGTCCTCCTGTAATCCTAGAGTTACGGGAAAACAAACAGAAGAATCAAGTACCTCGAAAACAATTTTCATATTAGAAAGGCAAGGAAAACAAAAAAGGAACCTGATGGATATACAGAATCTCAACTCAGGCAGCACAAATAGCAAGAACTGTAATGCCAAATGACAATTAGACAAAGATCACTATGCATGTATCATTAGCAACAGCATGCAAACAATAGCACTATAGAGTTCAAGATCTGGATAATCAAGTTACTCCTTTGACATCTAGCCTTAAATGTTCATGCCTATCATTTCCAACTATTTATTTGCCATTTCTAGTTTGGATGTCTGGAAGTTAAATATAGGAATTATAAAAGGAACAATATAGAATAAGCAACAACAATGAAAGTTTGACTTCCAACCGCAAATGGACCTAATCGCTAATACATACACAAAGTAAAGAAGAGTTGAATAACTTGTGCACTATGAAATCAAGTAGGCACTTGGCTTTGACTTGAAGTACACATCCAACAAACAAAAAATCGAATTTTCAATTTCAGACAACAGAATTCCAAGCTACACGATACCGTACTAGATCAAAGAATCCACAAAGCGTTATAGGTAGAAAACTTAGGGGCAGTTATCACTGTCTCGTTAACAGCCACTGTTAACTAACACCCCTAGTTTTCAAACTAATTGAACCATGAAAGATCAATTAATGATGCATGGGCCCATCAGACAATGTTCAGGAAACCTGAAGGACCAGCTAGATGGTCATGGAAGTAGAATAGTCCACAGATGCTGGCCTTCACCTCAACGATCAAGTCAGGATTCATGATGGAGGAAAGAGCAAGGATTATGCACCTTTTATCAAACACGAATAAGACCCATGCATTTTGAATCCTTTACCTTAACGGATGACACACCGAAAGTATGAGATGCAACAAACACAACATCATGCATGTTCACCAATGATTTGAGTAGCAAAAATAGTAATAGTCACCTCAAGAATCTGCCGCCACTCCCTTCCAGTTAGCTGCAATAGAGATTAAAAAATTTGGAAATTAAAAAGCGTCAGTTGTCATGTATAGATGCAGGAGGCAATAGCTAAACATACATGTGTAGCAATTGATCCATGCTCTTTTCCTCTTTTTAGCAGAATAACTAAAAAAACAATACGAGGGGGGGAAACCAAACAGATAACTAATTCTCAGTGAATCTGTTAGGAGTTGAGTACGGAAAAAGAAAATCTAAAAGGGAATCTGAATACAAAGCCGAGGCCGAACCTTATGCAACACAATGTCAAAAGGGCCTTGATCTGAAAGGGGCCTATTCTGATCAATCGCAACAAATAAGATCCCTTTATTCCTGCACCCACAGCAAACAGTAACAAATATATACATGAAAAGTCAACTACCTACAAAAAAATTGTTACCAACATATCTATTAAACCACTGAAAAGGCAACATACAGCAATAACGTAAAAAAGGCCAATCTACCATATTACACCCACAATACAGGATTAATAAATGGTTAAGTAAGACTATCTGAGATAAATATACCCTAATTGAGAAGTTTCCATCAGAGATTTAATTTTCATAAACATCACCATGTGCACCACTGAACGAAAGAAAGCGACCTCAAAAAATCCCAAGAATATTCCATTCCACCCGGGTAGTACACATCAAAAGAAGAACTCACAAAAAAATATCAACAGAAAACGACGACGGAAACATCAGTTAATACCTAGCTAAACCTTCGAGCTTTGGCTTCAAAAAGCTCTTGATTTTCTTAGACGTAAGAGCGTAACCGACAACGACGAGATTTCTCTGGATAGACGACGGGACCTCTTCCACCACATCGTCTTCTGGTTTTGCATCAACGCCTCCCATCTTAAACGCAACAGTTTCGTCTTGCAGCCTCATAGCCGCAAATCTCCAAAGGCCAACAGTCAGACCGAAGAATGCAAGCAGTAGTGTATGTGTATGTGTTGCAAGATAATTGAGGCCTTGGTAGAAGAAGAGATATACAGATGAAGAAATGTTTGTGCCGAAAGGAGATACGGAGAGATTTCAAAGACCAGAAGCAGCGAGAGAGAAATAGGAAACGCGTCGTGTATATATAGGCGCGTTGTTGTGAAGATGATTGGCCATTTTAATTGTTATTCGTTATTTGATAGGAATTATTATTATTTAATGAGAAAAATATATTTAGATAACACCTTACGTAGGAGCATCCACGTGGCGGTGGACGTGGACTACACGTCATCTAATCATCGGAGGATTCATACGCTTGATCGCTGCGCAGTCAACCGCCAACAAAACAAATACAAGGTATGAAACGCTTGGTACTACACATCAATTTGCAAACGATTAGTGTTTAAATATTGACAACAAAATAATATCGTTCCAATTGGATAAGCATTGCTTCTGTAAAAAAAAAGAAGGGCCTTTATCGAATATGGCGTGCTGAAATTCTGGAGTTATTTACATCAACAAAAGACAAGTAATTATACTTTTAAAGTTATAATATCATAATTATTCCATAGGCTTTCTAGTATTAGCAAATAATTAACAGAGTTGAGAACTTCACTGAATCTGCATCGCGTGACAGAAACTTAAATGATTCTTATATTGCAATCCCTATCCCAATCTTTACGGGATTAAAAACTTTAACTCCCAAATATTTAAAGTTGTTTAGCTGTCCGTCAACTTCAAAGTACATTAGACTAAACTGCAATGATTTAACCTGGCAGGACCAAGTCTGTCCATGATTAGCATCCACGAAAGTCGATATTTTGGGTACGATTTGCTTGACAGAACAGCAAATATCTGTCCAGGCGTATATTAAATTAAAAACCTGAATAGCAGTTAGAAGATCTGTGTTACAGCCTTACAGGTATGAATCTAGAATAAACACGAACAGTTGATATAAGGATGGATGGAGGAGAAGTGCTTTGATTCAATGGCATGTAATTAATCGTCGTTATATCTTTCACATCTTCACTAGCTTGTCCCTCTTCTCATCACTTTCAATTGTACAGTACTATTCCCTACACTTCCTTTGTTTTTATAATTCATGGAGGTTTGTCTCCAAGTCCAGCCAATGCTCCCTCTTCTTCTGTTTCTCCTTTTACTAAAGTTTGTGATGACATTTCGTCCATATTCTCCTTATGCTTTTA
The DNA here is from genome assembly GCA_024520975.1 of Erythroxylum areolatum. Lineage (NCBI taxonomy): Eukaryota > Viridiplantae > Streptophyta > Magnoliopsida > Malpighiales > Erythroxylaceae > Erythroxylum > Erythroxylum areolatum. Next base: position 11,171,221 of record JANIJH010000006.1, read on the forward strand.
GGTCAAGGACATTTTTTAACATAATTGATGACAACTTTCTTTGGAGCTACTTCCTTGGAGGTTGGCAAGTCCACTTCATTCTTCACAACTGCAAGAGAATTAAGAAAAAAAATGAACAGGTTAGGTTCCTATACAGTAAATACAATCACTTTCTTTCTAACAATAAATTACATGTTCAAAACAAATCGCTGTAAAGAGGCACGAGAATAGGCTGTCAATTAGGTGTGAAAGGATCAGGTCGGTATATGATGTGGACAAATAAAAGCCAATGTCATCAAATTGAGACATTTTTAACTCCAACCGTTGAAGCATTACGCAACTTTCTTGTATTTTAGTGGGTGATACCTCTTATAGTTCCTATTTATAACAATTATTATTTTTATCTCTTTGATTCCAATAATCTCAAGTTGAAAATTGAATAATATAGAAGAATACCTCTTCGTCTGTTCTAAATAGTGGAGGCTTGAACACGCATTATGCTTTTTGTTTATTCAGAAATGACTTCCTTTTTTAACCAATGAAGTGCTAGTTTTATTTTTTGTTTCTGGCTGTCTACGAACTGTCTTAAGCGAATTTTAATTATGAAAAGGCACCTTTCAGTCATTCACATTCAGATTAATCCTCACTCGAGTCGGATAGATCTTTTGCGGGAGGTAAAGTTCTGACCTCAAATTTTAAACAGCTATATACATAAGAGAGGTTCGAACCTACGATCTCATTTAAACTAAAAGAATCTCTTACAAACTAACCTGCACCTTGAGATTAGTTTTTACTAAAAAATAAGGAGTGGATATTTCAAGAATGCAGCAAGGAGAGACAAACTACTAGTCCAGGGTCCACTTCTACCTTTCTTATAAAGAGCAATAAAAGAATTTTTACTTTATTTCTTTTTAGTTTTTATAAATATCTATTTTTAATATTCATAAAAATAAAAATAGACAAATTAAACTCTTTTTTTTTCTTTACTCAAGCTTATGACAGTCGGATAAATGGGCTTTACAAAATGCTAAGAAAAAAGGAGAAGAAAGCACGATGAAATCGTTGTGCCCTGGGTTGGTGTGCATCTTTCTGCTGTAGGGTAGAATAGATGAGTAGTACCATCGAGTCTCACTACAATGGTGGCAGACACTTTGGGCCAACAGTGGGTGAGTGGCTTGGATATAGACAATTTTCCAACTTTTGTGGGGGGTAAAGAAAGCTACATCCATGATTTGATCTTTAGTGCACATGACTGCTCTCAGGTCATAAGGGCTACCGGCCTACTGCTCAAATGAGGGAAAGTAACAAAATCATGAGCCTTATGAAATTGACGAGATAGAAAACACTCACGTTAAAGGTCAAGTCCATTTACGTGCGGACTAGTTCACGTCACTGTACAGATGTTTGGTTTTTCTGCTTTTAGCGAAAGGTATTGCTTTTCTGTCGTCGTACATGTAATGGGTTGTGCTTGTGCATTGCTGGTATTCCACTGCGCACTTTGATTCCACAGGTTACAGAAGAACAGTGATGAGTGCTAGATATTTGCACGAGGTTAAAAAAAAAAAAGAAAAGGTTCTCCACGTTTACAAAACCGATTTATGTGATTAGGCACTTTTTTTGCGTCCGTATCTGTCAACAGTTACGAGATCTTTTGTTTAATATTATTTTATCTTATTTTATTTCATAAAATCTTAACTATTTATTTTATAGAATCTACGCAAAATTTATGTAGGACCTACATAAAACTCATATAAATAAATAACTAAAATTTATTGAATACAATAAAATACTATAATATTAGACAAAAAATCTGAACTCCTTTTAAGTAAGGTAAACCAGCCATTTCAAGTTGAGTTAAAGAGTTACACCTTATCATGATACTTGAAAGGTGTGTCCACCATGCATGTTGCGTCCTTGCTCTTTCCTATCGCTTTATTTATCTTTTAAACATGCATTGGGATGCTGGACAGGTGAAACATACGTTTATCGTTGTTTTAAATCACGCGGAGGCAGTCCTCAGTTAAGCATAAGCACGAAGGAATCGATGAGGAATCACAACCAACCAATTATGAGGAGATATTCCAGATATTATATCACTAGCCGGATATGGTTCATCGACCAAAGATATCTTTGTAGACAACGTGCATCGTTTATTATCAAGGTATGTTACACGTGCTTACCCTCGAAAACTAGAATATTTTTATCGCTAGGAAAGTAATTTCTTACAGGTAATTAAAGATAGTTAATGACAATCACTTATCATGTAAGATGAAATAATATTAAAAAATTAATTATTTGTTTTATTATTTTAGAATTACTTAATAAAAAATTATAGTTAATATGATTAAAGACACATATATTAAAGACAAAAAAAATACCAATCTCTTATAATGAAAATTTGAAGGTCTTGTCATGAGGTTCCTATCACATTACAATAGTATTGTTCATTATTTCTTTGAAGTTTGGCATCGTCAACTTAAATCAACCTATAACATAATTTTAGAAAATATTATTGTCTAATTTGTAATGTTTTAAGAATCAGATTGAAAGTTTTTTTTTATTTTAATACCATCTGGCCCGATTTTATTGAAAACAGAAAGAAACAAACGAAGCTAAAAGTGTTCAAAGTCACGCAATAAACAAGAAAGGAAACAGAGGTTCCAAAAGGAAACAAAATGAAGAAAAAAAACACAGGCCCGAAAGCTAGTCCATGAATCGAGCTTGAAGATCGGAAAATGACAACGGTAACGGTGAGATCTTCAGCGGCTAATCATGTTTCTATGGTCCCAGTAAATCTCAGAATCTGGGTATCTTCAAAAAGAGAGACAATTCTTCACGGTGGTTCGTGGGGGCGCTTCTCTTCCTCAATCACCGCTTCAGCTTCCGCCGGGGCTTCCTCCATTAAAAACATACCTTCATTCAAATTAATTCCAGCCCGACCTATGAGATGTGCTGCTCGATTTCCCTCCCTTCGTACATGTAAGAATTCGCAAGATAAGTAATTTTTTGCCACCTTC
>JANIJH010000006.1:11176877-11188347 GCA_024520975.1 Erythroxylum areolatum
CAAAATTAAAATTCTAATTTAACTAAATTCCTTCAATTAATAATTATTGCACTAAAATCCCAAATTATTCTAACCAAAAGACAATTTAAATTGCAAACCTATTTAATAGGGAAAAAGGGATCGGGGTCTAACAAGTATGGAAAGATCTCACAAAGTTGTTGACAAGGCTGTGGAGAGTAATAATCATGTGCGATCTCATTTGTCTATATCTGAAGCCTCTGGGGTAATGGGTAGTAGTATGTTGGTTAACTAGTTTATAGAAACAGTCCTATTATAATCCAACGAAGTGAATATGTAACGAATCTAATTGAATAACCTTTCGATGAATTTGATTTAATTTTCGGTATGGAGTGATTATCCAAACATCAGGCAGTGGTCGACTATAGTGCTAATACGATTGTGAATAGGAAACCTGATCAATATGAAATGATACTATATGGTATCCACATTAGTGCTCTGGCTAGTATGATATCAACTATAGAAGCTCGAAGGTGCCTTAGGAAAGGGTGTGAAGCTTAACTGGCTTATGTAATTGATTTTAAGAAGGAAAGTGTTAAACTATAAGATATTCCAGTGGTAAGCAAAATTCTAGATGTTTTTCCTAAATAATTATCTGGACTCCCTCCTAAAAGGGAAGTGGAGTTATCTATTGAAATTATGCCTAGCACTACTCTTATATTCAGAGCACCGTATAGGATGACTCCTACTAAATTGAAGGAGTTGAAGGTTTAATTGCAGGAGTTACAAGATAAGGAGTTCATTTAATCCAGTGTCTCACCCTCAGGAGCTTCGATTCTATATGTTAAGAAGAAAGATGGTACTCTTCAGATGTGCATTAATTACAAGTAATTGAACAGAGCCACAGTGAAAAATAAATATTCGTTGCCAAGGATAGAACATCTGTTTGATCAATTGAAAGGTGCAGGGGTATTTTCCAAGATAGATCTACAATAAGGGTATTATCAATTTCAAGTAAAGGATGTGGATGTTTCGAAGACTGCATTTAGCACCCATTATGGACATTATGAATTTCTAGTAATGCCATTTAGGTTAACTAATGCTCCAACGGCATTCATAGATTTGATGAATAGAGTATTCAGGCTTACTTAGACCAGTTTATTGTGGTTTTGTTAGATGATATCCTAGTCTATTCCAAGAATAAGCATGATCATGTTCAGCATATCCATATTGTGCTACAAACCCCGTGGGAAAAACAATTGTGTGCTAACCTAAGCAAGTGTGATTTCTGGCATCAGGAAGTATCTTTTCTATGACATGTTGTCTCTTTTCAAGGGATTAGAGTTGATCCTAGTAAGATTGAAGTAATTGTTAACTGGAAGTCACCTTGGAATGTGACAAAAGTGAGAAGTTTTTTGGGCTTGGCAGGTTACTATCGCCAGTTTGTGAAGGGGTTCTCGGTGGTAGCATCTCGTTTGACTAAACTGCTACGAAAAGGAGTGAAGTATAAATGCTTTGCTAGATGTCAAACTAGCTTTGATCAATTAAAAAGAATGCTTACCGAAGCCCCTGTATTGACTCAACCCAATTCTAGTAAGGAATATATTATGTTTAGCGATGAATCAAGAAACGGTTTGGGTTATGTTTTGATATAGTATGGAAAGGTAGTTGCATATGCCTCTAGACAACTAAAGCCATATAAACAGAACTACCCTACACATGATCTTGAGCTTGCAGAAGTAATGTTTGTTTTGAAGATTTGACGACACTATTTGTATAGTGAAAAGAGTAGGATTTTCACTAATCATAAAAGTTTGAAGTACCTACTTACCCAGAAAGAACATAACCTAAGACAATGACATTGGAATTATTTAAAGATTATGACTGCAATATGGATTATCATTCTAGTAAAGCTAATGTCGTGGCTGATACTTTAAGTCGAAAGACTATTTTGACATTATCAGTGTAGCAAGTTGAATGGGGACTTGCATCTAATGGGGCTTTAATAGCTCAGTTAAAAGCTAGGCCTACCTTAAGACAAGAGATCTGTGATGCTCAAAAAGTTGATGATAAGTTGCAACAACTTATCTCGGCAACTCGGGAAGGCAAATAACCTAACATTTCTATAAAAGAAGATGGTGATCTATATTATAAAGATCGATCGTGTGTACCGAATAGTAATGAACTGAAAAGAAAGTTATTGTTTAAGGCCTATAATACTATCTTTACTATGCTTCCTGGTAGAAATAAGATGTATTAAGATTTGAAGCAGCATTACTGGTGGTCCGGTATGAAATGTAATGTTATGGATTATGTATCCAAATGTTTGACATGTCAGGAAGTTAAAGCTGAACATCAAGTTTTATCTAGTTTGTTACATCCTATTTTGATTCCTCAATGAAAATGGGATAACATTACCATGTTGTGGATACCAGGCTTATTTCATATACTGTTCCGTATCTATTGTAGATACTGGGCTCATTATTATATGAGTTTGTGGCTCTCTGTTCACAATCCTGAGCTTAAAGCTCTTTTTCATTAAGTAATGACATCAACTAACAACCTAAACTTATCAGACCCTTAACCAATTAATCAAGCAACAATCTAGGTTCATTTCAAGCCTTAATCAAGTCTAAATAGACTAATGTAGAGTGACTTGTCCTCATTTGGTTCAACAAATTCAAAAAACCGAAATTATCATTTCAAAGTCCCCCATCATCATGGGATGAATGCCCCGAAGTGCACTATCTAGTTTCCCTCAATTTTCCATATTCAAACACCTTCATACCAAATTCAAAACACCTTTATAACAATCCATTAATTATACCTTAAGTATACCTTAATTATATTTCAATTACTTATCACATTCGTCTCCAATTCCAACTCAAAATCATTGATTTGGCAGCTTATAAACTATTGTCTTTCATGTATGCAAAAATAGAACAGAAACTATCATTCATGCATCATTTTCCAGCACTCACTTTACTCCAATATCACAATCAATCCATATCCAATTCAATCATCATTAAGTTCTATTAACATATATCACAAGAGATCAGCCTTTCACTTACTTGATTAGCTCAATTGCCTTCTCAATTATCAAGCTAACCTAGCCTTCCATACATGTAAGCACAATTCCAAGGACAAGGTGGAAGTAGAATGGTTTTCAGCAAAGATCAAAAGATAGCGGTAAGTACAACAATGATTTGGTTCTATAACTATCTTTATGAAAGGTAAAAGCATAGATTTTGTGTGTCGTAATTGAACACAAACATAGGCAAAACACAGATATGGGAGGGTATGGTGGTGAGAGGAAAGGAGAAGAAAGCATGCAGCAGAAACTTTAGGAGAAATGAGTGCCTTTGCATTTTCTTAAGCCTTTTAGTGCAAGGTGTCCTTATTTTAAAAGTACACATGTCATTCAAGGAGATAAGCTACATGTCCTCTTACGTGGCTACCAAATGTCATCAAAATCCTATGCCATTTTTCACTTAATCACTACTGTATTAGTCACTTAATTATCTATGCCAAATGTCACTCATTTTATAGGCTTAGTCATCCTAATTTTTTATATGTTAACGTGTCTTACTACTTGACATTTTTCCTAGACTAAATGTACATTTTAATTAATCAATCTTCCAATTGTAACAATTAACTCCAAATTACTAAATATAATCTATCAAACTAAAATTCAAAACATAAATAATACATAATCATATCATAATCATTTTAAACCTTTCATACCCTGAAATATGTCAATTGAGTGCATATACTATATTTGCAACGTTTTCTAAATCAACATTCATATGTGTGTATGCTCATGTTATGCATGTGAATGAAATGTGCCTCATAAATTCTAAATTGATATGACGTAAAAGTCTAACATTCTAACCTTCAGTAAGTTTTAGAAACCGGCTATTACATTTTTAATCCATAATAATTGAACTATTCACTTATAGAGTGGTTAAGGTCTCACATTTGGGATGAGGAACATTAAAGATGAATGATTAAAGTCTAAAATGATACTTAGGAAGCAACCTTGATTAAGTAAGGGAGACATGCACCCTTTAAGATCACTAGCTAAGAAAGAAGGAAGTCCAACTAAAAGACTTCTAAAGGAGCCTTTATTATGAGGCAACCCAATCTTTTCATTTAGATTTGTTTCTTTTATTTGTTTCGTTGTTTCCGTTTTAGTTATTTGTTTCTTTTCATTTGTCATTTTCCTTGTGCTTAGTTGGTTATTTTATGCAAGTATTTAAATCTTAATGAATATTAAATTTTAATTCAATATTAAAATGTACAACTAGGGTTAAAGAAGTATTATTGATCTTAACTTTCTTTCATCCTTCTCCACCTTTATGTACTTTCGTTTGTTATATATGATTTATGTTTTCTAATTAAGGACAATGTACAACTTTAGTATGGTGAATGAATTATTTTGATTCGTAGCTTATTACAAGAATTCACCCAATTTATATTTAGCTTAGTGATTTACAATTATAGGAAATTAATCTAAAACATTGATGTAAGCAAGTTGATCAACTGGACGTGAGATTACCATGTAATTTGATTGTATTAGATTAATAAAACGATCATTAATAAGTAGTTTAGTTGAAATTTGATTACGAAATCTTAAGAATGATGTTTAAATTGAATAATCTGCCAAGCGTATGATTTTAACATCCTTTAAGTTTAGAGTTTAGTTTCTCGAGTGGCTAATTAGTCCATATTAACTACAAATTTAAAACAAACAAATTAAAAAAGTGAATAAAGTTGAGTACAAAATAAATTATGTTTCATTGATTTTAATTTAAGTATTGGGTCAAAATTATGAGTGGTGTTAATAGTCAATTGAAATTGTGACTTGATTGAGTAACCAAAGGTATTTATAACAAGATATTTACCTTCGCGTTAAAAGGTCATGATGACATTCTAACGTAGTTGAGCATGCTGCATCTATATGAATAGATTACTTTATTTTATTTTCAATATGACTTGTTAATTTATTTTCAATATGACTTGTTAAATACTTATTGGCTTACCATTTTTACTATTTTGTGTTCATTTATGAGGTAAATTTGTTTAGGTTGAATTAAATTCGAAAGTTTGTTACTTTAGGTTGAGATTGAACTATAAGTTAATATAATTATCTGAAGATCTAGGTGGTTATTGAATGAGACAATAAAGAGAATAATGGTGATACTTGGTTATGTAGATTGAATTTTTAACCTTCCTAAAATTGAAGCTTGCTTACGTTTATGTCTTTGTAACTGCTTTACTTAAGGGTAAGCCAAATTCTAAGTGTTGGGCATTTGATGTACGCATAACATGCATATATTTTCCTAGTATTTTGCTACATTTTCATATCTAAATTACCTTCGTTTAATTATATTTATGTTATATTTTAGGTAATTAAAAACAAGTTGCTTCGAAGATGAGTTTAATTGTCAAAAAACTAAACAGATTTATGAGAAAAAGTAAGGAAAAATTATAATCTTCTCTAAAACATGGCTTGACGCACAACCTTGGATCAGCTCGTATTCTTCTTAAAAATTCAAGCTTGAAGACATAGATATATGCACAGTAAAGGAGAAATCATGATACACGACACTGAAGAAATAGAAAGAAAGATAGCCTGAGACACGAACATATCAGTGCCCGTATCTTTCCTATAAATCCAGTTAGAGAAATGATTAGAAGCATGGCCTAAGATATGAACACGTTAGTGCCTATGTCTATATATGAAGAGAAACAATAAAGAGGACAGCCTAGAAAATGGGTGTATCAAATTTTTTGTTTCTTCTAAATGAAAAACAATGAATGACATGGCTTAGGACATGGATGCATACTAGAATATATTTATAGCTGAAAATTGATACTTTAAGATATTATTTCTTTTGATTTTTTTCCTATTGTTTATGTTTATTGGTGTAAAGATGATGAGTAGCGAAGTTTTTAACATCTAAATAAGGAGAATTTTAATATTATCTTGGTTATGAAATGATTTTAATTATTTATGACAGACTTATTTTTAAGAAACATCTTTGTTTGTTCTTGAAGGTGATTTAATTAAAGCTAGTGATTAGATCATATGAATGATTTGAAAGAACTTACATATAAGTATATTATAATATTGATTTTAAAAGTTATATAGGGCGTTGTAGATAAGGTTATATAAACTTTCTAGTGTTAAGGACAAACTTTTTATGAAAATTACAAATCTTAATATATTTTTGGGTTTTTAGTTAGGTGAAGACATCGATTAATCAACTTAAAATAGGTAGTTGTAACTAGATAAAGACCCATTCATAAGCTAGAAAATTTCACTAATCCAAATTATAAAACCTTCTAAATTTGTAAAATCAACAACAACACTTAATAAAAATATCTTTGAAGCACAAGATCTGAGGAGGTCTAATAATAGGCAGGCTTATCCTTAATACAAATATAATATTAGGAGAAATTTATCTAAATGTTATTCCTTTTTTTATTTCTTTCTTAACTAATTGTCTTGTTTTATGTTTAGCAGCTTTCTACTATACTACAGTATAGTTTTAAATTTAATTTCAATCAACAAAACTTATCATTTTTATTAATTGACTGCGTAATAAAATGAGAGCTTACTAGATATTCATACACTCTATTCAATATTATATTACTACAAGATAATAGATGCATTTGTCTATAATTGTAATTAATAATATTATGTGACAAAAATTTTCAATTTGAAGTATATAAAATTCACAGTTTTTAAAATGTCGGCATGCACAAAAGGAACAATAACAAAAATAAATGAGAATTACCATAAATTAAAATAAATAACAAATTTAATTAGTAAAAAAATATAATTTAAAGCAACTAAGGCCTATTGGTTTCAATATTACTAAGGTTCTCAGCAACAACAAAAATTTGATGTACTTAAATTTCACCTAATCACCAAATAGTATATTTTCCAATTCAAGCTTTTATTCCCTTCAAGACCACCTAACAAGTGCTAATACTGTAATTCCTTATTTTATTTAGGTAACTATTATTATAACAAGAACTAAAATTTAGAAATTTTAAATTAAAAACTCAAACTCGACAGAAGAAGGCTAAAACATCGATTTCAACTAACCTAACTATATAAAGTAGATTTCAATATATGTAGTTTTGTTTCCTTATAATAATTAGTACCAGTGGTCAAAAACCTACAAATGTAATAGGTCAACATTGTCCGCAAAACTTAACTCCCACACTCTACCTTAAAAGGACTATATATAGTCAGTACTTCGTGACATTTGGCGAGAGTGAACAAATTTGTGATCTTTGTAAAGTGATCTAGGATGATCCAATTACTCACTTAATTGAGTAAGACTTATTTAAATGAGCCTTTGTCAGTAGAGTTTTTACCAGATGAGCTTTTATAAGAAGCCAGTTAACTGTTTTATTGTCAATTAAAAAATAACTTTTTTTGAAAGAACTTCATACAGTAGATTGTTTGGCAATATAAAAACAAAAAACACTTTTATTAATTTTAATTATATTTTATTTTATAATAAAAATTATTTATGCATATAAATATTACTTAAAGTATATTAAACAATATGCAAAGTATAATATATTAATTATTATATAATTTTAAACCATATGAAATATAAATAAAAATATATATAACCAAATCTTTTATATAGATTATAACATAAGTAAAACTAATATAAAAAATATTAAAACATATAAAAAAGTCAACTAATATTATATAAATTCAAAAATAAACATGAAGGTAAGTTTTTGGGAATTGTGGAAATTATATGTAAAATATAAGGGCAAAAGGAATTAAAAAATAGGTTCATTAATTAATATGAAAAATCTACTTGAAAAAATACTTTTTTTATAAGCTCCAAATTTGAACTTCTTAAAAAGCTGTATTTTGACTACTAACAAGCTATATCTACTAAAAAAGTGTTTTTTCATTATATAGCTAAACACTCATTTAAAAAAAATCTTTTGTGGTGGAGAAAAAGTGATTATTCACCCTCTAAAAATTCAACCAAACAAGCATTAAAGCATCTTTAACATGGACAATCCAAAAGAGTCAACCACATCTTAAAGCGTAAACAAGATTACCTACCATACAAGTAGAAGGTTTGAAGCTTAAAACACACTTGGTTATGATGTGGCTATTCATATTGGTTCTGCCGGATTCTGGCGGAACTAAACGTTGCCGTTTGGATCCATGGGGTTGATGGCTTCTCGTGGGAGCTTCAGTATTAAAGTTCTTGCAAAACAAAGAAGGCACGTCGGGGGTTGTTTCCCGATAAGCCCCTCCGACGCTCAAGTCAGGTTTTTGGTGAAGGTAGGTCTGCTGTAATCAGAGAAAACTAGGGTTGTGATTGCGTACCTCTGTTATGGCAGAGTTATACCTTATATATGGTGCATGTGCTAGGTTTAAGTCTTCACGTCTGCATGGGAGTCCTCCGTCTGCGGATGGGCCGTGAAGCGTGGGCTGAGCTTGGAGTAGGTATGAGACTGATCTTTGAAGAATAGACAGATCGGCCCTTGGATTGTTATGTCTGGATTCGGGCCCAGCACGACCGGCCCGACCACAACCCCTTTACCAAAACAGCATACAAAGGCGGGATTGTTGCCCACTCCAGAAAGTCAAGGTAGCCGAAACAATAATTATAGAGGCTAGCGTAACAGTAAGACGACAAGCAGTAAGGAGTTTGATGAAAAGAGAGCGAACGGATTATGTTTTTGGTGAGACAAAAAATACACCTTGAGACATCGTTGCAGGAAGAAACAGTTTCAACTATACATGGTGGAAGACGAGGAACAGGAGGAAGAGGAACTTGGATGTGACGAACCAGAGGACGGAGCTCCCCTCAATCCTAACATTTCATTAGAAGCCATGTGGGGCTTAAAAGATCAGACGGATTATAAGCAACTCAGGGTCATGGGAAGTCACCAAAGGAGACCTCTACACATACTCATGGACACCGGAAGTACCCACAACTTCCTGGACGAAAAGGTAATACGGAAGGAGAAGGTGGAGGTAAGCGACATTGATCCAATAAGTATTACCATAGGAGGAGGATTGACATTGGAGTTCAAGCATATGTGCAGAAACTTTGTGTAGAAAATGCAAGGGGTGCAGTTTGCTACTGAAGCATTAATCATTAAGTTAGGAGGCTGCGACATAGTGTTGGAAGTGCAGTGGCTGGCTACTTTGGACGAAGTATTGTGCAATTTTAAGAGGCGTACCATGGAGTTCTAATGGGAAGGCAAGGTAGTGAAATTAACGAGACAACCAAAAATGCAGGCTAGAGAAGTATTGGGCAAGAGCTTCCACAAGATGATCATTCTAACCAAGGTGCTCTATTTATGTTGCGATTGACAGACCCTATCAAATTTCAGATGCAACATCTGGAAATTAATGATGATGCTCAGACAAGAGATGAGTTAGAGGGGCTACTAGCTGAATATGGGGAAATCTTCTTAGAGCCGAAATGATTGCCACCAAAATGAACATGTGACCATGCAATACATCTCAAGCCAGGAGTAGAGACCATCAACATCAGGCCATATCATTATTCAGGGGAACAGAAGGACATGATAGAAAAAGCGGTCCAAGAGTTGTCGGAGTAAGGCTTTATACATATGAGTGTTAGCCCATATGCATCTCTAATGATTCCGGTGAGGAAGAAGGACAACTCCTGGAAGATGTGCATTGATTACCGAAAATTAAATAAACATGCAATCAAGAGTAAGTTTCTGATTCTACTAATAGAAGAGTTGTTGGAAGAATTGAAGGGTTCAAGCTGGTACTCAAAGCTAGATTTATGGTTAGGATATCACCAAATTTGGATGAAGGAAGAAGATATATAAAGCCGCCTTCAAAACTCATGAAGGACAATTAGAGTTTCTGGTGATGCCGTTAGGCCTCACAAACGCCCCATTCACGTTTCAAAGCCTTATGAACGAAATATTTAAACCCTTCCTTCAGAAATTTTTACTTGTGTTTTTTGATGAATTTCTAATTTACAACACTGACCTCCAAAAACATCTGAGGCATCTACGGTTGGTCTTAGAGGTCTTACAACAACAACAATATCCACATCGAGTCAACTGTCCACTGTAGTGAAAGACGTGGAAAAAATTCCAGTGGCCATTTGGGAAAGAAAAATGGTGAAGAAAAATAATAGAGCAGCCACGCAAGTACTCGTACAATAGGAAGAAGGAACACGAGAAGAGGCTATAAGAGAGTAAGAACTTAGAAAGAAGCTATAGAATAGAAAAAAAACTCAACTTTTATTCATAAGAACAATTAACATCTTTTTTAAATTAGGTATAGGCTTAGGCTACTCAGGCTCAGGCCAACCCAAGGCCTAACTTAGTGAGCAAAACGATCGTTTTATCTAGAATAGTTAGGTCTTAGGCATATTTAACTTATTAAAAACACCTAAATTTAGACCCATAAATCAGCCTATTACTATCCATAATTTCAAGTTGAGAGGAATTAATACAATTCATAATGTTTTAAATTTTGGATACTGGCATTCTTAGTATTACTTAAGTCTTGATATATATTAATAATTAAATAATTAAAACTATATATTCGATGATGAACCTATCGATAAAATTATAGAAATATAAATTAATCATTTTATTATTATTAATTTTACCATTAACAGATACAAATTTGTACATTTAAATCATCTATCATCAAAATTTTCGTTGATGTATTTATGATGTATTTATGCTTCATATTGTAAGAATTATGTGTTTTAGGCAATGTTTTAAAAACCGGACCAAAAGTTAAACTGGTAATACAAAAAATTTAATGTTTAAAAGGTTCGACTCGTCATTAAACTGACTAAAGATTGAACAAAATTAAATGATTTGAAGTATGATTTAAAAATAATTTCCTTATCTATCAAAAAATTTAAAGTTTAATTAAAAAAATTAGTTAAATAAAAAATATATATTTATTTTAGTTTATAAAAAATTATTAATTTATGAAAATTGATAAATTTTTTAACAAAAAAAAGTTATTAAAGTAAATCGAACTAAAAAATTAAAAATTGAACTGAAAATTTGGCGGATTGAAAGTTTGTATAGTTAAACCAGTTAAATTTTTTAATCATTAGTTTTGGTTCATTTGCTTAATTAACATTAACAATTTAAATTTGATATCAAAGCAAGTTTATTTTGACCTTTTTATGTCTTATTAGAATTTTATTTTTTTGGGGTTAAGTTTGAAGTTCTACTTAGTTCAAATTGAACATCTTATTGACCCAATTAAGTTAGGTTAATCTAAAGTCCAATTGGTTCAAGGTAGGGATGGCAACTAGCGACCATAGGCAGGGACGGAGCCAGACTCGACTCTAACCGTGCGTTTGGTTGCTGTCCCCGTGAGTGGGGACAGTGGACAGGACATTAAAATCTTGTCATCTGTGCGTGTTTGGTTGTCGACTCCCCCATTCTGTCATCTGCTTCCGGTGTACAGAGTCAGCAATTATATGTCCATTCC
>JANIJH010000006.1:11497438-11507510 GCA_024520975.1 Erythroxylum areolatum
GTAATTCGGGTAAATCGGGCCGGGTAAGTTCGGGTAATTGAAAGTTCGGGTTCGGGCCGGGTAAGGGAAAAAAAATTCGGGTAATTCGGGTTGGGCCCGAACAGTGAAAATTTGGCCCGAATTACCCGAATGCTCACCCCTAACTGCAGGGGTAATTTAGTCATTGATACTGTTTTTTATGTTCTGTCAACTGCAACCAAACACATTTCTATTATCGAGACGAAGACAGTTTTATCTATTTTGTCCATCACAGCCAAACACTTCACTATCTCCAATTTTGTTTTATTTTGTTTCCAAATTTTTTTTTCGTGTTGTCTCTACATATAGGAGACAATAATCATACACAACGTAAGAGTGCAACGATAAGAGTTGAAGATTTGGTGGAGGCCGAGAGCAAGTGGCATAGCAGATCTACGACTGCCAAGGATCTAGTAGAGATATAATGTGGTGAGAGCTAGAGGGGAGCAAATCTGCTGCTACTATAATGTTGTGCCCTTTGTGCCCTTTAAGATTTTAGCCATCTAATTTATTGTAATAGATAGCTGAAATTTATTTAATCTTAAGGGGCACAACACTATAAAAACAATAGATCTGCTTCAGAGCTGGGAGCAAATCTGGCGCTCTCTGTGTCCCCTCTGCTTTTAACATCCTAGGCATCCAATTTATTATAATAGATGGGTGAAATTTATTTAAGCATAGGTAACACAACACTTTGAGAACAGTACTATGGGAGCAGCAAATTTGCTCCCAAGCTAGTGTGACCAAGGTGGGTGGGTGAGCTATGTGAGTGCGTGATGAACTAGCAATGGAGGCGATGACTGATCAATGACTGACTGACAAGTTAAAGTGGCAGCCAATTGGGGAGTGGTTCACTCATAACATCCATTCTCACCAACAGGCGTTGGGGCATGATTGGTCCTCCCTTTTTGGCATTACCTACTGGTTCCTCTGGCAATGGAGGAATATGCCCCTCTTCAATGATCAGTTTTCTTGGTCTTCCTCACCCATTTTTACTATTTTATCTTATGTAGGTGTTCTCCACCAGTCAGCTGCTTGGCACAGTAGCGTACGGCCTACCGGTCCTCGACCCCGACTGGAGCGTTTTATCGGGTGAAACAAACAGATTAAACATAGATGGTGCTTGCAACCGAGCATCGTCCATAGCTACCGCCGATGGGCTTCTCCGTGATAGTGACGGTAATTGGAAGGGAGGCTTTTCCCAAAACCTTGGCTGGTGAACTCCTTTCACCATGAAACTATGGGGAGTCTATACCAGGTTGGCCCTTGCATGGACTCTAAGGTACTGACAGATCGAGCTTGAAGTGGATTCTACAGCGGTGATCGATGTCCTCTCTTCCCCAGATCGCCGAGCCAGTTCTCTCAACTCTCTAGTTCGAGGCATCAATGAGCTGTTCAATAGGAACTAGACTGTTGTTCATTTTCATATCTGTCGATAGAGCAACAGACTCGTCGACTGGCTTGCCCACTATGCGGGACACTTTGTTGTCGGAGTCACTTATTTTACCACTACAACTATTGGGTGTCACATGATCTTTTTAGAGAATCTATCAGGAACCTGTCTCTCCCGTAGTGCGGTGTAATTTTGGTTATTTTCCCTTTTATATATAAAAAAAGTGGCCGCCAATTGCCACGTAGTTGATTTGCAACAGGCCAGTTTCACGGTGTTACCCAAAATTGACTAGTATTTTATACATATTGAAAAATTGATCGAATGTTAATTTTTATTATAAACTGATTGACATTGAATATGTGATGGAATGCTCTAATTTGATTTCTATAGCAATATGTGTAAAAATAATTTAAAATAACTAAATTGAAATAGTAATTTTATTTTTTTTGCTTACTCTTTCGACATAATTGTTAATATTTTAAAAACTGAACCGGAAGTTAAATTAGTAAGATAAGAAGTTTAAAATTTAAAATGTTCAACCGATATCATAAACTAACTAAAGATTGAATAAAATTTAATAATTTGAGATATAATTTGCTTTATTTATCGAAAATTTAAAATTTAATTAAAAATTGTCAAATAAAAATTAATTAATTAATTCTAATTTATCAAATTTTATTAATTTATAAAAATTGACCGATTAATTAATAAATTGATTAATTTTTAATATTAACAATTACTAAGATAAATTTAAAAAAAATTTAAAAACCGAACGGTTTAAAATAATTTTGAAAAGATAAAGCGTGATGCATTCCCGGATACAATGAGATCTCTGATCTCTCGTACTTCTTTGGTATGAATTATGTAATTTCGAGATATGGAATAAAATTAAGTTAGAACTACTTCTCTGGTCTGTGGATTCGTATTGAACCCCCTGTCCTTATCCAACAGAACTATCTAAACTCACCTGCCTGTGCTTGGTGATCAACAAAACATAAGTTGTTTCTCTTAATTGCTAACATCCGAGTTCTCCTACTGGGTCTACCCCTTCTTTTTTTTAATAGTTGAACAGAGTGATCAAATGATGGCGGGTTTATCTTTACCTCCTGATGCCCTTTTCCTCGGTTTCGACTGCTCTACTCAGTAAGTCTGTCTTTCTCTCGTTCACCTGTTCTTTTATTTGTTCCCAATGTAATTCGTCTAATTATTTGATCCTGATGGCAAAGTTGGAGTTTTTTTGGACGTTCTTTGTTGCTGGGTTAATTCCCTTAATATATTTTCATCAGCATACTAGTTCATGAGCAGTTCTGTTGATTGTTCGTTGCTATATATCGGCTTAGGCTAGCTTTATTCTTATTTGCGTCGAACTTTGTGGTTGCAAGGTCTTTGAAGGCGACTGTTTTGGACTCCAATCTCAATGTCGTCAAATCTGAGGTGGTTCATTTTGACTCTGATTTGCCACATTACAAGACCAAAGACGGAGTATATAGAGACCCCTCCGACAGTGGCAAAATAGTTTCACCTACCTTGATGTGGGTAGAGGCTCTTGATGTTATTCTTCAGAGGCTTTCTGAATCAGGATTGGACTTTGGAAAAGTTGCTGCTGTTTCTGGTAGCGGGCAGCAGCATGGTAGTGTTTATTGGAAAAAGGGCGGTTCTGCACTGCTTTCATCGTTGGACTCCAAGAAGCGATTGGTTGATCAAATTGGTGAAGCTTTTTCTGTTAAGGAATCGCCAATATGGATGGATAGTAGCACCACGGCGCAATGTAGAGAGATAGAAAAGGCTGTTGGTGGAGCTTTGGAGTTGGCTCAAATTACTGGATCAAGGGCACATGAAAGATATACAGGACCACAGATTAGGAAGCTATATCAGACACAGCCAGATGTCTATGATGATACTGAGAGGATTTCTCTTGTTAGCTCATTTATGGCTTCTCTTTTAATTGGTTCGCATGCTTCTATTGACACCACTGACGGTGCTGGGATGAATTTGATGGATATTAGGCAGAAAGTCTGGTCTAAAGTAGCTTTAGAGGTTTGTACGCTTTATGTTTTCTTAGCTGTTTGTTAATTCATTGATTCAGCTGTTTTTGCAATTCTATGCTTCATAGTTGTTGATTTGGGTACATATTATATAGGCTACAGCACCAGATTTAGAAGAAAAACTTGGAGAGTTAGCCCCTGCTCATGCTGTTGCTGGTCATATTGCCCCTTACTTTGCATTGAGGTTAGCAGAGCGGCCTCTTATTTTGCTTTCTGCATCCCAAAATAGCTGGTCTCTCTTTTATTGGGTTTAAGTCTTGAAATTTAGTGATGAGTAGTGCTATGTGGTGTTCTACTGTCAACCTTTTATAGGGCATCAAATCATGTGATACACTAATCAAAGAAATGAAAGTTGCATTTTTCCTGTAGCCATTTTATCATATAATGCTGAAGCTTTCTAGTTCAGTTAAATTGGACTGACACTTGATGGCTTCATAAATCTTTATGCAGGTATAATTTCAGCGACAGTTGTTTGGTTGTTCAGTGGTCTGGAGACAATCCCAACAGTTTAGCAGGTTGATGCTAGGCTCTACACGTCACTTCTACCGCCCTTTTTTGGCAGTTGGCATGTCCATTACATGAGAATATTTTCCTTAATTCATTTTATCATATCCAACATTGCTATACTGAGAACTATTACTGAACTTTTCACATCTCGAACCTGCAGGTTTAACTCTGAGCATTCCAGGCGATCTGGCTATTAGTCTTGGCACAAGCGATACTGTATGTTAGAAAAAAACCAGCATGTACTGGCTTCTGTACTTATCCCAAAATGTTTAAGCCATATAATCTGGAGATGAGATAATAACTGCATTCCTGGTACATACATTTGTTGAAAACATAGCAGGTGCATGCTATGGTTATGATTTTCCCTTATCCATTAAAAAAGTGGAGGAAATTGGATGCTATTTAATGTTCCTTGAAATTAAGAAACTGAAGTAAGAGGTTTTGCTCCAAAATGCGTACCTTCCTATATTAGCTGGATTTAATTTAAATCTTCATTCACCAAAGGCGTTAATTGCCTTCAATAACTGCAACAGTAATGGTTAAACTTGAATCAAGCTTACATATTAGATACTGTGTTTGTGACGCATAACAAAGTTCCAAACTAGTAGTGATACTGGGATTACTACTTGTTAACAAGTGGAATGAAACTGAATCTAAGATGCAAAACCATAGCTTGGTCAGCTAATAAAGCCAATTTGTTGCCAGCTTTGGCAGAAGCTATCTTACGAGTAATTCACTTTTTGTTGCAATAGAGTGGTCACTGTTTTGGGCGATTATTTGCTTGCTTTATCTCCTTTATTTTTTTCATTAATTCTCCTTATCTTTGTTGTGCAGAGAATAACAACTGCAATTTTCCATCTTAGTTGATAGTTTATCAGATTAACAAAATCATTTGACTTTTTAATCGAGTGTGATCCTATGCAGGTTTTTGGGATTGCTAGTGAGCCTCAACCTCGACTGGAGGGCCATGTTTTCCCTAATCCTGTGGACACAGAAGGGTACATGGTAATGTTGGTTTACAAAAATGGGTCTCTGGCTCGTGAAGGTACTATTCTAGTTCATTCATATTCCCATAGCTTCATTTAGCAACTTCATAACGTGACAACTGTTTTAATCAGAGGTGCGCAACTGCTATGCTGAGAACTCTTGGGATGCGTTTGATAGGTGCCTTGAACAAACACCGCCACTTAATGGTTCGCACACTAGTGCTACTAACGTATTTATGGGAGGTTTTGATTTTTTTCTTTTCTTTTTTTGTTCTCCATTTCTCATTCTAAGCTTTGCAACAGGTGGAAAGATTGGTTTCTACTATAAAGACCACGAGATTCTTCCTCCACTTCCTAGTACGTGTTTGAATCTTTTTTATCATTCATCATAATTTATTTCTTTCTACTAAAGCAGTGATGACATTTTGCACCTGCACTTCATTTGTCTAAGGGATGATTATGCTGAAAGTTCAATATAAGTAGCACCTTTTCTATTTGGTTCCTGTAAACTGGAGAAGTTTTAGTTGAACCCTGTCTATTTATTTAGGGCAACAATGATAGTCCTTCTATAACAGAGTGTCTGGTGTGGCTTGTGAGATGACAATTGAATCTGTTATGTTTCCATGTGATGGTCCTTCTGAGGGGAAATTTCATGCAATTCTCGTACCGGTAGAAGTAGAGCGCGATTGATTATTGAAGCCCTTGTGAAGACCATGATTATCAGAGGCCGAGTTGGAGGTTGATCTGGCAATGGACCATAATCAAAGAATCCTAGGAGCAGGATCTTTATGAGTTATTATGTGGAAGCCGTTGAAGGGACTTGGCTTAGGGCTTAAAGAGGATGGCCTGGGTTAGGAAAAAATAAAACTCAAAACTTATCTTGGTTATAGAGTCGTGTTTTGGTAGTAATAGGTTCGGTTTGATACATGACAATTCTCTAGGGTTTAAGAAATGAATTGGAGTTGACTAATTGAGAAACAGAAACTGAAGAAAGGCAGGTAGAGAGGAGGTGGTGTTCGTTTTCTTTCACATAACCGAGATAAAAATAAAGAGGGAACAAACCTCAAGTAGCTGTTTTTGTATACAAATTATTAGTATCTATATCTTCTTTGTGCTTAAAGAAATGCTCTGCTTTTATGTTGGCTGCACCAGTTGGCTTTCATCACTACGTTCTCCAAAATTTCAATGAAGACAGTTTGGAGGGGTTGATAGAGCAGGAAGTAGATGGATTTGATCCCCCTTCTGAGGTGAATATTTAAGTAATCCTGAGTGATAGGTATAGAGTTTGGCATTCTAATCTCTCTCCAATTTAGCAGGTTCGGGCATTGATCGAGGGGCAGCTTCTCTCAATGCGAGGGCATGCTGAAAGATTTGGCATGCCTTCCCCTCCAAAACGAATAATGGCTACTGGTGGAGCATCCGCAAATAAAAGCATTTTGAGAGCTATTGCATCAATCTTTGGCTGTGATGTGTACACTGTACAAAGACCTGGTAAGGAGTTCTATTCAAATCTTTGAGAACTCTAATCCCTACTTTCCAATGCATGCCCCCAAAATGCGTAGAATGGATAAACTTTGTTCAGTATCCCATTGTTTTTGGTCTTAATGACAGATTCTGCTTCGCTTGGAGGTGCACTGAGGGCTGCTCATGGATGGGTTTGCAGTAAAAAGGGAAGCTTTGTTCCCATAGCGAGTTTGTACGAGGGAAAGAATACTTCACTCAGTAGCAAGCTTGCAGTTAGTGGTGGGGACGAACAATTGGTTTCCAAGTATTCTGTATTGATGAAGAAGAGAATGGAATTAGAGAATCGACTTGTCCAAAAGCTTGGACGATACTAGCAAATTTATCAAACTAATTTTGAATATAATTTCACTGGAGTTTATTTATTATAAAACCATGTACTACGGTACAACAGTTTATTGGATTGTGAAATAATGAAGCAAAATAACGAAAACATTTAGTATTTACCTCTCTTCTCTTGAGGTGGAGTAGGCAGCTGGCTTCTCCCGAGCTTCATTCTTCCCTTTCAGTGAGCATGTGATGCGCGTAATCCCAGTCAGTAGCTGATCGCCTCGGTATGAATCGATCCGACTGTTGCAATACATGGAATGGAAGTCGTATTAAAATCTCAAAACAACTTTTCAAGACAAAAACGTTGATATGATCATCGATTCCTAAACATACAAGAAAACAAACCAAGAATGAGGTTGTTAATGTAGAGGTCTGACAAATTGATCGAAGTTCCTTCGCTTCTTCATTTTTTTGCAGATCCTCCAAAGCCACTGTGATAAGAATAGCAATGGATGGATATAGACAACGATCTGTAGAACACAGGAAACCCAACAGCAAAGAATCGGAGATCAAAAGAGCGTTAATCGATCTGAATTTAGTCATATAGAAGTGAGTGGGGAGAGAAGGTTCAGGCAAGTTAGGTAATGAACCCGCAACGGCCAACGAGTCCATGGGTAAGCTTTAGCTACGGTTAATAATTTCCCACTCAAAACTTGAATTGCGCGAGAATACGAATATCCCGTTTGATTTAGGTGTGGCCTTTGGGGTAATGAAAAGGGGTAATTGTGTCATCTATCCGTGGGGGTAAACGGTGAGTTTTGCGGAGGCATATAGTTTCAAGTTCTTTATTGCAACTAATATGCTATAAATGAAGAGTAGATAGACTATTTGCGCAAGCCATTGTCGACGTCAGGAGGAAATGAGAAGGACTATAAGTACATCGGCCCCGGTTGGTCTTGATTACCTTAGCCATTAGTTGATTCAATTAGTTGATTGGTCATAGCGGATTATATTAACTGATTTAATCAATATATTACATTAGTTGTTTGTTAGAGATATTTGATAAAATTAGCTATTTAGTATTAGTTGTTTATGTGTAAAATGATTTATGAAAGTATGATTTTTAAAAAATATAAAGCATAAATATTATATTTTTTAGTATTTCATTGAATATTTTTATAAGAATTTAGATTTAGATATTTAATTTTACAAAATTCAGTTTATAACTTTAATAATAATAATAATAATAATCCAAAATTAAATTTTCTATTAATATAAATGATGCTACATCATATTATTATTTTTTGTATAATATATATGAATTTTATTATTTAATAAATTAAAAATATTTATAATTATAGTATAACATAAATATGATATATAGTAGTTATATACTAAAACTATTAATTGATGTGACTCTTTATGTTCAAAAACTTAATATTATTGTATTTTTAAATATCAACTAATATTATAAAATTAAATAAAAAATTTAAAGTTTAATTAACCGCTTTATTATATTCTTTCAAACTTCATGACATGATTGTACAATAAAAAAACCGACTTTGAAAACATACAAAGCAAAAGTAGAGAGTAAAGGAGAGGACAATATTGACATTAGGCAAACGGCTAACTCTAAAAGCTCCTCTTATGGAACTTTTAGAAATCAGCTTATTGGGATTAAATAAGTTAACCAATAAAATATTCACCAAATGCATCAATAGCTTTTTGAGATAATCAAAAAGTTAAATTTTAGTCAATAAACTAAAAAGCAGTTGATAAGCTGTTTGTCAAACACGTCCATTAATTTCTTTTAGTCTGTAGTTCGTTGGTAAAGATGTAATTGCAGGTTTTAGAGGAAGTTGGACTCTAATGTGTCTCAATGTAAGGAAAAAGAATTCTATTTAAGTTTCGAAGTTAAATTTGCAAATACTATTTTAAGGTTAAATGTTTAAACTTTAGTAAAGAAAATGTAAATTCATCTTTTAAAAAATTCTATTCAAGTTTTGAAGCTGAATTTTCTAATACTATTTTAAGGTTAAATGTTTAACCTTTAGTAAAGAAAATGCAAATTCATCTTAATTTTAAAGATGCTAATAAGTTTCCAATAAAAAATACATTAAAATTCTGTTTAATTTATTTTAAATATATAATTTACAAACTAAAATTCTTTATCATAATGTTGCAATTTATTTCAATAAAAAATTATTTTAAAGACTATAAAATTCAACTGATAGCCAATGAATTTCAATAAAGGAATTAAGTGGTGTGAATAAATCTAAAAGACAATGAATTTACACAAAAGGTTCAATCAAATATAAAAAAACAAAAATCCCTAAGTGGATAGAGTAATAGAATCATTTGGAAGCCTCGACAGTAGCATTTGTCAGAAAAATGGAATTGGCTACAATGTTGTGCCAACCTTGGCCATTGCTTACTCTATAATTACCTTACTTTGATGGTAAAACAAAGTTTTACAAGTTGAATTTAGTGGGCAAACTGTTAGATAAAAAGTAATATAAAGAACATAAATGTCAAAGACAATTAGATTCTATTTCAACTAAATAAACTTTTATAATAATTTTAGAATCTATTGAATGATAAAATTGTATTTTAAATCTTGATTAATTCATTAAGTTATTTTCTTTTATATGTAATATTATTTGAGAGTAAAACGCTTACAAAAAATATTATTATAGCGTCCCCTTATCGTAGGGTATACACCGGAATGCCCATAGGTCGTCTCGATACATATCCTACGATAAGGGAGAACTACGTTCGGTCACTTCACTACTCTCATGGCATCGCATGCATAAAACCACAATATAATTTCATTATCAAAGCAGAAATTTACATGTCTAACAGGTTTTTCACTGTCTATATACATTACTCCAAAAGAAAACTGATACAAAGTCTAACTAGGTCATCCCCAAAAATCCCAGCTAGCCGACCTGTGTGCCATGACTTCTCTTGCCAACCCGATCAACACGGCATGAAAAGTCTCTCTGAAGCTAGGAGCCTACTCTCTCGATCCTGAAAAAATAATTTGCAATTTTGGGTGATTTTGCGAACTTAATGAGAAACCATCATCGATGGTTCACTCAATTCAGGCATTACGCAAATAGCATACAGATCATCACAATAGCACATTCAGAATATCACATAGCAATTAATAGATTATCACAATAGCATATTCGGAAAGATTTCAAAGTAGTATCACATAGATGCAAGACATTTTGCCTCTTTCCCAAATCAAGATTTAATCAAATGCATAAAACATGAATACGTAGCATTTTCCCTTTTTATTTTAGTGTTGTGACTGAGCGCCTGAACTG
>JANIJH010000006.1:11512876-11529588 GCA_024520975.1 Erythroxylum areolatum
TTGTTTGTCTTTTTATTTGATCTCATTTTTGTTATACTTCAAAATTACAAATCAGTAAAGTCATCTTGACTTAACAAATATGAACTGAGGTTAGTTTAGATTTTATGAAAGGGTTGCCTAATTTAAATGGTTATTTAATCATCTTATTGGTAGTAGATTGATTGATTAAATATGGCCATTTTTCCTATTCGCCACCCTTATAAAGCTGAAAAAGTAGCTAAACTCTTTATGGATAATGTATGGAAATTACATGGACTACCTAGTGTCATTATTATTGATAGGGAAGCCATGTTTACTAGTGCATTTTGGAAGGAGTTGTTTCAATTACAAAGAGTACAACTACATTTTCCATGACTTATCATCATAGATTAATGGGTAAATCAAAGTTTTGAATCTCATTTTAGAGACATAGATTAATAGTAGTTGCGTATTATTAGTAGAAAGGTGGTACAATACCACCTTCATTATATATCCACTAAACCCTTTGAAGCTCTATATAGTTATGCATCACCATTACACATTCTTTATTTAGCGGGTGATTCACATCTCTTACTAGTGGATAAATTTTGAAAGATTATGAGGCCATAATTTGTTAGTTATTAATGTAGAAATTATAATCTTATGTTACATCTTTTGCTATATAGGATTTGTTTTAATTCAAAAGACATGATTGCTTTTTGAGTTGTGGGAGCAGATTTTTAGGAGATTAACTTGTGTTAGTGGGTAGCTATAGTGGGTTGTTAGTTGTGATTAGTGGGTTGTTATTGGGTTGTAGTGGGACCTTGTTTTCTCATAGTTTGTTACATTCTCTTGTGTATAAAAGGTTGGTTTATGGATGAGTACAAAGATTTTTTTTGCTCAATTTCTTGCCTACCACTTGTTTGTTAAAAGTTCCCTTATAGCTTTTATTCTTATAATTATCTTATTATCTTACATCTGGTATCAAAGTTGAGTTACAATTATAAATGGCTAACAATCATGCTGGAGTAAACCTTTTATGGCCTTCAATTCCAATTTTTCAGAGTATAACTACAATGTATGGGGTACCAAAATGAATAAATTATTTTCATCCTAAGAACTATAGGATTTGGTGGAGAATGGCTATAATAAAGATGGGACAATAATTGATAATGTTAGAGAACTTTGAAAGAAAGATCCCAAAGCCTTATTTTTCATGCCCAAAGCCTTATTTTTCATGCAATAAGTAGTGGATGATGTAATTTTCCCTTATATTGCTACTGCCATGAAGTCAAAAGAAGATTAGGATGCATTGAAAGATTCCAAAGCCTTATTTTTCATGTAATAAGTAGTGGATGATGCAAATTTCCCTCATATTGTTATTGCCAGGAATTTAAAAGAAGTTTGGGATGCATTGAAGAATGTCTACCAGGGGAGTGCAAAAGTGGTAAATGTTAAGCTTCAAACTCTTATTTGAAAGTTTATTTCTGAAAGATGGAGATAGCTTGTCTAAATTTGTTTCCATCAAAATTGATTTTGTTAATCAATCAGAAAATATAGTGAGATTTTGAGTAAGCGGAAGGTGGTTGAGAGAATTCTTAAAAGTTTACCAAAGAAGTATGATCTTATTATGATCTTATTGTGGCTACAATTGAGAGTGAAAAGATCTGCAACTACTAGTTGTTGATGAATTACATGAGGGTCTTTGTTCTCATAAAGATATAATGAAGAGATATGATAATGATTATGCTGAGAATGTTTTTTTACAGTAAGATGCATATTTCATAAAATGGGAAAGAAGCCAGTGAATCAAGAAATAAAATTAACTTCAACAAGTAATGTGGTGGACATTTCTCATAAGGAAGAAGAGAAGGCTAAAGCGATGGTCAATCCAACAGGAATAACCAGCAGTTTATACATATTAAGAAGGTGAAAATGGTAAACAAAAGTAATGCTACTATTATAACAGACATGATAAAAAGGTTTTGCAGGCTTAAAGAAAAAGAAGTTGTGTAATTGGGAAGCAACATCATGACTTTTTTCCAAAAAGACAAGCAAGAAGATCTTCAAAACCAATAAAGTTGATTCATGCAAACATTTGTGGGCCTATAAGGACACTTTTTCTCAACAAAAACATGTATTTTTTAGTTTTTAATAATTATTTTAGATGAATAACATATATTTATTTTCCCAAGGAAAAACTTAAGCTTTTTATATCTTCAAGAAGTTCAAAACATACATTGAGAAACAAAGGCCATGTTTGGTAAATAACTTATCAGCTATTTTTTAATTGATTGAAACATTTTAGCGGTCAAACAGCTAATGGATATGTTTGGTAATCAACTGATTGGGTTGGCTGATTGAACCCAATCAACTGATCTTGGAAAAGCTCATATGTAGTAGCATTTTGAGTTTGGAACTCAAAATTTAATGTTCAAAAACCAATTGTACCCTTTAAGTTAAAGCCATTGTTCTCATGTTTTGCCACAGAGAACAGTAGTCTTTTTAAAAAGATAGGAAGAAAAATAAAGTACTGTTTGGGAGTAAATTTCATTACCAATTTTCTTGTTATGTTCACATCAAATCAAGGAGACAAAAAGCCTTAAATCTTTATGCAACTTTTGTAAATCCTCGTAATGGGAAAAGAACAGCTACAAGGAAAATGTTTTACTGTCCTCGTAATTATTCATTGTTAGATTCCCATAAGTTGCATACAAATTTCATGTAATTATTAATAGCAGCTTTTTTGTCTTTTGCAATAATTATTGGTCTTAGGCTATGTTAAGTATCTATCATTAATTTAAGATTGAGAAAGGAAAAAAAGAAACATTTATTATTATTATTATTATTATTATTATTATTATTATTATTATTATTATTATATACTTTAATAGATTTATAAAATTAATTTTTGTAAAATTAAATATCTAAAATTTAAATTCTTATAAGAATATTTAAAAAAATATTAAGATATAATACTTATGTCCTTATAAATCTTTTTTTAAGGCGTGTTCTCATAAGTCATTTTACACATAAACATTTAATACTAAATAGTTAATTTTACCAAATATCTTTAATAAACAACTGATATTATCCGCTGATCAAATCAATTGATAGAATCCACTGTTAGTTAACCGTTGATAGAATTAGGTAATAGTTAATGCAATCTGTTGATTGTCAAACATGGCTAAAGTGAACAACTAATAAAGACCTTGAGGATAGATTGTAAGGGAGCGTTTTTCTCTAAGGAAGTTCACAATTTTTGTGAAGAATGTGGGATTAAAAAACAATTGACAACTAATTACATTCCACAACAAAACGAAGTTGCAAAAAGGAATAATTGCAGCCTTATAGAGATGAGAAAAAGTAAAAGTCAAAAATCTTCTAATCAATATTTGGGTAGAAGCAATTATACATTAGCCTACATTCTTAATCGATTTCCGACAACAATTTTGAATCAACAAACACCATTCGAAGCTTGGTATGGTTAGAAGCCGAAAGTAGCCCATTTAAGAGTTTTTGGTTGCATTGCATTTGTGCACGTTCCATATCAAAAAAGAGAGAAATTCAATGATAATAGCATCAATCATATTTTCATGGGTTATAGTAATGAAACAAAATGATATTGTTTTTACAATCCTTTTATCAAAAAATTGCTAATAAGTTGTGATGTTGTTTTTTATGAGAAAAATAGTTGGGACTGAAAGAATATGCAATCAATTTCAGGAATACTACTTGAAGATAGTGAATCCCTTGATGCTCTCACAAGAGAAGAAGATCAAAATGGAGATTCTAATCTTTCTACACTCAGCAGCCCTGAATCATGTACATTAACAGAAAGGCAATCTAATGTCTCAAAGTTGTCCTCACTAGGCCCTTCCTCATTAGATTTGCCACTAAGAAAAAGAAGATCCTTGCAAGAAATTTATGAAAGTAGAGAACAATGTTAGCTTGCTCAAATTGAAGAACCAGTCTACTTTGAAGAAGCAATAAAGTCTAAGGAATGACATGCAATAATCGATGAAAAAATGAGAGCCTTAGAAAGAAACAAGACGTGGGAGCTAATTAATCTTCCAAATGGGAAGGAAGTTGTTGGGATAAAGTGGATCTATAAGATTAAGTTCAATATTGATGGAACTATCCAAAATTAAAAAGAAAGATTAGTTTTACTTAGGTTCATGTGGTAAGAAGGCATATACTTTGAAGAAACTTTTTCTCCAATAACAAGGTTTGATACAATATGCACCATTCTAACTATTTCCACTAATTTTAGTTGGAATTTTTATCAGTTTGATGTAAAGTCAACATTCCTACATGAAACTTTAGAGGAAGAAGTGTATGTTTAATAATTAAGAGGATATGATATTGTAAGCAATAAAGATAAAGTCTGTCGTCTGGTAAAAGCATTATATAGACTAAAACAAACACCTCAGGCCTAGTATGGAAGAATATATAGACACTTGTGTAGAAATGGTTTTCAAAAAAGTTTAAGTGAGTCAACTTAGTATGTGAAAACTAGAGGTACAGTTGAAAATCTTATCGTTTGCCTCTATGTTAATTTATTAGTACCAATAACAATGACGTGTTATTGGATGAGTTTAAAAAGATGATGATAGATGAGTGATTGACTTAGGCTTGAAGAATTACTTCGTGGGGCTAAAAGTCAAGCAATGTGATGCAAGAATTTTTATTTATCAAGAAAATTATGTTCATTATCTTCTCAAAAGATTCAATTTGAAGGATTGCAACGTTGCGAGTATTCCTATGTATACCAATCAAAATTTTTCTTCGATTGTGTGAGTGAAAAAATTGAAGCTTAATTATATAAGAGCTTGA
Source organism: Erythroxylum areolatum (assembly GCA_024520975.1). Taxonomy (NCBI): domain Eukaryota; kingdom Viridiplantae; phylum Streptophyta; class Magnoliopsida; order Malpighiales; family Erythroxylaceae; genus Erythroxylum; species Erythroxylum areolatum. Next base: position 11,517,671 of record JANIJH010000006.1, read on the forward strand.
TAAGATGTTTACTGTATCTTATTAACAACAGATCATATATTACACAAGCAATAGGTCTCTTATCTAGGTTTATGCAAAGTCCTAGCAAAAATCACTTGTGCTACAAAAATAAATCTTGAGATATTTGAAAGGAACAAACTCTTGGGAAATATGGTATAAATGCACAATCAATTTTAGGTTGCATGGTTTCTCAAACAGTAATTTAGGGGGTTGCATTAAAGATCGAAAGAGTATTACTGGTTATCTGTTCACTATAGGTACAAGTGCTATTTCATGGAGTTAAAAGAAATAACCATCTACCGACTATCATCTTTAAAGGTTGAATATATTATTTAGCGCAACAGGTGTATTTTTTGAAAAAGAAAAATAAAATGAGTAAAGTGGACACAAAATATTTAACGTGATTTACCCTTAATTTTAGGTTTCGTCCACGGACAAAACTCAGAATAATTCTTCTATTATTACAAATAGTAGGTATACAGAGATAAAATCAAAATAGTAGCTCACAAGGTGTTTCTTATCCTAAAAATATTAACCTTACTATTTTGTCACTCACCAACTCTTTAAGAAAATCTTTCCTAACTTCAGAACATTGTTTTGCTTTAGTTTTGCTCTGTGTTTTTGTTGTTGTTGAATCAAGCAGGGAGTGCCTTATATAGGCACTCTAGCGCATGAGACAGCTGTCTTATAGCTATCTTCTTTCATTTTTTAATATTCCGGTGCCGCAATTGTTGAAAACTTAGTGTCCCTCCAAGTGTCCCTCCAAGTGAGAGGGACCCTTATCCAACATATATGAATGTTACAACAATAGCTTGTCAAGCTGTTTGGTTGTGAAGGATCTTGGTAGACATAAAGCAAGCTTAAGCAGAGGCAACTACTATCTATTGTGATAATCAATCAACTATTGCAATAACGAAAAATCTAATTTATCACAGCAGAACAAGACATATAGAGACCGGTTATTGCTCCATGAGAGAGCTCGTTGCAAAAGGAGAAATTAAGATGGAGTATTGTAATACCAATAGTCAAGTTGTAGATTTATTTACCAAACTATTACCATTAAAGAAATTCATGTATTTGAGAGATTTGTTAGGTGTTGGTGATTTCTACACTAAGGGAGGTTGTTAGATATTGATATAGAAATTATAATCTAATGTTACATCTTCTGCTATAAGTTGTAGTCAAATAGGATTTGTTTTAAGTCAAAAGACATGATCGTTGTTTGAGTTGTGGTAGTAGATTTTTAGGAGATTAACTTGTGTTAGTGGGTTGTAACTGGGTCATAGTGGGACGTTGTTGTCTCTTAGTTTGTAATGTTCTCCTGTGTATAAAAGGATAGTTTGTGGATAAATACAGAGAAGTTTTTCCAGCTCAATTTCATGCCTACCACTTGTTTCTTAAAAGTTCTCTTATAGCTTTTATTCTTAAAATTAGCCTGTTCTCTGACGTGATTCAAGGTGTTACAGTTTCACCTCAACATGCTCAAAATATGAGGAAGTAGATGGTTGATAGGCATCGCGAGACAGTACTGGTCTTCCCCAAAGCTGGCTCTGTTATTGTTTAGACCAATCCAAATTATCAAGTGGGCTGGAGCGGTTGCATAACAATTGGATTTACCTTCTGATTGTAAAATTCATAATACCTTTCCCGTTTCGCAACTAAAGAGAGGCTTAGCAGATAAGATGACAACTTCTGCGATTTTGCCTTCTTCCATGTATACGGCTGTACGCATACTAGTTGCTGTATTAGAACAAAGACTGGTCAGCCGTCACAGTAAATCGGCAGTTCAAATACTAGTTAATTAAGTGAAATTGGATTGGAAAATTGTCTGGATAAGAATTGCAGGCCGAATGTGAATCTAAAACAGTCAAAAAGAATATGAATCTACTGCAAGCTCGCAGGAACAAACAAGAGACAGCGTGAAAGGACGGCAAGCCGTTGTCCAGTTCGTATCGTATGGGGTCCACGTGCATTTTGGTTTTCACCTTTTCATTTGTCACAAGGCTGAAACAGGACCCGTCTGTAACGTGTCCTAGTTGGTTCCAAAAAGTCATTGCTGCAATTCCAACACAAAAGAAGATCCCCAGTGTCATACAAAACTCACAGATGCAACATGTCTTCAGTTCCTGCCCTCTTTCTTATTGGACTTGCATGTCCTACACAGCTTTTTTTTTTTCATTAAAAACAGGAAGTACCACGGTAAATATCAACCGCTGGGCTAAAACTGACCTGCTTGCTTATTTAATTAGAATATACAACAAATTGCATCTTCAAGATCCCATAGCAAAATTCTCGATATCACATTCAATTAAATTTGTCTTGAGCAAATGACAAAAGTGTTGGAAAACGCATAATCTTTTGTCAGAAGCAACAGCAAAGTGTGCAGGATCAAATACAAATAACAATTTCTGAGTGAAATATGAATGTAGATTAATGAATTCCAGTACAAATAACCCTGAGCAAAAGTTTGTACCGCTCAGTTACCGGATGGAAACTTGGGTTGCATGTAACAGACAAGACGTACACACAAAAACAATCAAGCGACGACCCTGTTTTGTTATTTACTTGATGGGAGCATTAGTAGTCAGTATGGAGGCACAAACAGAACGTGAAGCTTTGCTAGTTAACCACTCATTTCCATGGATTTAACAATCAGAAGCCGGACATTATGCTTCCTGATAAATCATAGGGCGGCCTCACCTCCATTAATAACAAGTAATCCATAAGTACCTTGCTACCTAGCAGTTCTAGCAAGTGGCTAGTAGAAGCAAGTCAGCAACGGCTTTTTTTTTTTTTTTTTTTGAAAGTCAGCAACGGCTATTAGATTAACAATTTAGAGACACCACATACCTATGTGCTAGGTGCTACTAAGAATTGACAGCTTTAAGAAGCACACGGCTAAAACATTTAGCAATTTCATGGTCAATGTGGAAGAACTATTTGTATCTCATCCATACTTCTTATTTTGCAATTGAGAAACTAGCTGACTATAGTTGTATGTTAGTCATTTACAGTAGGACAAGGTGAAAAATAGTTCTGTATACACGTGTCTTTCGTATTATATATTACCAATGCAAACACATTATTCTTACTGTGTAAATGCAATCTCAAGAGGTTTTAGAAATTATCAACAAGCTTGTCCTGTATTACACTGTGTGGCAATTCACTGAATGTAGAATCAGCACAACCAAATATGCGTGGTTAGGCAATATACAGGCAATTTTCAAACCGACTTAAACCTAATGCCAAATAACTTGGAGTCCTTTATCTGAAACATTTTCCTAATATACAACCCAAGTAAAGTAAGCTGTGTAAGTCCTTATATGTTACCCCTTACCACAAACCGAAAGAAGCTAAATGTGACAGAGATCCAAAACTGTCAAGCCATCTTTCACCACTAGCTATAATCCAAGCTGTACAGAATACAGCCATAAAATAACAATCAAAGGTGCACAGTATTATGCAGTAAAGAAAGAAAACTCTTTGGCATTCTTTCAACTAATATAAAAAACAGAAAAATAGCTCAAGTTGTATATAGAATGAAAATGTAATAAAATCCTAATTATCCAGAAATCCAGAGTGCTCGGAGCCTGGACAACAAGACTCGCGTGGTCCTAAATGGGAAAGTTTGCAGCAAAAACGCATGAGACATAAATTGAAGTGTTGATTGTACAGCATGTAAGTAATCCCAACGCAGCCCAGTAAGGAATAGCTCATTGATGCTGATTACTTTACAATTTCAGAAAAGCACATGCTTGACATTGGAGCATGTTAAAAAAAGGCTTTTCCTATAGGGGTCTGCCAGAATATGATAATAAGCAAGGAAAAGTGCATTTGGAGCAAATGCTCTTGGACCATTCCACTATTTCAGTTTAGAAGGCTTTGATGTATGCTCAGATTCAAAACTAATATCAGAATGCAATTACAAAAATCACAGTTACCAAATTGTTAAACATAGTGCCCAGAAATTAAAGACATTCCTATCAATCTTCCACCGACAACATAACCACAAAAAATCATCCATCTGCTAAGCCAGACCGAATATCAAAAATCCATTCATTTGGAAACAGTTTGGACCACACACAAAGAAAACCGTACAATACCCATGGCCCAAGCTCCCACTAACAATCAGATCAGCTAAAACGCCGCAGGAGTTAAAACTTTTTGCTTCAACCACAAACCCGGAACAAGAAACAAACAAAAGAAGTACTCAACCAATACTGACTCTATGGAAGCTGAATATTCAACAACAATGAGCAACCAACCCAGCAGTAAGTACAGGCAACGCAAATAATGAAAAGCAAGGGTCACATTGCTAGTATTTTGAGACGTGGAATAGGAATATCATTATATGAAGCATGGAAGATTCAGAGAAACGTACACTAATCGCCGGTTTATGACCTCGAAAGCTAACTAGAAAAATGAAAAATGGGTACAACGTTTTTGGCCTACATACGTGTAGAAAAATCCATTAAAAATGAGCTCCATTCAACGTTTCTCCCTTCTGCATTCGATGAGCCGTAGAAAAAAAAAAAAAGACAGTACCCATGACATGATCGACGACAACGAGTCGTGCGCTCCTCCTCATCTTCCATCAAAACCCACAAAAATAAAACCTTTCTCTAATAACAGAAACCAAAAAGGGTGTTGTTGGTCACTTCTTCTTCTTCTACCATTTTGTTTTTTTTTTCTTTTTGTTTTGGTTTTGCTTTGAGAGAGAGTAAGAGATGAACTGTGTATAAATGTTTTGCCTGGCTTCATCCTGTCTGCCTTTTGCTCACACCTACATTTGTTGTTGTACTGCTATCGATGAATGCACCAAAAGGACATTCGATTTGGGGAGGAACAGGGAAAGGATACCTCATGATGTCCAAGGACAGCTTGGTCATTCCACAAGAAGAACATGTCAACCCCCATTACAGAAGAACAGTGCAACCCAGTTGAGGCCAGCAACCACATACCTTAACCTAGAGAAAAACAGCTGTCTGGTTCTTGGGGGTCTTAGAAAGAGTAGGAGCAGTAGAAGTGAGCAATAAAGGAAAAGCAGAGGAGAGGGAGAAGCGAAGGTTTGTCTTTAAAAAGGTCTAAAAGTGGTAATTCGATTGGTCTAGGAGAGGCAGTCCCTGCAGGCATTGGGCTTTTAGGAGAATTCGGTGAAAGGCCATTTTCAACTCTCTCTTTGTTCCTCTTCTCTGGTTTTAACAAACAGTAACATTCACCCGCCTCTTGTCCCTCTATCCTCTCTCTTTTCACCCATTCTACTGTAGTAGATACATCAAGAAAAAATTATTACTGTTTATTAATGCTTTAGATAAGATTAACAAGGCATACGAGCCTTGGTGCTTGCATTTATTACAGCTTTATTAATGTGTTCTGACTCTTCTGGAGGCTTTTGATTAACTTTTTAACCTTACTTACTCCGCTCAGTCCGCATTTACATTTAAGTAGTACCATTACTAGATTTAGTTATCCCTGTAAATGTGTGGGTGCATCATGTTCTTAAATTACAATTGTCAATGTTTGAAATGGAAATGACATTTCAACTGTCTCGCTCAAATGGGTTTGTTCTTTGTTCTTGATTAAGAAAAGGCAGTTAGTCAATTGATGACATGTTAGAATTTTATGCATTTTTTCTTATATCGAAATAGAGAACAAAAGATTCATAAATATAAATACTTGCTGGATGGTAATGTCCACTCCACGAAATGAAAACATCCTCCTAAATATCTATTTCTTTTCCTTCTCCTTTCGCTTGTCCGTTCTGTTGGGTTGGTTCGATAAGAATAAAGGAGGGGTTGCATTTGGCGAGTAAGAAGGGTAGATGAGGCAATTAAACGCAAGAAAATGCTAGTTAATGATGGGAAGTGAGAGTGCCGCCCACAATCTGTCCTCCTTCTGCTTGCAGATGACAGCGACATTTTTTTATAGTTAAAAAAAAAAAGAGTAAAGAAAAGGACACAGAAAGAGCCTGCCGTGCTTCTATGACGGCAACAAACGTCCCTGATTGGAGATGGAGTTGTATTTGTTTACAAGCCTGCCTAAGCCTATCTTCCTCTATCAATTCAACCCTAATAAAGACGCTATAGAGACATATAACCCGACAAGACAAACAAATCCGGTCTCTGCTATTCTTCCAAATTTAGTGGCAGTGAGTGAAAGTAGTTGCTCTCATCATACCATAACATACCAATGTTTGTTTTTGACTGTCACACACCAAAACAAAAACCACGCACACCCACACACATACGAGTTGGTCTTCTCTTTCCGTATTTGATTTCTGATATTTATTTCTTTATAATTTCAGTTGTACTTTTTAATTGTTGAACTTTGGTTGTATTTTTCTGCTCACTGTCATTGCTTTCCTTTCCAATTTTTGCATATGATATGATAAATTTATGAAACTTTCTTGTCACCAAAGAATAATCTTATCAATTATTTCAAGACTCACCCTCATTTGCATACGATATGATATGAATAAAAATTCACAAGACAAACAACTTTATTAATATGTCCTTCATTTCCTTGATAGCCTTATGAACATCTTGCCTTCATAACAACACAGATCCATTTTTACTCCAAACTAGGTTCATTTAGCCCATACCTTCTCTTATATATTTTGATTTGTGCAATGCAATTTTCCTCACTTGATTGCTTAACATACACAAACATGTTTTCCCGTTAGAGACCAAGTGTTACAACCAGCAAACTAAACACCCACAAACTTTTGTACTTCCATCATTCTAACCATCCATTTTTCCATTGGCTTGGTGGCCTATGATGTTTAGAAACTAAGACCAAATGTTACATTTTTCGTTACTACTAATCTACCATGTCTTGTAAATATTTCCCCTCTTGTGATCAGGACTATATCTTTTTATCATAATGTTTCTCAGATGGAGAGTAAGAACCTAGAAGGAATAAAAGGAAATGCTTGTTTGGATTGGCTTATGTCAGTAGAGCTTTTTTTAATAGAACTTTTCTAAAAAGAGCTTTTTTGAAAAACCAGTTGACTGTTTGGCGGTCAATTAAAAAAATAATTTTTTTAAAAGAGCTTCATATAGTAGACTGTTTGGTAACATAGAAATAAAAAACACTTTTATTAATTTTAACTATATTTTATTTTATAATAAAATTATTTATGATAAATAATATTTAAAGTATACTAAACAATATGCAAAGTACAATATGTTATATTTACGGTTACCTATTTCTTGGATAACCATCATGTAGGAAATTTTAGATAACTATCTTGTAGGAAATAATTTAAAGAGATGTCTCATTTTCTTGTAGGAAATAAAATTAATATGAAAAATAAATATTAAAACATGTAAAAAAAGTTAAATAATAATTATAATCCCAAAATAAATATTCAAGCTGAGTAAATAGTTAAATACATAATCAACTAGCCCAAGAAACCCCAGCTATCTGAATGATAGAACATTATGTTACCATATAACCATTCACAATGACAACCTTCTAACCTACATTATCATAGTTACATTACAATTGCAGTGCACATATGCAACATTTTAGACTAAAAGCAGTGTCTTACCTACCATCAAAGTGAACAAACACATGTAAACACTTCAAAGACCAGGTCTGTGTTAAAAGAGACTTTAAACGCAGACCACGTCTGTATGCGCAGACATTGTGGTCTGCGTTGATACCACAACTTCTGCGCATGCAGACGTGGTCTGTGTTTCATCTGCGTTGTCGTCTGCGTTGAATGCAGACACAGATGCAGTTAACGTAGACGCAGACATCGACGACAACACAGATGATGTCTGTGTTGTCATCTGCGTTTAACGCACTTTCAGCAAAGAAATCCCATAAAATATACCAGAAACGTTTGCGTTGTGAAGGAGGAGGATGTAGGAAAAATTACATACCTTGAGTTGATCTTCAAAAGACGTATGAGAACAGGAACGAGAACAGGAACAGTCCAAGCATATGAGAACAGTCCAAGTGAATGAGAAAAGGCACGAAATACAACACTCCAAAGCAAGGGAATAGAAGTGTCACAGTGATATTTGAGTAAGTGACGCAAATTTTATCTACCTAAAAAAGCTAAAATTTGGAGCTTTTCTAAAAAGGTCCAAATTTTAGCTTTTAAAAAAGCTGTATTTTAGCTTTTTAGAAAAGCTCCAAATTTTAGCTTTTGAAAAAGCTGTATTTTAACTTTTGAAAAAGCTATTTCTATTTTAAAAGTATTTTTGAAGTTTATAGTCAAACACCCATTTTTTTTCCTGAAAATAACTTTTGCTGTGAAAAAAATGCTTTTGGAGTCTCCAAAAGCTGAACCAAACAGGTGCGAAGACATATGAAAAAAGAAAGAATACCTACTTATAGACACCTCTAAACCTCCACTCGTCTTCTCATCTCAATCAAGAATAACAAAAGCCAAAAGAAAGATGTAGCCTCCTAACTAAGTCTTATAAGGGTTATTGTCACCAACAAAAGTCCAAAATGACCAAAAGTCTTACAAGGATCCTCATGCTTTCTGTTCCTATGTCTCGCCCTGCATGTAGTCCTTTTTTAGGAATATAGTGATGTTTAATTATTTGTTTCTATTAAACAGGAAAATCGATGATTTTATTGCTTCATTTTCTCTAACATGACTACTATTATTGGCAGCTTAATACTTATCCTCATTTCTTTAAATTGCTTACGATGATGAAACTGAAGAATCTCAATCTTCTGTTTTTTCTTTTCTAGGAATTGAATATTATTGTTTCCAGTCAACAACTTGGGTGATTGCATGAGTTTTAAATAGAACCTAGACCTAGATATAAAGAGCCTAAAAATGGTAAATATATAAGGAAATTAGAAGAGTCAGGACTACTCTAATAAAAACTGATCTAATTTATGAGTAGAGATTCTTACAAATATGCAAGTTTGGTGTCAATGAAATCCGTATAACTACTAACTATATCAGTGAAGGAATCAAAACTCACTTAAGAAAGAAAGAAATAAGCAAAAGAAGTAAGAGAACTAAATAAAGAAAGGTCTGTTTTTACTTGAGGACAACTTCATTGGAATTGGTCCTTTCTATGTGAATCATGCCGCTAATTTATCATAAGAATCAATGTACACTACATTTCTATGCAAGAGAAAGAGCCAATGGGATTGGAAAATCAGAACCTTCATGGCCACAATGGTATCTCTTTTAGGATCGCTTTATCTAAGTAAATAGCAATGATAAACAAAAAGAGAAAATAAATGGCTCAAAAGTTGGGGAATGATTATATTTGATTAAGTTCCTCATTAACTCTTGCAAAACAAGTTTAGAGGATTAAAATTGAATAACAAGTGTTGAAAAAAGAAAAAGTACTTAATGAAGAAATATATAGGAAGTTGCTCTTTAAAGATAGGTCTACAAGTGGAGAGATATTAGAAGTTAATCTTAATCTACTTAACCTAGAACCCCCACCAATATCTTGATTGTGTTGGTGAAAGGGAAAACTTTATTTGAATGACTGAATTAAATAATGAAGAACAAAACAAAAGTGGCTACAAGCTTTCTTATTAACATAATGTGAAAAGGCCCATGTATAAATAGATATATACCACAAACTAAAAAAATAAAAATAGTTAAAATATTGCAACAAAAAATAGATAGTGTGAATATGGCCCACGTTGTGGCTTATTTAACAAACCAACAATATCTTTAAAATGAAACAATTATTCCTAAAGTAAAAGGAATAATTTCCATGTGTTTTGAAGTATTACTCAAAATTTCCCCTTGCTTCAAAGTTGCACACTCTCATTTGCAATATGAAATCTTCAATCTTGCTAGCAGAAAGTGGCTTAGTTAGAACATCTGCAACTTACAGATCTGTATTATAGTATTTCAAAGTAATTTCTTCCTTTGCAACTAAATCATGAATGAAATGGTGTCGATTATCAATGTACTTCGTTCTACTATAAAACGCTGCATTTTTTTTCATAGCAAGGAATGCCTTGTTGTCACAAAAGATTTCTGTTAGACCCTTTTATGGTTACAAAAGATCTACTAACAATCTTCTAAGCCAAATAGCTTGATAGGTTGTTGAAGTTACTATTACATATCAACCTTAGGTGAAGATAATGCCACTATATCTTGCTTCTTTGAGCGCTATGAAACAACACCTAAATCAAGAGAAAAAAACATATCTTGAAGTGCTTTTTCTATCATTAATACAACCTGCCCAATCACTGTCAAAAAAACCAAATAATTTAAAACCAAATAATTTGAAACTTGATACTTTAGAGTACCAAATCCCAAAATCAATAGTGCTTGTAACATAATGTATGATCCTCTTTACAGCTCTAAAATGATGCTTAGTGAGGTTATACATAAATCTTGAAGCTATACCCACAGAATGTGCTATATCAGGCCTTGTGTGAGATAAATAATTCAAGCCACCCACCATGCTTCTATAACACTTTGCATTCGCAGGTCTAGTATCATCATCTGCTGTTAATTTTTCATTCACATTCATAGGAGAATATGCTATTTTGTAGCCCAACATGTTGAACCTTTTAAGGAGATCCATTGCACACTTCCATTGGAAAATAAAAATACCATCCATACCTTGTTTAACTTCCAAACCAAGAAAATAATGCAATAATATTAAGTTTGACATCTCAAATTTTTACATCATACTGGACTTAAAATCAACAAAAATTGATTCACAAGACCCCATATATCATATTATCAACATAAAGGCAGACCGTTAAAAAATCACTATGACCATGTTGTTTCAAATAAAGGATAGGCTCATTATCACTTCTTTTAAAACCATTTTCATGAAAATAGGAGTCAATTTTATGATACCAGTAGGTGGGGCTTGTTTAAGATCATATAAAGCCTTTTTTTAACCTAAAGACTTTGATTTCCTCATCATTAACAACAAAGCCTTCTAGTTGAGAAACAAATACTTCCTCTTTCAATTCATCATTCAAAAAGGTTTATTTAACTTCAAATTAAAATATAGGCCACTTAAGTTGAGCAGCTAAAGCTAGAAAGGTGCTCACTATTTCAAAACGAGCAACGGGAGAGAATGTTTCATCAAAATCAATACCTTGTTGTTGAGCATAGCCTTTAGCTACTAACTATCCCTTGTGTTTCTATACACTTCGATCAGTATTATACTTTGTTTTGTACACCCACTTGAGCCCAATTTATATTCTTGCCTTGTGGAAGATGAACTAACTCCTAATTATCGTTCTTTTTGACGCAATTAATCTCTTCAATCATTGCAATTTTTCATATTTGTTATTTTTCAGCATCTACATAGAACATAGGATCTGAAACAAAGAGAGCAAAATTACAAGAATCATAAATTTCTCTTAAAGAACAAAATTTTCAAGGAGGTGTTTCTTTTGAAGAGCTAAAGGGTGAACTTTCTAGTGAAGAAGCAATTCTGTCTACACTGGATGGTGAGGAATGAGGAGTTTGAAAGACGCTACCACTAGGTGAGGACAACTCCAAACCTGATGGTTCTAATTTTGAAGTTACTACATCAACACCAATTGACAAAGGAACAAATTTTCCATCTTCTTTACTACTCAAGTTCCACCTATCTTCTTCATTAAATATAACATTTCCACTAATGATTATCTTGCCACTAATTGGACTAGACAACCTATAAGCTTTGGATTGCACACTATATCGAACAAAGATACATTTTTCAAACTTTTCATTAAGTTTTTGATGAGATGATTTGTAACACCCCACTCCCGCGATGACCCAAACTCGACATCGATGGTGATATCCGAGTCCGTGCCCCGCAAGGGTGGTGTACTAAAGCACTCAATCTTTCAAAAGTCCACAAAATATTTTTTGTGAATCGATAACACAAAATGTAGAAATCGAAACTCAAATTGGGCCCACATTCATTCATAAACAATTTCACTTAACACAATTTTCAATAGCC
>JANIJH010000006.1:11575589-11592414 GCA_024520975.1 Erythroxylum areolatum
TGCACAGTAATTTCATGTGCACAAATGTGACTGTGGACCAATCCTATTATGCATGAACAGTCCTATGCACTCCAAATTTATTCCATCCTATGTCAAATTTACTATTTTACCCTTCCTGTCGGGGGTGGGATGTTACATAGTCTCTGTTTGTACTTTTGTTATATAGTGGCTCGTAAGTTGTCTTTATTAAGTTGGTTATGTTGATATGCTTTATGATTTTGTAAATTAACTTTTGATTGTCTTATAGTTTGTAAAAAACCTTATGTATGAACCTTTGGTACTGTTGTTGAGATTGCTTTTGAGTGGACTTAAAAGTCCAGAAGTTATGGAAGAGTTTTAAATGTGAATATAGAAGTGTGTTTAAAACTGATTTACAGGTATTCTAATTGGGTTTTGAGATTTTCAAAATATAGCCGTTGTGTTGTCCAAATGTTTTCAAATGATATTTAGTTAGCCTTGCATAGTCGAGTTAAGGGTACCGTGAGTATCCTTAGCCTGAGTATGCGACGGTTGTCATGTGTTCGATGCGGTACTGGGTTGTGAAACAAAAGGTAGGTACCAAATGAATTGATCCAAAATTAAGCTCAAAACCTACATTCTAGTTTGGATATTTGATGCAAGAAGTTTTTTGAATCAAATTTGGTGCTTTTGATTCTCTTAAGGTTTTCTCTTAATTAGTCATTATTGCTTTAACCTTGGAATTATTAGAGGATTCTATCTAATCAAGTGTTGGTTCTAATTTGAGACATAAAGAGGAAGTTGCTCTTCTTATTAAGTAGTTTGGTTTCCTTCCTTAATATCCTAGTTATTTTCTCAATCTCAGGATCATATTTAATTTCACCTATACGAGAATTTCAAGACATAAAAATATATTCGTTTTGACACCAGTCTTCAACAGTGGCGTCAAAATTTGGTAGGCATCAACTCCAATAAAGATATCCCCTTTGTTAAATCAACAAAACAAAATAAAGGATAGGGATATTTTAAAATATAATTTAAAATAGATTAAAAGAAAAGACAAAAACTAATCAAGAATGTGATTTAATGAAATGAAATGAAAAAAAACAATTAGCACAAAATATAATTCAATATTAATTCTTTGAATTGGTCATTAATACAAAGATAAACCTTTTTAGTTTTTAATAAACTGGTAATAGTTTTTAATAAGCTCTAACAACTTATCTCTTTTTACTTCCTCATTAACCAAAACAAGCTCTTTGATTAATTATCTTATCAACAAATAACCTTAAACATGCTCCTAAGAATTAATCTATTGACAACATTAAAAACGAGAGAGACTACCAATTCTATTAGATAAACACACAAGCTTAATTTATATAATCTAAATTGTAATCCATATAACATGAATATAATATCTCATATTCAATCATATTATTTCACCACTAAGCATTAGAAAAATCAAACAATTATGAATATAATCACTCCAATTTACAATATATATTATTTTGATAATTGAACAATAAGCCTTTTGTGTTAATCAAATAAAACAATAATATTAATAATATTAGAAAATATATAAAAACTAAAGAATAAAAGAGTAAAAAGGAATAATTAGATCTCACAATTCTTAAAGAATCAAACTTAAATTAAAATTTGGCTAAAAAAGAGATAGTTTAGTTGCACATAGTTCTTAATGACAACATAAAAGTAAAATAAAGAACTATTCTAAGAAAAAAAGAATGAACCAAGTTGATATAGAGACATATCATTCCCTTGTACACCTCCTTCCTATAAATAATTCCAAAATCCTATATAATCTTATAGATAACTCACAAAATCAAAAATAAATCTAAAGAATCCCTCTTCGATTAGGATTATCCTACCAAAAACAAGTGCTTCCTATTGGACCCCAGTTCCAGAGTCCAACTATCTGGAATATCATAAAATGTGAGCATATAGATTTCTTCAACTTCATAATAGATTTTAGGAAATCTCAAACTGGAATCACAATTTGACTTCTTCAAGACATTTGTTTCCCATTGTCTTAAGTTTCTAATGAATACCCAACTTCCATCCAGAAATTTAAAGTCTTAGGGACTAAATTAAAATTCAATTCCTTTAGCTCATTTGTAGCTCTATACCTCTAGTTTATTTAGAAATAAGAATCATCTCATTTAGAGGTCAGATGATGCAATTATGGCTAAAAAAATTAAACAAGGTTTTGTCCTCAATCATATTGAACCAGTTTCTGGACAATTAGCATAACTTTCTCTATAGGTATCAAATTAAGATCATCATAGGACGGTTGCTAAGAGGACTTTGAGATCTACAATTGTTATGAAGACCTTGACGATAGACTCTGCCATCTGGAGCGTCAAAATTAGACAAGAAGATATAAGATGAACAGTACCTAAAAGAAGTTTATGAATAGTGCATAGAAGATGTTTAACAATTAGCATAACTTTCTCTAAAGATATCTGATAAAGGTCATTCTTAGATGGTTTGAAACATGACTTCAAGATATACAACTTTTATGAAGACCTTGAAGATAGATTCTATCATCTAAAGGGTCAAACTTGGACCAGAAGATGTAAGATGAATAGTACCTAGAAGAAGTTTATGAACAGTGCATAGAAGATGTTTAACAATTGGCATAACTTTCTCTAGAGATATCGATCAAGGCCATTCTTGGATGGTTTGAAAGAGGACTTCAATATCTACAACTTTCATAAAGACTTGAAGATAGATTCTGTCATCTAGAGGGTCAAACTTGGACCAGAAGATGTAAGATGAATAGTACCCAGAAGAAGTTTCAGTCTAAGGCCTATTTTGGAACAATTGGCATAACTTCCTCTAGAGATATTGAATCAAAGTCATTCTTATATGATTTGAAAAAGGACTTCAAGATCTACAACTTTTATGCAGACCTTGAAGATATATTCTATCCTATAGAGGATCAAAATTGGACTAGAAGATGTAAGATGAACAATACCTAGAAGAAGTTTATGAACAATGCATAGAAGATGTTTAACAATTAGCATAACTTTCTCTAGAGATATCAGATCAAGGTCATTCTTAGATGGTTTGAAAGAGGACTTCAAGATCTAAAACTTTCACGAAGACCTTGAAGATAGATTCTATCATATAAAGGGTCAAACTTGGACTAGAAGCTGTAAGATGAATAGTTCCTAGAAGAAGTTTCAGTCAACATAAGAAGATGTTTTGGTCAACATAAGAAGATACAAACTACACTTCTGAGCATCTTCACTTATAAGGATCATAAATTTCGACTCCAATGTCTAAAAATTTCATACTATATATCGTTGGAAAGCTAGAAAGATAAATTAGAACTTTCGAGAAGACAACTTTGTCTAATTTAGCCTAGATCAATATAGTTTTTTTTCCTAAAGTTAGAACAAGAGATTTACCCCTATAGAAGACTTGAAATTTGCACTGTGCAAATTTGGAATGTCCTGAGCATACCCATTCAACTACCAAATTGACTTCATTAAACTCTCAAATCTCAACTCATTTGACTCATCACATTCAGCTACAACTGATCAGTCATAATTCCTATCTTTCTTTTCCATAACATCTCACTTTTGTGTGTGTGTGTGTGTGTGTGTGTGTGTGTGTGTATTTGTGTGTATGTGCGTGTGTCTATATCAAGAATTCATGTTCAAAAACCATCTACTCAAGTTGATAACTTCTTCATGTATATCTAATTTCAACTCACATCATCCATACACCATTCATCATTTCATTAACATCAAAGAATAAAGTTTTACAAATCTTTAATGGCATTTCAAGCCATAATACATCATCATCTCAAAATCTCAAATTATAAAAGACTCTTGAACAAATAAACCTAAAATGCGGCTAAAACATTGTGCTTTTCC
This sequence comes from Erythroxylum areolatum, assembly GCA_024520975.1. Lineage (NCBI taxonomy): Eukaryota > Viridiplantae > Streptophyta > Magnoliopsida > Malpighiales > Erythroxylaceae > Erythroxylum > Erythroxylum areolatum. The sequence goes on from JANIJH010000006.1 coordinate 11,579,450, forward strand.
AAAATCAACTCAAAATACAAAATAAGCAATTTGGAGAAATTCCCTTAGGCTTTTAATCACTTGATCTCTTAGCTATCACCTGAAGATGGGACAAAAGGGGGTAAGCTTGAAAGCTCGTGGGCAACAAGTTTATAACGGAGAATAAGGAAAATCGTTGAAATGTTCATTTGTCTTATCAACGTCATAATGAATTCATAAAATACTTTGTTCTCAGATTCTCAGTCAAATTTACTATTCTAGCTCAAAACTCATAGTTAAAAATATCATCACATCAACATAGCATATACATTAACCATCACTGCAGAACACTCAAATTATGCAACATACTTGACAATTCAAAGATGCAATGCACAAACAAACGGATCGAGAGTTCCATGGAACAAAACAGAGAAACCGAAGTTTACACCGTGAATAAAACGAGTCCGATTTCTCAGGATCTTGTGACCTCAAGCAGGCAGCCGAGAGAAGGCTATAGGTCAACGTGCACGTGACTAACGACGGGTTCCTCTCTTGCCCAAACAAAAACACATATTCATGCTCAAATCATTTCATCATATGCTCATACTTTCATGTTCTTTTCATCCATATAAAATGCCATGACATTTTTCAAGGCATAACATAAATGTTTAAAAGCATTTCCTTCTTCATCTCGAAATTCCTCAAGAAAATTCATATACCAAACATATAAAGATTTCTCAAATCACTCAAAAGCATTAAAAGCAACATTTATGAAGTAATTGAATTCATTTTATTTTCTTGATTTGGAAAAGCATTAGTGGCTCATAACTCTATTATAAACATGTAACCTACCTGATTTCCTTGTTTAAAGACTTTTTCAAAATGTCTCTTCTCTTGCTCCTCTTGTCTTTCTTGAACTCCTTATACACTAACAAAAATTTTATTCAATAGGGTTTTCAATTGAAAATCTCACAAAGCACAATCACTAAAATTTGTTCTAGGATACTTAGACCCATGTATTTTCTAAACTCCATGAACTAAAATCCTTTCAAAAATCTAAAAGATTGAAAATGATCTTACCTTGATTCTTCACCAAATGAAGAGATCTTTGGCTCAAATAGAAGCTCTTCTCTTCCTCTACCTTTTTCCCTTCTTGAACAACCCCAAAATCTCTCTCAAGACTAAGAAATGATGATACCCTAGCTCAAGTCTCTTCTTTTCTCTCAACCACCGAAATTCTCTTCTACCCTTAATGAGTCCAAAAGTTCATTTTATCCTTCCTTATAGGCTTATGTTCTTTTAACCTTAAGTGTCTTGCCAAAAATACCCTTGAAAATTCTTATAACCTTAGCACTTTAATTCCACTTACCCATTTAATAAATCCTACTAACTTTGACATAATTAAATAATTACAAAATGATTAGTCTATCAAAACCTCAAAATTATTTAAATCATGCGTATTCATCAAGAAAACAAATTGGGGGCCAACTCTTCCTATTCAAAACTTTTAAATAGACCAAAATAGGGATAGAAATAACTAGGATCCACTGACTTTAGATGGTGGGTCTCATCCATTTAATCATGTTAAATTCTGGAGTAGTCATATTGATTAAGGCGTATGAACGCCTTATGTTCTCTTTTAGAATTTTTCTTCTATAGTCCTTAAATCTTTTTCTAAATTTATGATATTATTCCTTCTTTGCTAAATTGCCATCTTTAAGCTTATCTTAATCCAAATCTCCAATCTCCTCCACAAAATGCAAAGTATATAATTATAATCCATAATTATAAGCATTTTTCAATTAATATATAGGGAATTAATATGAAATGTGTGTGCTTTATGCATGCTATCATAGCAAAAGAAAACAAAATGTCCATCCTTTGAAGTAATTAGCAAAGCCACAGAAGGTTAGAAGTAGTATAAGTAAGCAATCGACATTCAGCTTTAATATTAGATTAAGAGATAATTGTTTGCTTCTTACTACACCAAGAGATAAGTGAATCACCAAGTAAAAAGCAACAATAAGTAGTAAATCAATTGTTTGTAGGGTCATAAGCCTAGTCAATATTTGAATAACCTTGTGATCAAAGAGAAAATGAGCTGGAGTAGTGAAGACCATGAAATAGGTTACCTTTGATGTAATGAAGAATACAACAAAAAGCCACATAGTAAGTAGTGTGAGGCACTATCATGAACTAGTTAATAATATGAATATAATAAATAATATTAGGACTAATAATAGTAAGATAAATAAGACTACCAACAAGCTAATAATAAAAAGTAATGATAGGAAGAGGAAAGCCATCAAAAGCATAAAAATGAGCATGAATGTTAATAGAAGTACTGATAATTTTATCATTAATAAGACTTGCACAAGAGATAAGATTGGTAGCACACTTGGCTTCAGATAAATGATACCCTATAGAATAAAAATAACCTCAAGACCCAAGAATAACGTATGTATTATCACTAATAATGATTATTTCATTAATATATAACTATAGAATAATGATGCATGGTAATTATAAAGAGTAATGTTATGTTGACTTATACAAGAATGACAAAGAAGTGGAGGATCAAAAAAATACTAAACAGTATAACAATCAAGTTAAGGATCCACAAAAGGAAGATCATCAAGCGCGAGTAGATATGGATCAAAACTTGTTGAGCAATCTATACCTGCAAAAGAATCATCAAGAAATAAGGTAATATCAGGATTAATAAAGAAGGTAAGAGATGGAGTGACTTTAAAGATAGATAAAGAAGAAAACATCTTATGTTCCTAGAAAATGACCTTACAAATAGTACGAAGATGCTGAGAAAGAGGATCTCAACACCAATAAACCTTATGTTCAATGCCATATCCCAAGAAACAATATAATCAAACTTGATATTCTAATTTGGTGAACTTATGTGATTGAATATAGATAAAACATACAGAGCCAAAAACTTAAAATTTGTGATAATTAGGAAAATAAACATAGAGACATTTATAAAGAGAAGTATTATTAATTTCAGCAGACGGGATATGATTAATTATATAAATTTTTGTAAGAGAAATTTAAGATAAGAAGATGATATAATGAGAGATCAAACAATATCCAGAGTATGCATATGTTTATGTTCTACACAACCATTTTGTTAAAAGATACCAAGATAGAAACTTTGGACAACAGTTTCATAACTAGAAAAAGATTAACAAAGTGTAATGTCTTGGTATTCCATAGCATTATTTTTTATTGTAATAAAATTGAGTTTTAATCATATTAGCAAATTGAATAGAAGTTGACCCTAAACCCTAAAAACTGAAGGTAACTCACAATGACTTTTTTATCAGATAAGTCTTTTTATAGTGAAAATAATCATTAATAAAGATTAAAAAATTCAAGAACCACCCATGTTAACATTAGGATCAGGATCCCAAATATCATAATGAAAGAGATCAAATGGTTCTGAAGAAATAACTAATATTAATTGGAAAAGCATAATGTTTTGAAAATTGACATGAAATATAATCAAATTAATCATATTTATCATATCCTAGACATCCACTAGAAATCAAAGATTATAATTTAGAAGAGGAAACATAACCAAGATGCAATTGACAAATATTAGAAGAACTAATAGCAACAGTAACTATGGATGGCAACTAGCTTAAGCAAAAGGCTAACTTTTTGCCATGTGCCAAGACCATTACCTTTTTGTTAATCATGCATAGTACAACCATGGCTTAAAAAGGTTACATTAGTACCAAGTTCATATAATACACCAATAGAAATAAGATTAAGAGATATTTTTTTGCATATAGAAGACATCAAATAAGGATAAATGAGATTTAGAAATATTGTCTACAAGTTGAATAGGTAAAATAGAATTATCAGCAATATGAACAATTGGTATATGAGAGGGAGTGAAAAAAGAACTAAATAACTCAGAGGTTACATGATTATAATAGATAGAATCAAAGAACTAAACTGAGAGTGACATATAAGATAAGAGCAATAGTACAATAATTAAGTTGTATCTATTGAAGAATAGCCTAAATTTCTTTCAAGAAAAAAAAAAAGAGGAGAAGTATTTTTAGAAGTAAAACCCTTAGTGGCAGTAGCAATAGTAAAATTACTCAAAGATCAAGACTTATTGTGAGATTTTGTTATATTATCTTAACCATAATTCTTGTTTTTAACTTCAAGTTTGGGAAAACAAAAATATAATGCCTATACTTTTTACAATAACTACAAAATCCATGAAAAGAAGTAGAGACGAAAGCAGTAAATGAGCAACAAGTACCATATATGTAAAACTTGGCACTGAGAGCACTAAATCAAATTTCTTCAAAGTGTACTTCTCGAATAGTTATGTCAACTTTAGGTAGTAGAATGCAATGAAGAAAAGCAACACTAATTAACTCCAACTTAATACAAATAGTTATAAGTAAATGACATACACATTACCATATGAAAGCCAACATAAATTTTTGTAGAGGTTATATCAGGCCAAACTATATCACAACTATAAATGGTCTGATTACGTTGTTGATGTATATAATAAATGTGATGATACAGTTGTTATTGATGGATATCATTCAAAATTATATAAAATGTTTGTAAGAAATCCCAAACATCTTTATCATAGTCAAAATGACAAAAATTTTAGCTTAATACTATGATGAAATGTATTGCAAAACCAAATTAAGATCTGATGATTTTTTATATCCTCTTGATCGATCCTCTTAGTGAACTTATCATCATATTGGATGAGTTTGGTAAATTGACCATAAATAATTCACCAAAGAAGTCTTCTTTTCAAAAAACTATACATCTCTTGAGCCCATAAATCATAATTTTAGCCATTAAAAATAATAGTAATAGGATGGGTGATAAGAGTGATAATTACATAAAGCAGTTATGGGAACTAAAAAATATAGTGTAGAAAATAAGGTGTTCAAACCCGAAACTAAGAGATAGAGGTGAAATTTGAGAAAACATACCTCAAAAATAAATCTAGGAGGGCCAAAAAAAACCTTGGGAGTAGATCTAGATTGCAAGAAAACTAGCCAAAAAAAGAAGATTGAACTTGCTAGTCAAAATTATCTATATTAGTTCAGTTTAACTAGGTCAACTAGGAGAGGAATCACCGTGATCCTCTGTAATTGGATGCAAGATGTTGACATGTTGCATACACGATCTCAGTGCCTGCAACATATAGATGAGTGACCTAGAAGGCAGCAACTTCAGGTGGCAAGTACGGGTGCATGGAGGCCCCAATAAAAGTTCGGTCACCGAAGTTGAAGTTATGTTGATGAGAAGAATATGTTCAAGAAGAAACTGAACAATAACTCTTGTGTGCGGTGAAGATTAATGTAACAAAAGGAAAAAGGATTAGCAAGAATAAAATTAATCAAAGAAGGTGTAAGAATCACTAGACAACAACCAAAAAAACCTATATCTAGAACAAAACAACATCATAAAGATCATCTCTGGTACCAAATAAAAAGTGATAGAGAATTAATTATTTCATACAATATATTGTATGTATTATAATAGAAAGGATAGTTCTATTTATACACAAAAGCATTAGACTAGTTTAAAAAAAACTTAAATAAGAAAGAAAACTTAAAATTAAATTAAAAAACCTAATTAGTGGCTAAATATATTTGCATTGATTACAACATATATTATCATTATCACCTCTATAATGTCGCCAAAATGTATGTGTGGAACTTATGTACGAATTGTTAAAGAATGGTCTTCCAAAAGGCTTTTAAAGAGCTCCCTCTACCATCTTGACCACCCTGTAAGAGGTCAACGTTTCTGGTCCTTGATTAGTTCTCTCTGGTTGATGACAAATGGTGAAATTAGGTGAACTTGTCAGTAATGCGGTAGTAGCAACAACAATTCGTCTTATTTTATAATCTGATCAGGAGTGAGCCAATATTTCCTTTGAACTTTAAAGATAAACAAACAAGCAATCGGACTTTCGACATTATCATCTTATTATTGAAGATGGATCATCTCAATTGATGCTTACATGACTTCTATCTGGTTGTGTTTTAGAACAAAAAGGCCATATGATTACTGGATTTTTTGCATTCCCTTCTGTCTCAACTACTTACCGTACTCAGTCATGCCTCCATGCTTATTCAAGAGCTTGTAAATGGGAAAACTTAGAGACTAGTTAATAGTTTACAAGTGCCTTAACCAAATGACGAGTCATTAGGATCTGGATTGAACTTCTCTGTCTTCATCCTCTTGCTTTTGTGATTATTCTCAGCTTTACTGACAACAATACTGACCAGCTTACTAGGTTGAGCATCTTCCAGCATTTGGACCACGCGTCTCATGGTAGGTCTCAATGTGGGAAGTCTTGCAGTGCAGAGAATTGCAATTCTCAATACACTGATAGCATCTTCCTTGAAAACATCGGGAAATCTTGAGTCTAATATGCTAAAAACTTCCTCTTTATTCTTCAATTTGCTGGATACCCAATCAACTATGTCTTTGTTGTCTCCATACTCTGGCTCTATCGGCCTCTTTCCACTCACCAACTCCATTAGTACCACTCCAAAGCTGTAGACATCACTCTTCTCATTCACTTTGCATGTGTATCCATATTCTGCAAAATCATATTATTAATTTAGCAATCCTTAAAACTACCAAAGATTCTACGCTAGGAACACTAGAAGAAAATAATAACAGGTAAAATAAACTTACCAGGAGCTATATAACCATGTGTTCCAGCAATTACTTGAGTGGAATCCTTGCCACTATTGACTTGAAGAATCTTGGCAAGTCCAAAATCAGCAATTCTGGGCTTCAAAAACTCGTCCAATAAAATGTTACTCGACTTCACATCCCTGTGAATTACTGGCTTTTCACACCCATGGTGCAAATACTCCAACCCTTTAGCCGCTCCTAAAGCAATCTCATACCTGGTCTCCCAGTCCAGCTCCATTTTTCTTGAAGTATGGAGCCTATCCCATAAGCTTCCATTAGGCATGTACTCGTATACCAACAGGTTTGAGTCCTCGCTGGTAATGCTACAAAACAGCTTGACCACGTTTACATGCCTTATTGAGCTCAAGGTCTCCACCTCTGCATCAAATTCTTTGGACTTCCCTCCACTTTTGCTGATCATTGGGGTACTGCTCCAGGTCTTTTTCCTGCCGCCACAATCCGTACTCCAAATATGTTTCACAGCAAGTTCTTTACCATTTGCAAGTGATACTTTGTACACGTTTCCTGACCCTCCTTTTCCAATTAGATTGTCTTGTTTGATCGAATCAAGAATTTCTTCCTCGCTAAAAGTCAACACATGGAAGGACTTCACATCCCATGAATCTTCCTTTAGCGAACATTCATGACCCTTTTCTCTCCTCTTTGAGTACAAAAAGCATGCAAGTGAGACAAGCAGGACCAATGAACCTGTAGCGAAGCAAAGAATCAGCGTTCGGATATTTCTTGACATCCCAGATTCAGGCAAGCATCGGTTAAAGAAGCTGATTGTTTCGCTGCAGAGACCAGGATTTTCAGCAAAACTACCATTGTAAGCTTCAATTGAGAGAGATTCAGGTATCCGACCAGTTAATCTGTTGCGGGAAAGATCAAGCAGGCTTAGTCTCAAAGATGACAAGCTATCCGGGATTGGACCTGTAAGCTGATTCTCCGACAGGTTCATGGAATTTAGAGTACGTAATGATCCTAAAGATGATGGGATATTCCCAGAAAATGAATTATGAGCGAAGTTCATGTCGCTCAGAGCATCACAAGAGCCCAAAGACTTTGGTATTGAACCAGAGAATATATTATTCTGCAAATAAAGGCTACCTAAATGCTTCAGCTCACCAATAGTCTCAGGAATTCTGCCTGAGAACTGATTGTCATTTAACTTCACCTTGTGCAACAACGTAGCTTGAGAAATCTCCTTTGGTATTTCACCGGACAAGCGATTGTTTCCAAGCCACAGATCCGTAAGAGCTTTTGCCTTTCCAATGTCTGGCGTTATTGTACCTTCAATAAGGTTGAACTCGGTGTCAATTATCGCCAACTCAGGCAATCCGCAGATTCCAGAGGGAAAATTCCCAGTAAGTGAGTTGTTGCTAACCCTGAACCTCTGCAAGGTGGCACAATTCTCGTAACTAGCGGGAATATCACCGGTGAGATTGTTTTGAAGCATGAGGAGTGCCCTCATAGTCCCTTGTTTGCACATATCTGGTGGGATAGGACCTGTTAAGTAATTCTCTGACACATCTATGAAATCGAACTTGGCCCAAGAGCCAAGTTGTGGAGGGAGAGACCCGCTTAGCTTATTGCTATACAGAGAGAGATTTACAAGTTTCTTGAACTCGCCGAATTCTGCTGGTATTTCCCCGGAAAGCTCGTTTTCAAATAGTTGCAGAGTCACTAGATTAGTCAAGAACCGTAATTCAGACAAGTCTCCTTCAAGATGGTTAGTAGAAGCATCGAATTTTTCCAGCTTTGTTAGGTTTCGAAACCCGATTGGCAACTTTCCCTTCAGGTTGTTGTTGTACACCTCAAGCTGCCAAAGATTTTTTAGTTTTCCTATCTCTGAAGGAATCTCTCCAGAGATATAATTATCAGAAAGCTCCAAATTTTCGAGGTCGGTGAGGTCTCCGATGCCAGGTGGAATTGTTCCTTCGATACTGCAATTCGTCAAGTACAGCCATTTAAGTTTGGTTAGCTTCAGGATCTCATTAGGAAATGGAGTTCGTGGGAACGGATTGTCTCCTAAACTCAACGTTATAAGACTCGTCATGTTTTCCAGTGACTTCCATGGAAATTTATCAGAGAGGCCACTTAGGTTTAGGTACAGGTGTTGTAATTGACTGAGAGATGATATGTCAGGAAAAGTTCCAGTGAACATGTTGTTTCCCAGATCCAGATACTGTAAGTTGGTGCACTTATTCAAATCATCAGTGATCTTCCCGTTCAAAGAATTGAAACCCAGAGAAAGTTTCTCCAGGAATTGAAGCTGGCATATTGAATCGAGCGGAAGGACTCCGGTCAAGTTCTGATGAGATAGCTCAATTTCCTTGACTGAATTGCCAGAATTACAAGTGATTCCTGTGAAGTTGCAAACTGGATTATTAGAACGCCAAGAATCAAACACTTTGGTGTCTGGATTTTGAACTGCGGTTTTGAGATGCAATAGTATTTGAAGCTCGTCGGACCGAGTCCCAGACAAGAGCCAGAGAAAACAGAGAAGAAACAGGGGAAGGTTGCGACGATGGGAATATGAAGCCGTTGACATGGTGGCTGGCGTACCAGAGAGAAAGGGTGGAACTTGGGGTGGTTCGATTTAGTCAAAGAATAGAGAAAGTGGTAATGTTAGGACAAGATATTGCCATTTTACCAAGACGGCTGGCGTTCACGGTGCCTGATAGTTCATATGGTTGATGCCGTGTTGTTACTTGTCTTCGTGCTTATTTATACTATCCGATATAAGAATTACTTCTTTTTTTTTATTAGTTTCATAGTAACAGTAGTAGACGTCAGTGTTTTTTTGACTCGGAGAACCAAAATTACCTTTTTCTTTTCCACTTCCTCTGTTAGTACAGGATTTAAAATACTCGCTATGTAAATACGACTTTAAATAAGACAAAAAGCGTTGATGAAACATTATTTACAGTAATTCCAATGGTAATAGTTTCATTGTCGCGAAATAGGGATGGCAATAAGTAGGGTTCGGTTTAGGTTTTACTCAACTTATATCTATATTCATTTTTTATGACTCAACTCATATCTATATTCATATCCATCAATTTTTACGATTTACTACCCATATCTAAATCCATTAGGTTGTTCGGGTTTTTAAATATCCGTCGGATTGTATAGCACATAAAAATATAACTTCTAAACAGAAAATATAGAGAGTAGATTTTTGTGAACGCTCCAAATCAAAATTACTTTAATAATAATAAGTGAAGATTTTGATTTGTATGTATTAAAAATCATAAAATTAGAATAATAAAAATCATAATGTCTAGTATAAAGACAACATACATTTTTTACAATTTTGAACTGGAACAAAGATAACTAAATCTTCAAATTGTCTTTGCGTTAACTCCACAACATTCAAAACTCCATCTCCATATTATTTGTATTATTATCATCCTATAAGAAAATAAAATATGATGAAAAATGTGAGTACTGAGGAGTAAAGTGAAGATTTTAAAGTTGTTTCTTCTTATAAAACTTTAATATTTTATTATATTTAACCATAAATATTCAAGAAAAAATAGAAAAAATAGAGTTAATAAAAAATGGGTAGGATATGGGTATCCATGATTCGGGTTTTACTCTACTCATATCCATATCAATTTTTTATGACTCAACCCATATCCATATTTATATCCATCCATTTTTACGATTTACTAACCATATCTAAATTCGTTGGATCGGATAATGCGGATATTAATCGGGTTGAAAACTCACTGCCATCCTTATCGTGAAATGGTACATCTAGGAAGAAAATGCAAAGAACAATCGAAAGTGAATGAGCATGGTAGAATATCTTTTTTTAGGAAATAGTACTTGTCTACTTGTTTGGTTGATTAGAGAAAGAACAAAATGTGGAACTAGTATACTTAAGCAAGAGGAAAGGACAAAATGAATCTTCGACTACTTCCCAACAACAAGGTTTTTATGGGAAGAACACGCACATTTTCAGGTGCTACTTGCCTTTGAATTGACAAAAGTGCATTTATAACATTAGAAGTATGATATCCCGAGAAGCTTATAATTAGTGAGATGTACTTAAAAAATGAAAATGAATTGATAATGCAACATGTTTTGCTTTCATTGCTTCCCTTGCAAGGACTCTGATTGTTGAAAGTTCCTTTCCTTTTTCCCCACTTCTGCGCGTGACCTGTAGTGTTCAAATGGATATACGTTTCAGTTCATCCAAGGAAAAAAATAATTTAAGAATAAGGTAAACAAGTTTAGGACATAGAAACATCCTATTATGTTTCCTGGAAAGCACCTCTTCATTAACTATATTTGCTTGTAATCACCAACTCCTTGGAAAAGTCTCGTTAAGATGTATGACTGAAAAATGAATTCGAATTTTTTATCTAATTTTATGGTATTTTATTTTATTTTATAAATTTCAATCATTTACTTATATAAATCCCGTATAAATAAATACGAAACTCACATAAATAAATAATTAAAATTTATAAAATAAAATAAGAGACTATAATATTAGACAGAGAATTTTTTCCTTAAAAAAAAGTATGATAATACACAATTTTACGTTACTTAATGAAAAAATTATTCCTAATAAACTCACATATAATTTAATATGAAACTACAGCCTATAAGTACACCACTTCTTTATAATAAATAATATCACAAGTCAGGCCGCCGATGATGACTTGAATCTAATTCACACATCGAAGAGCACGTGGATAATGTCATTCATCTAGAACCTCAAAAGGTAAGTTTTGATCCATCAGGAGCGCGTAAGAACACTTTCCTTTATCCGTGGGCTGTGTGAGGCTGAAGTTCCAGTGACACTCTGGGGAGTGAATTCACGCGCGCCAACAAGCAAGCCTCGTGTCGTTGGATATTTGGTTTGTCTTTCCTTACTTTCACATTAGAGGACAACAATTGGGAGAATCCTCTAAACCCAATGGGTAACCATTTTCCAAGTCTCGATGCCCAAGACGCACCGTGTGGTTCTGATTCAGGGGAGTGTGGGACCCATTGTTTTCATTTCTACGAGCAGGCCATTATGCGGCTGACTGGGATGCGTCAGTGTGGGTCCAGTAAGACTCAAGCTGACCATCCCACCGTAAATCAAGTGGTCTTCCCTTCCAATTATTCACGGTCTAACTTGCTTTACTATCCCGTCAAAAGGTTTTCCAACGGGGACCCAATTGCAACATATGGCATACACTTGAATTATCAGTGTAATTTTTAACAGGGCATAGCCTTCAATATGAATGACATAATTCAGTCTTTCTTATTGTACAAAGGGACTTAATATGAATCGGGTTGGACCCTATTTTCTGTGACCAAAAAACGTAAAAGTTCTGAGATTAAGAGCTCTAAGAGAAGCTACTACTACACATGTCACGGACCTACTGTGCGCTCTATAAATTCATTTCACATGCTGTATGTATGATTTATTAGTCTTTAACCACTATCAAGCATGATAGCATCACCTGTACCCAAAAAGAGAACAACAAAAACAAAAACACTGGCAAGCATGTGAAATACTTCAATGAACAGTTTGTTCTTGTGGATGAAAACGAATCAATACCATATTATTGGAATAAACTTTCGTATTTATGGATCAAAAACTAGGTGTTTATTTCTGTCAATTGTTGGGGTAGGGGTTGAGAAAAGCCTTCTGTCGGTGGCTGATAAAAGAAGTATCGACTTTGATTGCGTAGTGCGGTTTATATATGGACAAGCAAAGGAAGTTGAGATTGACAAAAAGGCTCGGCACCACGTTTTTCTTTCCAAGCGGCGGGAAAAATAACAAAAGTTAAGATAGGATAGGATTAATAAGCTGTTGCTAGACTTTTATTTTTCTTCCAGAACAATGTCATAATCTACCTTACAATGACTCCGTGTGAAATACTTTTTAATCTTGACGCGAATGGTATGTTTGGATAACAGCTGATCAGTTAATTTTTGGCTGATTGACTAAAAATAAGATGCTTGACTTCATCAATTATCTATTTGTTGTGTTTACTTATTGACTGATTGGGTGTAGCACTCCCTTATTGTAGGGTACACATCAGGACGCCCGTAGGTCACTCCGACACGTAACCCACGATAAAGGTACACTACAGAGCAAACCAACTAAAATCCCCATGGCATCCAAATAATAAAACCGCAATGTCGAAATCACTAAAATTTTAAAATCAAAATATTAGTCTCGATACAATCATCTATCAAAAATATAGACAAGCCTATCAGTCCCCTAAACAAAACTCAAAAAGGAAACTGATACAAAAGTCTATACTAAGTCATCC
>JANIJH010000006.1:11594826-11605825 GCA_024520975.1 Erythroxylum areolatum
GTTGGTTTGCTCGGTAGTGCACCTTTATCGTGGGTTACGTGTCGGAGCGACCTGCGGGCGTCCCGATGTGTACCCTATGGTAAGGGGGTGCTACACTTACCATTCCAAGCAGAAACCCTCTGCAATGCCCCGAGGAAGATTGTGAGAAAGGAAAATAAGATTAAACCAAAAGTCGGTCACAATTGAATGGAATATACTTATCTAAGCCAGATCCCCTAATTGGTAGCCCTAGGAAGCCTCCCCCCTCCATCATCACGAGATCTGGATGGATGGAGCACAAGAGGTCAAACTCTAATTGTGAAACTTTCTAAAGATGAGAAAGCTTCCAGAGTGACTTACCTGATTGAAGAACAGAGGGTGCAAATCACCATCGCACACTGATTATATGATCCTCCCTACCCTAATCGAGAAAGGGATTGAACACGTGAGAAAAGCCCTAAGTCATTATTCCCGAATTCTATGATATATTTGTAAAATGTAAAATATTGTGTCTTGGAGCTGAACGTTATCGTATATGTCCTAGTGAACGTCGTTGTTTGTTTTCTACTGAAGTCAGTGTTACAATTGGGTTTATCCCAATTTGGTATTAACTCTTGTCTTTAATGTAACCTCCAACATTTATTAATGAATTTTTTTAAAATTCTAAAAAAAACTTTTGCACATACCTTATAAAAAGATAGTAGAATCTAGTGGCCTTATATTAATGGGTGAATAGCAATGCATTATGGCTACCTTATGCTAACAAATTGTGGAATGACTATCTGATGATTCTCAAGTAACTAGAGCTACATCAAGATGCATTATGTACACTTGCTCTTTGGAGTAGGATCCTACATGGACATCCAATTGATTGTAGCTAAAGTGACGATGACTACCGCCTTATTAGAATTAAATGACTATGTCATCATTCCTAGTCATTTTCTTCTCATCTAATTGGAAAATATACATAAACTTTATTATTAGTTCCTAATAATCTAGCTAATAGATATTCAAGAATTCAAGCCAACTGTGAAAGTATATCACCCACCATGTCATGGTCTCTAAGTTCAACTTTCTTGAGACTTCCTAATCTATATACCTTAATACCTCAAATTTCTTTTACTAAAGAGTTTGATAGCATTTAAATTGAAGCTTGATCATGAATTGAAGGAATGGATGAGTAGGTTGCTCTATAAGTGGCATATAAGAAGGGATATTTACAAATGGGATATCAACTACAAGCTAGTGCTAGGGCTTAAGCTCCCTAGGAGTAACTACGCTTGATATAAAAGCTGTAATTCTTGACTTTTTATGACATAAAAGTAATTGTATTTCAAAATAAATGTTAAATTTATTCAAGAAAACTATGGCTAATAATATGACATGTTAAAGGGACTCATGATTAACCAATTCCATACATATAATAATCAACTAACCCTTCAAAACCATAATATAAGCATTAAATTATACAAATTGCCCAAAAAGTTTCTTTATAATAGAATTCTAGAATTTCAAAAACCCAATTTACACAAAACCTCTACCAATCAATCCACAATTAAAGCCCATATAGAGAGTAAATGTTACATGGAGAAGTGTCCCCTGAAGTAAATGAGGATGAAAATGCTCAAGGAAATTTGATAATTCCACTAAAATCCCTAACTGTGCAACAATGGTTTTTTTAAGAATAACACATAGAATTTAAACTTCTTAGTGTTTGGTAAGTGAAATCAAGGAGAAATTGAGTTAGGTGAGTCGTAATTTGCTAAAAAACTCAAGAGGAAGTGAATTAATCCATAGAAAATTAAAAAGATCAAAAAAGGGGGAAAATTCTATTGTGAATTTTGTCTACAACATTAAATTGTGACAAAGCACAAGCCTTACACTATAGCATGTTTGATGTTGTTTTTTTGATAGGGATGCGAAAGATGGGTTAAGATGGGTGGTGTATTAATTAAATATATAAATCTGGTTAGAAAACGAGCTAGAAATAGAGGAAACATGGTCCCATGTTGGTTTATTAAACTTACACTTAAAAAAATAGAGACAATATAAAATGGACAGAACCAGAATATGAGTTTGTGTTAACTAACTTTTGAAATTCATTTTTGTACTAAATAAAACATAGGCACCACATACTGATTTGTTAAATATCAAGGTAGTCACACAAGATTGTGTTACACCTATGTTACAAAAGGGTATTCTTTGTATTATGCATCTAAGGGAATAGATTTTTATCTAATCTAACAAAGGGGCTTATCTTGTGTTCATTTTTGTTGCTCTTAACTTCTCAATTATGATCAAGAGCTGAGCAATAAGGGGCAAGAATGATACGGTCTTTAGTATTATATTGCTTGTTCTCCTGCAAAACTCCCATGAAACCAAAATCAAAAAAGATAACTATAGGAATAAAGTTAAAATTTATCCAAGTGTGCTTCAATCCTTAAGTCTAAAACTATTAAATCATCCTAGAATTATGAATAAATATCTTAAACAATACAAAATAAAATTAAAAAAATTAATCATTCGGATGCCTCCCAACAAATACTTCATTTTATGTCATTTAATTGGACTTTTACTTAAGTTTTTTAGTTTGGTAGCTCTTTACTTAAAGGCTTGATTATCTTTTTTTTATGTTTATTTACTACCTTAACATTCTTTTACTTTTTCTTAGACCCATTAGCTTTTAGGCTACCACTTAATTTATTAGGGTAAGTTTATCCCTCTCTCTTGCTTCTTTTTGTATAATACACATCTTTGTGGAATCATATAAGATTATTCCCTAAGTATTATATGACAATTTAGTGTCAATCACATTAATATTTGAAGCGAACCTTGGGTGTAATAATAAACTTAGCTACAAGATCCTTAATATTCAACTGCTTTATTTATTACTATTATTGAAATCTAAGAGGAGATATTGGTTTTTGTTGTCTTTGGGTATTCTATGAAAATTTTGGATAGTTCTTTATTCCTAATTGCAGGTGTACGGTTTATTTGAGGTTCATTCCTAATAAAATTAGCTTACTTTAATTAATGCCCTTTATTATAAGTTCATTGGAACTCATGATCGAAATTTCCCCACCAAAAATTTAATAATTAATGATATGCACCAACTGTGCTCCTATACTCATTTGGTTAATCTGCTTACTAAGAGCTTATAATTTTCCCTCTAATGTTGCGACCATATCAACACTATGGATGCCACATGTCTTAGGCTTTAGCCTTAGATTCCTCCAATGATAGTTATTTATAGTGACGTTCTTGATAAGCTCTTACATTTTCTTAGATGCCTAAAGAGGATGGTCCTCCCTAAAGATGTATCTATCAATTACTTGGTTAGGTAGCTTAGTACACTATAGAATGTTTACATTTGCATAGCTAAGTCAAGGTTATGGTGTAGGCAGTTCCTTAATTACTCCTTTTATATCACTAAAGTGTCAGATAAAGTCTTAGCCTTTTAACTATTAGAAGGAGACAATATCGTTTCTAAGTTTTTTTATACATGCTGAAGGATCTTATTTACCCAAAAAACTCTCGGTCATCTTATTTCATGTAGTAGTGGATAATAGAAGCAACAAATTTAGCCATAATTTAGCCCAGTCCTTAAATTTAAAAGGGAATAATCCCAATCATATGGAATCTTCTAAAATTCATCAAGCTTGAAGGTATCATAAGTTTTCAGAAATTGACAATATGAGCATTAGGATCCCCATCTGGTAGACCATCAAATTACATTAACTATCAAACCATCTAAATCATATTGGGTTTAGTATTAGTCATTTGCCTCAATCGTTAGTTTAGTAATGTTAGAATCCATCCTAGTGTATGATTGATCTCTAGATCTGATTTAAGTGATACTTTTATACAACAAAAACCCTTACCTTGTAATACAACCACAACCACAAGATCAAGAAAAGAACATTATAAAATAAATAAATAAAATAATGATTATACTAATAAAAATAAAGCTTTCCTAATATTCCAATTGCCCAGTAATGGAGTTAAAACTTGATGGGTGATATGAATATATGTATAAAATGAAACACAAAATAATACTAAAGAAAAGATCTAAGCAAGTATATAAATTGTTTCTATACTATAACTTAGTAAGTTAAGTGTCAATCCCACAAGGACAGAAATTACTAGTATTAACTATCTTTTTGTTATCAAATCTAAGAAGTTAATGATTGATTGAAAGAAAGAAATAAAAATAATTTAAGTTAATAAATTAAAGCAATGAATAAGGTTAAAGTAATCACATGTAAGTAAGATCTAGGTAGACTTCCCCTAAAATGTTTTCAATACATTAAATTCACCTTGACTCGATAATTAATCTTAGTTTTTTAAACTAGCAAGAACTCCAATTTTCCAACTATATTCTATCTTGAATAATACAAATCATATTTTTAATTTGATTGATTGAAATATTTTTCTAATCAAAACCCTTAAGAACGTAATACTTAGTTTTTGTAGATTTATATGATAGGTTTAACCTTAATATAAAAGATTTATGTGTCCCTATCTCTAAGGTTCCATGTAATTTTCATTGTTCATATTATATCTATCCATACAAATATTCTCTCAATCTAATTAAATAAAATCTAAAATTAAATCAAAACATTGAAAAATTCAACTTAATATAATATAATCATAAACAATTCTTAAGAAAACTAGAACCTTTTATTGAATTAAGAATAAATTCAAAACATCAATTCCTAAGCTTTATCCCACTTAGATATACATCTCGGTTAGTTTATAACAACATAAAGAAAACCCATAAAGAATAATAAACAACACAAGAAAGAAGTTTGATTCTTATGGCTTGAATCTTAAATTTTCTTTATATATCTTAATGAATCTTCTTCCTTTTCCTTTCCAATAGTTCTCTTTCCTTGATCCTAGTCTTTTTAATAAACTCCTAAATAATGTTTTAGTTCAAAAACTAATCTCCAAGGACTCTTTGAAAACTCTGAAACTATTCTTCACTATCATTCGATGAAAACATGAAACCCTAAAATCTTTACCTACCATAGCCTAACTATAGGATCGTATTGAGCTCTCGTATTGCTTAAAAAACCCTCTTAGCTTCTTTATGTAATAAAGACTACCAATATAGGTGTAAATAAGGGTCCATGTTTATCCCATTTTGAGGAATATAGATAGAACATAGTAGGATGTCACATATATATGAAGAATATATTGCCGTTTTATTAAACATAGTTAAGATACATGTTCGTGTTAATATCATGATAGTCATTTAGGAAGCTTATCTAGGAACAAAATGTGGTAGGATTGAACACAAGTATCAACAAGGTTCTATGTTAGCATTTTGTTTCAAGTCATTCACTTAAAATTTGCCAAATTTGCTCCAATTTGATTTAAATCTTTGCAAATATAGTCCTTCTTCATTTAAAGACTAAAATAAGATCCAAAATCATATATATTTTATTTTACGTACCAAATCCATTAAAAAATCTAAACACAAGTATAATGCTTTCCAAATTTATGATAAAAATGTAATACGTTTAACACTTAAGAAGTATCACCGTTACCGCCTAAAACTCACAATATGAAGCCTAAAACATTAATTCTTTCTATTAGTCATTGTATAACGGAACAAGAAAAAAAACAACACAAATAACACTAATAGCCACTAAACCAAAACCTAACGCCAAATCTAGAAAACTTAAAGGTAAGTCTCTTAGAAACTCTTCATTTAAAGAACAAGGTTAAATTCATGTTGTAAAGGGTCTTATAGATGTTATAAAGAATGTGAAATGTTTCTTCTATAAGAAGAAAGGCCATAAAAAAATAAGATTGCATAAAGTATAAGACTTTAAAAGAAAAATAAGATTTGACTCATGTAATTTATGAATCTAATGTTGCTATAGTCACATCAAGTTCCTTGTGGCTAGAATTTAGATGTCACTTCAATAATACAGAGATTTATATTAAGGAGATAACCAACTAAGGATGAGTAAAAACTGATGGTCAACAATGACAAAGAAGTGGATGTAGATTTTATAGGACTTATTTATTTAAACCTTGATGATGGTTATAAACTTATTTTGTATAACACTTTTTATATGTCATTTTTCTAGTGAAACTTGATCATTGTATCTATTTTGGATAACAAAGGCTATAGATTTGTAATTGAAAACTCCAATGTACAATTATCGTTTGATATAAAATATATTGATACAACTTTCTTGCCATATGATTTATATAAAATATGTTTAAATTCTTATAGAATCTATGCTTCTTTTTTATATTGTTGGAAAGATTATTAGTAAAGGACTTTGATAACGGAAAAAAATACTATGGCATTAAAGATTAGGTCTCATCTTTAGAGAAAATGTTGAAAGATTCACAAAGAAAAAGAATCTTCCAACTTTTTATTTTGGTCAAAATATTTTTTACTATGTTTCCCCTCTTTCTCAATTATAGTAACAAAGATCTTGGTTATAGTTACAAGTTCATATTTAATATGTAAGAAATATACCCAAGTAAACTGTGTAAATTGATCAATGGTTTACTACAAAGTCTACATAAAGTAGGTAAGAGACCCCATAAATCATAATGTACAAGATTACAACACTATGATAACATTGGACATAAGCATATACTCTAACCTACTAGTATGCGGATGATCAAGAAAATAATGCCATAAATTCCAAGTATTATTCTAAAAACATATGTAGATGGATCGATCATAAAACATACTAAAGAATCCATTATATGGTCTAAATCAAGATGAAACAAAATGATCATTTGCCCCATTTAAATTTCCTATGTCATAACTAAGAGGAAAATTTTGTCAAACAAGTTGATCAGTTAATCATGCAATAAAATCAAGTTAGCTAAGAAAAAAAAAGTATAAAAAGATTTTTTCGATTTAGTAGTTGAATAAATAGTATTAATTCCTTTAAATGATATTTTCTTCTGTAGTTAAAAAATTGATTTTAAAATAAAAGGTTTGAATTTAGAAAAAGCATTTTTTTCAAACATATATATGATTAAAAGTGGTTAAGTCTAAAAACCAGAGAGCATATTCAATTCCTTTACTTGATAACTCAACAATAGAAAAAGTAGAAGAAATAATAGCTAGAATAGTCAATTGCACTGAATCTTGGTCATCTTCCGAACAACCTCCTGTTGTGAGTAAGGTCTCATTATTATTAGCATCCTATTGGTCACATCGATAATAACATACATTGCTAGACTATGCTTATTCTTTAAAGTTATACAATTTAGAATGATATATCTTGACTTTGTTTCATTAGTTACATATATTACGCTCTTGACAATAAGATTGCATATGTTCAAGTCCATCAAAAAATTTACACTTTACTTTGATGCTTTTATTTTGAATGAATTTACCATTTGAAGTGATAAAGACCGTTAAATAAATTTGATTCAACATCTAGTTGATCTTGTGTATTCATTTGAGTTTCGTCATGAAAATATCTCTAAAGACATCCACACTTAAATTCCCTTGATTAATTAAATTGACCTGTGCATTCTCAAATTTAAGTAAGATATTTATAAAGAACTACATCACTTTTCTACTATCTCTCATTACTCGAAGAGATCATATTTAATTAAGTGCCTGTTTGATTCAGCTTTTGAAGAGTAAATAAGTAATTTTTTTCACCGCAAAAGTTGTTTTTAAAAAAACTGAGTGTTTAGCTGTAAAATTCAAAAGCATTTTTTTCATAGAAACAACTTTTTTGGAATCTGAAATACAGCTTTTTGAGAAGCACAAATTTAAAATTTTTTAAAAAGTATTTTTTCAAGTAGATTTTTCAAATCAATTAATGAGCCTATTTTTTAGTTTCTTTTACCTTTTTGTTTTACACATAATTCTCACAATATTCACAAACACTTCTTAACGTTTATTTTAAAATTTATATAATATTATTTGACTTTTTTATATATTTTAATATTTATTTTTTATATTAGTTATATTTATATTATAATCCATATAAAAGAATTAGTTAAATATATTTTTATTTATGTTTTATATGGTTTAAAATTATATAATAATTAATATATTATACTTTATATATTGTTTAATATATTTTAAATAATATTTATATACATAAATAATTTTTACTACAAAATAAAATATAGTTAAAATTAAAAGTGTGTTTTATTTTTATGTTGCTAAATAGTACATTGTATGAAGTTCTTTTCAAAAAGCTCTTTTTTAAATGATAGTCAAACAATCAACTAACTTCTTAGAAAAGTTCTTTTAAAAAAAGTTTTACTATCAAAAGCTCTACTGCCAAAAGTTCTACTGATATAAGCTCATCCAAACAGGTACTAAGTCCACAACTGTAGTATTTTAGCATATATCTCTATCTTCTTGTTTGATGTGGGTTATTTCATATTCAAGTTAAAATTGTCTTGATTGATCTATTTGACAATAAATCCTTTTGAAGATGTTTCTACATCTTAGTAGCAATTTTGAAAGACCTGAGGCTTAATGCCATAAAAGACTCAATTGAATTCAATATCCGAGCGTTCTTGATCTTCATTGATTTTCTGTATCACCTTCTTCCGTTTAAAATCCATCAAGAATAGCAAAGATTCCCTTTCCTTCAATTAAAAAAAATATATAGTATAATTTCTGCTATTAAAATTGACATATATGAACTCATACTAATTTCCATCCGTATTATTGTCTCAACATAAAGAAATTAAAAGAAAACAAATCCTTTAAAGGATAATAAAAAGGGAAATTTTCTTCAAAGAATTTATTCAAAGAAAATCAGACAAGATTTAATACCATGAAAATTTTGTATCTAGAAAATTAAGAAAAAAGATATATACAATTGAAATATTTATATATAAGAAAAGATTCACTCTCAAATAATAATCAAACTTAACTCCATATTTTGTTTTATTCTTAGTGGAATTTTCTTCTCTTAATCCTTAATTTTAGATGAGACAATACATTCTCATATTCTTAATATTAGACAAAATTTTCTCCTCTCCATTACAATATTGTGACAATTTTTTAAGAAAAATATGGGCAATTTTAGATCAAGTGCAAAAAAATAATTATAAAACTATTTCATATTGATTTTTCAAAGTCAAGATTACTTTAAATTTATAGCATGATTAACATATAAAATATAATAAAGCATGAATTTTAATTCATACCTTGCTGTAAAACTTAATCCTTTTCTTGTCATTTTCTTTGAACCATTAATCATTTTCTTGTCATTTTCGTTGAACCATTTCTGCAATTGCCTCATCACAACCACCGTAGTCGTGCAAATATCTGATCTCTGATGATATCCATACAATATGTTGAGAGAACTCTGCAATTATTGCAGAGATGGTTAAGCAAGGAGTAATAACTCTGTTGGAGCCTAAACTTATTTATAATAGGACTTGGACTTTTTAGTAATTCAGTTGAAATAAAATTCTAATTTTAATTAGAATTACAAATAATTCTAATTAAATACCAAATGGCCTCAAATAAGATCTAATATCATATATTATTCCTTATTTATTAATATTTCATATTTAATTATAAAGTTTCTCAAACTTCACAATAAAGTCCCACTTGATTAAACATTCTCTCTTGAACATGTTCTTTGTGTGTTACCTATTAAGTTCACAAATATGTTAGCAATGGATATAAATTATAACCCTAAATAATGTTTAAGATTAAACACTACAAGAAAAATGAAGCTTAGCGATAGAAATTACTGACGAAACATCTACACATTCTGTCAGAAAGCTAAGTTAGAAACAGAATTTACCTCAAAAACTCCTAGGTTCGAGCATATATGCCAACACGGGTAATATAAAAAATCATAGATTACAAATGCTGAATGACTTACTTCCGCCAAAGGACACAATGACAGTGGCTAGAGAAGACAAACGAACACACACGCTGACAAGCAGAACACGAATCGACGACAGAAAATGAAAAGGAAAATGCAGGGGAGAGGGATGGGGTCTTTGGGTAGGTTAAATGTGTAGGAAAACAAGATTGTTTAGTGTTAAACTAAACGACGCCATTTTCATTATATTAAAAGTTTTGAAGTCGAAAGAAACGATGACATTTACTCTAAAATGTACCGACGGAAACATTTTCGTTGATAAACTCAAAACTTTTTTTATTCCGCTAAGCATTCTTACCTCCTTTACTGACAGGAATCTTCTATCGTCGTTATATTCTGTTGAAAAATTTGTCGAGATAATTTTCCTCTATTTTTACTCACAAATACTTTTACTGTCACAGAATGTAATCTTTCCCAACAATATTACCTACGAAAAATTATTTTCCGTCAGTAATTTGTTACGGTTTCTCTTCCATCGGTAACTTTCCATCGGTAATTACTAATTTTCTTGTAATGAGATAAATTAAACAAATATTTATATCTATATATCAAGATTGGTGCTATAGCCACCCAAATATTTAAAAATGTTAAAGTTGTTTTGATTAATCTTTTTATGTATGATTCTTCTATATAATTCAATTATTTCATTATAAAATATTCCGATTAGACATAAAGCATAAAATTAATGTATACTGTATTTGAGTCTAGTCATGTTAGTTCTCCATCATTAGCGATTAATTCAATTAATGATATTTAAAAATTATTTTTAAAGTATTATTACACTTTGACAAATAATTTTTTGAATCAACACTAAGCATTAAGAACACTAGAATATTCTCCCACTACAAGAAAAATGTAGATTAGCGACGAAAACTTAGCAACGGAAACATTTTCGTCGGCAATTAATAACGAAAATATGCTTTCCGTCACTAAAATTGAGCGATTTAGTGATGGTATTAATATTTGTCGCTAAATTTAGAGGGAATTTGTTCCGGTAAAATTTGCAACGGACATTAGCAACAGAATAATATAGCCATCGGTAATAAATTACTGATAGAAAATATACCGTTGAAAATTAGCGACGGAAAGCATATTTCCGTCGCTAAAATTGAGTAATTTAGCGACGATACCAATACTCGTCGTTAAATTTGGAGGGAATT
>JANIJH010000006.1:11605925-11627964 GCA_024520975.1 Erythroxylum areolatum
CAGTTCTTTATTTTCAGTTCTGTTTTAGTATGAATTTTAATATTTTAATTCTTTTACTTGAAATAATGAAGTTCTCTTCATGGTGGCTTCCAGAGAAACTAAACACTTTGCAGGTAAATTTTAAAAAATAGTTTCCAGCAAATTTACCGACGGAAAAAAATTCCGTTGGTAAATATATTGGATTTTACTGACGGAATTACAAAATTTGTTGATAATTTTCTGACAGAAGAATTTACTGACTGAACAAAATAACCTTCGGTAAATTTACCAACGAAAATTTTTACCGTCGGTAATTCCGTCGGAAAATTTACCAACGAAAAATTTTTGTCGTTTAATTTACTAATGGTCATATCTCTGACGTCTTTTTCCGTAAATAAATTCTGTCACTAATTACCGACGAAATTACAAAATCCGTTGATAATTTTCTGACAGAATAATTTACTGATTGAACAAAATAACCGTCGGTAAATTTACCGATGAAAATTTTTACCGTCGGCAATTCCGTCAGGAAATTTATCAATGGAAAATTTTCGTCGTTAAATTTACTAACGGCCATATCTCTGATGCCTTTTTTCATGAATAAATTCCGTCGCTAAATAAGTTTACCGACGAAATATGTACAAATTCTGTTGGTAAATTCTGTCACTAAACTCTATTTTTCTTGTAATGTCCTAAATCACTATGGAGTGATGAATACAATATTGATCCCTCAACTTTGGCGTATAGATATTTTTGTGGTAGTTTTTTCGATTATTCACACAAAGTTAGGCTTCGTTTAATGATTTCCTTCTTAAGGAGCTCACTACTTAAAAGGTGGTAAGGCCCAGACTTTAGATAAATAATTTTTATGGTAAATGAGAAAGCATTGATTCTTGTTAGGCTCATATGAACCATGACATGTATATTTGATGAGCACACGCCGCTTCTGATACTGCCTACATTGCCAACTTGACACCACCATGTACAACATCACCAGCAAAGAACTCCACCTATTGAAATAGAAAAGGAAATGTAACATAAAGAAAAAAAGGGGAGGAAAAGCTGAGAAAGGTCAAAAGAGAAAGCACTAAATACAAAGATGATATATAACTGAAGGCAATTCACCCAATAATTCTATCTCCTGTCGCTTCAAAGACAAACAAGAACACTCGTCGTCCACTCTTTGCCGTCTAAAGTCCACCCATTCACATTTTGCACACTCTAGATTGTCTCTAGGAAATCCTTATCTCTTTCTCTCTCAACTAACTTGCATAAAAAATGAGCTTCACGCCATTGACCATGCCTTTGTTTAAGGTCCCACTTCTTTAAGAGTAAGGAGAAACGATAAGCAATCTGGTAATGCAGGCTTTGTCACAACCCATCACCGACGGGTCTTTGTTAAAGAAGTTTCCACTCACGAACCCACTCATTTTTAAGAACTTTGACCACCTAATCTGCCGGCCTTTTTGTTCCAACTTTGCTGCTTCTTTTCTTCTTTGTTAATCATAAACACGCCACTTTCTAATCAAATAATTGAGTCTGGGATCTCTTTCTTTATTAAGTGGAACATAATGTTGATTTTAAATAGTTATGTAGCAAGTTAAATCAAAGTTGTAAAGCCAAAAAAATGTTTATAAATCATATGTATACTGTAGTTTGTTTGTTTGCGTTCTTTCGTCTGTCCCATATGTTGTGTCTTATTATAACTAGTTCAATTCTGGCGAGCGTATAAAGCTGACATTAAATTTTAAATTTTAATTGGAACTATATCTCCCCATGTTTTGAGATTCTGATTCAAAGTAGCAATGTGTAAAATGAAGCTGTTTTACCACCAATACCATCCCTTTTGTGCTGTCTTCCAATGCCTAAAAATGAAATTAATTTTGTCCTCTTCATACTATTGAACTCTTATATAATTTAAGTTAAAAATAGACCTCAATTGAACTT
Source organism: Erythroxylum areolatum (assembly GCA_024520975.1). Classification (NCBI taxonomy): domain Eukaryota; kingdom Viridiplantae; phylum Streptophyta; class Magnoliopsida; order Malpighiales; family Erythroxylaceae; genus Erythroxylum; species Erythroxylum areolatum. The sequence continues at coordinate 11,607,852 of JANIJH010000006.1, forward strand.
TAACTTTAAGATTGGATTCTAATCCGATTAATAATTCAAAATATGACAAAACTTTCTCTGAGTTTGACTCATAAAATTAAGATTTAACTATAAAAAAAAAGCTCAAACTTTGCTCAATTTTATAATTATAATCTGAATCTAAAAAAGTAACAATTAAATACTCAAACTTTCAATTTTTTTCAATTCTAACGTGATGTTCATATTTCTGTTAACATTGTTAGCGTGAGTTGCCACCTAAACTAAGTCGTTTTAATATTGAAATCCCTAATTCAAGCATGTTTAGTTTAATTTTAAATTAAATGAAATAAAATAAACATTAGCTATACTCATTTTAAATCTAATAAAATAATTTTCAATAGAATCATTATATGAGATTTTAATTGCAATAATATAAAGAAATTTTAAGTAATTTTACAACCCAATACACAATCGAACTATTTGTGCATTCAAAACAAGCCAACCCAGCTTATAAGCAAAATGAGAAGTAAAGTTAATAGTATGAAAACAAGAAGCATTCAGAATAAAGATGAATTCTTTAACACACTAGGAAATTATTAATTCAATTGTAACTCTTTCGTTAATTGATAATTCTTGAATTGAATTACACATGGTACTAATTTAATATGTACATAGGGTCCGTCTTTTATGTCACTTTAAACTTAACAATCAACAAAAACCTTGGTAGATATATGATAAGTTTACAGAATGTTGAATTCATATTTCCATCATTAAACTAAGTCCATTCGGAAAGTGTTTTGCATTTTTATAAAGATACCCAATGGCTTATCTCCAAGAGTTTTATCCACGAAATCAGATCCTTCCAAAATGAGATCGTAATCCATTATTTAATTCAATAAAGAAACACTTAAAGTGTAGAATACGCACAATGGGACGATAACAATGATGTCATTGAGAAAAATGAATCCTCTGGTTGAAGACTTGGTCATCATTGTTTCCTCATGTCGATCTTCAACGCCCGAATCACAAGGGCAAGGCATCTATCCATCCATCCGTTCAATAGTCAAATGCTCCCAGATGCAATTTTGTCAAGGAAAAGCGTGCATTTGGGCAACTCTTTTCTTAGATAGATGACCCCAGCCTGTCAAGACTAGGCCTTGAAATTATAGGCTTAAATTGGGCTTCCAGTCCCCGGGCTAAGCTAGCTAGTTAAGCTCTCTCAGTCCCACATCTAAACTTCGGACCAACGCAGTATATGAATGTGTATCTTCATCGGATATCTTAAAATTGTTACTCTATAAGTAGCTTATCTTATAAGTCATTACTTGCTAAGTAGAAACACGTACGCCTAGGAGAACCAAAGAACAGTAACCTTAAAACGGTTTTAGGTTAGTTGCTTATGGTTGCTCTTTATTTTTATCTTTTCTTTTAAGGTTGCTTGTCTGTATGTGCATCCAAATAACTAAGGGACTGTTTATTTCCGTTTTTTTTTTTCATTTTTTGTTGTCATTTTTATATATATATAAAAAAGAATACAGTCAACCTAAGTATCGACGAAGTTTTGCTTATGGATGAAGGAGAACAGTGAAAACTGAAAAGAGAGGACAAAATCCAAAGCAAGCGGTGCCGTAGATGGGAAGTATAGTGGCCTGGTCTGCTCCACCCACTAACCAAACTCGACTACTCAAATCAAACTGTACAGTGCATATTGACACTAGAAATGGGTCCAATCTGTGCCCATTGAAGGCAGAAGCTTAAAACGGATGCTAAGGTTAAACAATAGTTTGATATCATAAATGGGCCTCCAGCAGGCACAGCCTTTCTATTTTAAAATCGTCTTTTCAAGCTGGAGGATTAACGCACGTGTACCAATCTCCTTGCCTTGCATTTGTATTTGTCATATCAATTAGACAACCTCAAACTGACAGTTATTTTTGTCATCCCAGATTTTACACCGAATGCCACCTTTGAAGTTGCTTAGCAGGTTTAAACTCTTTGCTCTGAGAATATAAAGCAAGCCCAGTCTAGATTAGTGAAGGAATGATTTTCGAAAAGCCTCCTTGAGCCAAGGGCATGAGTTTGAATTTTAAGAACTCTCCATAAAGGATTAAAACAGGCTTTACTGAATTGAGCTCATTATTTTACTTTCTAAGTTATGCACTTCCAAAAGTTTTAAGAGTCCACGGGATTCCCTCAATATCAAACTTCTAATACACTTATATAATACAGGTGACAGCAACTTAATTAAACACCAAAATTTGTCTCCAGGTCATACGCATGGAGCCTGAGGTGTCTTCCTTCCAAGAAAAGACATCGGATGACTAACCGAGTTGAACAGGGATCAGCTACTGGTTATTAACTCATTGGATTGTATTAGCCGTATTCTATACACTATCCATCTGTATCATCCACCATGTATAAGATTGTCCTTGCCTTAATAAACGTCCAACCCCTCAGATACTTTCCTTCTCAGAGCCTTCTAATCAGCATCAGACCACTACAGTAACTGCCTTTTTTTTTCTTTTTCTGAGTTCACCAATCGCCCAGATGCCAATTGCTTCACTTCAGCTGTCAGGTAAATTCTTTGCAACCTAATCACTTGCCTCTTATTGACTTAATGAAGCTGATTAGGACAATCTCAATGATACAGCATTTGACTCGTGGTTTTGCTACTCTTATCTGTACATTGTAGATTAACTTTTATAAATACGTACAATGAAGTAGGACCGCTAGTTTATCCGACCGTCCATTTCACCAGATGTAATAATTAAAACTAAAAGAATTGATTTTTGTACAAATTTTCTTGTGTTTATGTGTGGAACTTGCATATGTATAACTTAAGTTAAATCAACAGCTAGCATGTGCCTGCCTCGCACTTAGGTGATATCAATCATGCAGCGTGAAAAATTAACAGCGTGGGACTAGAAAGCTTATCTGATTAAACAAATATGAATCATGACAAAAGCAGTTAAATCGAAGACGTGACCTCCTATATAATTAATTGCGTTGTCATGAATAGAATAATCCACACACAACCAAGGCAATGATTGGTCTCGTCTGTAAAGAAAAGAAAATCACATGAATAATAATTTGATTTTTTCAGGAAAAAGTAAAAAATCAATTTCTTTAATTATATATATATATATATATATATATAAACAACTTAATTCAAAATACTACTACTGCTGAAACGTTTTCACAGGACGACGGACCCAAGTCGACCCTTCTTAAAAGGCAAAATGTGTAACATGGTGAATAATTACTTCAACAACCACACGGAAAGGAAGACTAATGTAATGGTGATTGCGAAAAGTCAAAAACTTTAATGAAGTGTTGAGCCTAACAGGTGGGCCTTATTAACCAAAAAGTAAAGTAAGCCGATGTCGGACAACTAAGCCCTCTCTGTAGGCTCTAACACGCCGAAAGTCACCACATGTTTTTATCGCTTCCATTTTGCCCACCCAAAACAGGGAGACGTCTTTTCAACTTTTAAGCTCCTATTTACTAAAAACGACCGTGTCGTTTTCTATTTTACAGGGGCGTCTTTGTCTTTTCCTCATCGATTCCCCCAAATTGCAACGTCACTAGTGTCGACATGGCAGTTCAAAACTAAACAATTTTTATTTTAATAACAACGTCACTGCGTAATTGCCCTCGGCTTGTCAGAAATTTCAAGCTCGCACCATTGAGTATCTTCTCCGTTTCCCCATCTCAATGGCATAGTCGTAAAATCGTCCATTATCACGTCTGATTACATCAAAATAGCACTCTCTCAAACCGCCAACTTTCATGTCTCGCGGTGTTCTCTTCTTCGCTTCTTCAACACTTCAGTCTTCAAGAGTCGAAATCAGAGCTCTGAAAGATCGTAAAACGGGGTCGCTTCGCTAACTACCAGTCATCGAGACGCTGCGGTTGCACTTTTCTCTCGAAGTTGAAGAGAAGAGATGCCAATCCACGAAGCAGAGTCCCACCGAGCCAGAAGTCGAACCTCGACTCGACCACCGGTACCAGCTCGCCGGCCACCGTTACGGCAACTACTGCGTGTGACATCGATCGCCGGCGGAATACAATTCGGTTGGGCTCTGCAGCTCTCTCTGTTAACTCCGTACGTGCAAGAGCTCGGAATCCCTCATGCGTGGGCTAGCATCATATGGCTATGTGGTCCATTATCAGGACTAATAGTTCAGCCACTTGTTGGCCACATGAGCGATCGTTGTAAAAGCCGATTTGGCCGCCGTAGACCGTTTATTTTGATCGGCGCTATGTTGATATCTCTTTCCGTCTTGGTCATCGGCCACTCCGCTGATATCGGGTGGCTTTTGGGCGACAGAGGTAGCTCTAAGCCTAGAGCGATCGCAGTTTTCGTCTTCGGGTTTTGGATATTGGACGTTGCTAATAACATGACTCAAGGTCCTTGTCGAGCTCTTCTCGCTGATCTTACCGGTAACTGTGGAGCTTACTTTCCTTTTCTTTTCCCGTTAACCATAATTCAAATTATTGAACTTTTATTGTGCATAGAAATTTAGTTTGAATTCGTCGGAAGACAATCTTACTCAATCGAGACTGAGAGGATGATCTTGCTAAATTTTGTTATTTTGTAGAAAATAATTCGTAATGCTGAAGTGTGATTATTATTTATTAGTACTATGTATTCTGATAATTATTATCATTTTCAAGAAGTCCTCAGGTTTCTTAGATTGATGTTGCTTCACCTTTTGGTTTATGTTAGTATCCCACATTTCCGGTTTTAAATCCTTGTAGAGAGACCATTTTTTCACTCTGTGGCCGATTACGTTGGTACGATATGATTTAACGTGTGATATTTTTAGTTGTTGTCGTGCGTTTTAGGAAGAAATTAAGATTGTTTGGTGGAGTCGGACTAGTTGGTGAGCAAACTGGCGTCCCCATCAGGAATATTTTTGCCCTTTGGTTGAGCCAGTTCTTTGATCAGTAATATTATTAGATAAGATTGTTTGGGAGCATTTGCATCACATATAGATGGCCTTTATAGCTTTTGAATGTGATTTACTTTAAACTCTATGATTTTACTGAATAGTTCACTGTCTACTGTGATTGTGGAAAAAATCTGCCTAATAATTAAAATAAAGAATGAACTTAAAAAATTTTCAATCTCACATTTAACAAAAAAATTTACAACCAGGGATAGCATGAGTATTTATTTTATCTAATTTATGTGTTGAGAACATAATATACAACTTTTTACTTCTTAATTAATCCAAATATTTGTAAATTACTATTCGTTCATATTAGATTACTTCAGGAGTTCTATCAAATTAGGTATAGTTTGTTTGTCATTTCTGTCTGACGGTCTAGACTGGTTTGCGAGTATACATTTTAGTTTTTTTATTTTCATTTAGGATCTCTAGCTATTCAGGTCTTGTTCATGGCAATAGACACAGGCAATTCATATTATCTATTATTATGAAACTTCCTTTGCAAAGAGTTTGGACCACAATCTATGTGTCTGCCCATTCAGAAGCTAGTAGTTTTATTTTTCCTTGACATTTTGATTTAGTGTGAAGAGATATTTTTAGATTGGTTCTTTTGGTAAATTTTGTATCTGCAATCCCTTCTTCAAGCATTCATTCTTGAGACCGTGATGCATCAAAATTGATGTCTTTCGGAAATTGGTACCTTTCTAGTCAAGCTAGCGCAGCAGTCTTTAACACTGAAAACAGAAAGGATTGACCAACTGTCCATCATGGTTTGAAGTTGCAATCCAAACTTTCATTAATTCTATTGATTTTTCTAAAAGTAGTTGATGATTGGGCATTTGATAAGTTTTCTTCAAGAAGTTCTCCAATTCCTTCCACAGATGCTTTTTGCATGCGACATCCTGTATTTCATTTCTTTTTTGGATTTTTCTCAAGACTAATCCCATTTCAGTTGTTTAAATTCCTGCGGCAATGTTTAATTGCTTTTAAATAAATAGAGAGCTACAATAGGCCGATATGACTCTTTAACTGGGAATCACCGGCGATATTCAAACTCCCAGTCCCCAAAACTATATTAATTTGTAAATAAATTAAAGAATGATATCATGGAAAGAAATCAGGAAGCTTGAATTTCTTGTGCCAATAAACAACAGATACTTATTTTGATGGGGAGAAATAATTCATATGCTTTTGTCTAAATGTTCCTTTGGTAGAGCTGAGTTCAATGTCCAGTTAATTCAAACATATTATTTATTTCCCTATTATTGAATTTTTTGGTCAAACTGATTTACTTGGATCTTGTTATTTTTTGCAATCCTTATTCAGAATTTCAAATCCTTTGCATGAAAAGATCAAATCAGTATCATTCAGCTAGGGTTGACATTTGCCTTATTTGAACTCCTGTTCTGTTAGGGAAGGATCATAGAAGGACTCGGGTGGCAAACGCATATTTCTCATTATTCATGGCAGTCGGTAACGTACTTGGTTATGCCACTGGGTCATTCAGTGGTTGGTTCCGGATTTTTCCCTTTACAGTTACCTCTGCATGTAATGAGGACTGTGCCAATCTCAAGTCTGCGTTCTATCTTGATATTATTTCTATAGTGGTTACTACATATTTAAGCATCACAGCAGCTCAAGAGATGCCTTTGGGATCCATGCACACGGTGGAAGAAGCTTCAGGAGAATCAAGCCATGCACAAGAGGCCTTCTTATGGGAACTATTTGGAACATTTAGATACTTCTCATGGTCTATTTGGATAATACTAGTTGTTACTGCTCTCAATTGGATTGGTTGGTTCCCATTTCTTCTCTTTGATACGGATTGGATGGGCCGAGAAGTCTATGGTGGCAAGCCGAACGAAGGAAGTAATTACAACTCTGGAGTCAGAATGGGCGCATTTGGCTTAATGATGAATTCAGTAATACTTGGTATAACATCTGTGCTCATGGAGAAGTTATGTAGGAAGTGGGGAGCTGGTTTTATATGGGGAATTTCGAACATACTTATGGCACTTTGCTTCCTTGCTATGCTTATAGTCTCATACGCAGCAAAACATATGGGCTATATAGGGCACCACCTGCCTCCAAATGGAATTGTGGCTGCTGCACTAATTATTTTTGCAATTCTTGGCTTTCCGCTAGCGGTAAATATCTAAGTCCTACTAAAAGGTGCATTATACTTTCTGTTAATATGTTCCAGTTATTATACTCAATACTTTTAGCATTATGGATTTCAAGCTATTGGCTTCTCGGTAGCCTTTGTATGTCCATGATCACCTTTTTAATTGAGCTCAATTTCTTGATTTCTTAGTACAAGTAGTATATGAACTACCTTATGTTCTAGCGTCTGATGGCTTGTTTTGCCCACAAGTGAAGTACATCTTCTGTGGAACAATCAAGAAATAAACTGATATCATTGGGATATTTTCATTGCAGATCACTTACAGTGTTCCATATGCCTTAATTTCCTCACGTATTGAATCTCTGGGACTTGGTCAAGGTGGGAAAAATCTTTGTTTCTTCCAGGAAATTTTTTTAGTTGACAGCAAAGGCTCTGTAACTGCTTGTATTCTTGATTGGTTTTTGCAGGGCTATCAATGGGTGTTCTCAATTTGGCAATTGTGATCCCGCAGGTTTCTCTTTGACATACACTTGATACTGTGTGTTGGGATTGGGTTGGGAGCAACAATGGATGCTTGGTTCTTTCTTCAAAAATGAAAAGAGAATTTAATTATTGAAAGAAGATCTGATGATAAGAAAGTAGTGTGTTATACTCTTTTGCTGGTACAAAGAAGGGCTAAAAGGATTGTCTATTATTTAATATCTGATCATTGGAGGCCAAATGTTTTAGTGGAAGACTTTTTGAATTCCATAAGACGCTATATAAATACCATTTCCTCACCTGCAACTGTATGGTGCATGTGAAGAGTCCAGGATCATATTGTTTATAGAAGTGCAAAGCAGCTCATAAGATCTGTAGAATTCTAGATTTACATGGTCCATTTGCTATTGAGTACAATGTCATCAAAGGTTTCTTGGGTAGGTTCAGGAGATTAATTGCAAAATGCATTTAGTTTTCTGTCACTTCAAAGTACAAAAGTCAGATCCATATTACCAGCATCTTATGTGAATTTTCTGTTGAACTTTATTTTTGTTTCGTTCAAAATTTCTCCTTCCAACAACTTTATGATTGGGATCTCTTGTCAACATAGGTTATTGTATCCGTGGGAAGTGGGCCATGGGATCAGCTGTTTGGCGGTGGAAACTCACCAGCTTTTGCTGTTGGTGCCGTTGCAGCATTGGCTGCTGGAATTATGGCCATCTTGGGTATTTCTCGATCTAGTGCTCAGAAGCCCAGGACTATCAAATGAGGTATTTTCTTGTACCTATTCTTTTCAGATTACAGTAAGATTGGAAACCATTAACGGTTGCAGGAATTTGTGCGAGTAGCTATATTCATCTCCAAACAATATAGACTTTTAAATTATTGTGTCCGTTAGCCAATATAATTCTTCTTTCTCTTTCCATAATTTTCTTCTTTTTTATACAGATTACCAGAACTTCTTTGTTGTAATTTTATTTCATTGAAGTTGCCAGTGGACTGTGAGTAGAATCTGAGCAGAAGGTGATCGAGTTTACAAAATTGGAGGAGTTTTGGGGAAAAAAAAAAAAGAGGATTTCGTGGAAATTTGTCAAGCTTTGGAACTTGTGAAGATTTAACGAGGCCAATTGCAGATCAGGCCTTCTTTAAGTTGACGAGGAAGGTCCTTATTTGAGGCTTAAGGATTCATTTTGTAGTTCACTCTACATGTCTTAGAAACAGTATAAGCAAATTAAATGTAAAGCAAAGGCTGCAATAAAGGAAATATTGCAAATTCCTTAGCTGTCAGTGGGAGATGGGAAATATGGAAGAGGCTGTCAAAGTTCAGGAAGAATTTATTCAATTATGTGCAAAAGTTAACCTGCTTCATTGGAAAATAGAACAAAGCCGAGGATTCCTTCCCAATAGTATTATATTAACAACCAAAATAAGTTTCTGGCGATTGAGATTTATTCCGTATGGAAAATAAAGTCTCTTTCTGGGCCCTTTTATTGATCTTCTGGTGGTCCAAGTGTCTGAAGCTTGGTGAATTGGTATCACTTGCATTGTGTGCCTGAATATTGCTGTATGAATGTAGTGGATAGAGCTTCGTGGCCAACAGTTTGTATGTGAACTGTGCTGATTGAAACCTTGATGGAGACATGTCTTTCGATGCTGTGTTTTCTGGAATAGCTTGATTGATTTCTCTCGAAAACATCCTTGATTCCCTCTGAATCTAAGAATAAATTCATGCGTTTATTGCACCTATCAATATCTATGAAAGCCTGATTTGCTTTCACCGGTCCAATGCACTGTTTTCTGTTAAGGTCTGAGAATCATACAAAAGACTTGGCTGATGTCCTCACAATTTGAGTTCCTTATTTGCCAAATCATACATGAAGACATGGCCGGGATGTCAAGAGATATCCTATTGCAAAACTAGCATATATCATTGAATACTAGTTTTGGTGCCCCATGTTTGAGACCATAAACTGCTTGGGTGTGTGCATGTATGTTAGAGAACCAGGTGGTGGGAACTTTGGGAAGAAAACTGTTATAAATAATTGAAAGTTTGCAGCTTACCTTGCAAAAATATCAGGGCATTGAATCTAAGCTAGACAAGAAGAAAATTTTAAATTTTTGTGGTTAGAGAGATCTCTCCGTTTCCCCTTCCAGGACAAGACTCGTTCTGAAAGCGAGCATCAGACTTTTTCAGGAAAGAAAAGAAGGGAAAATGAGGGGGATGGAATCCGAGAACCTATTCGAGTTTCCAGACAAATATAATCTTTTTTATTTTCATAAATGCCAAATCCCAGAGGTATCTTGTCCGTGTTTCACATCCTTTTCCTGCTGAAACTTGCATCTGAGCATTTGTGTTCTTTTTTGTTTCTCATTATCATTATTCTGTCAATATAAAAAAATTCTGCTCGAACTCCATTATGACAACAACTTGGTGTACCTAACATGATTTTCTGATTGACTGCGACAGCGAGAATAGCATCGCCATGTGATCCTAAATTTACTCGGTTTCTTTCTGTTTAGAACAATCTCTTGGGATCTTTCATTTGGTGAAGCCCACTTTCCAATTAAGATGATGCGAAATTCGAAATTGGGTTTTGATGGTTAATTTCATAGCCTGCAAGTGCTCTTTCTTTGTCTTTTGGAGTTTCAGTGTTTTTGTCCGTTGGTTCTTGTCGTGACACGTTGCTCTCATCCACAGCAGCTCATTATGCTGGAGACACATGGAATCTGACACTGAGGCCGATTGGCTATGGATTTCAGAGAAGTCTCATATCTTTTGATTATATAGAAATAAAATTTAAAAAAATTTGAAGAAGATAGATACCGCGGTCACTGTAGCAAAAGGTTAAAAGATTTTACAAAAGTTGGAATGCAAGTGCAAATCCATCATTTATTGGGCAGGGTAGTGCTACTGTTGTCTGAGGCTGAGCTGCCAAAAGGCCTCTGCTCTGCTCTCACCCCCGCAGAGAGACAGTCGCTCATCTCTGTTGTGAGAAAAGGGATACAAACGAATTAAATGGTTGCAATTGTAGCACGTATTATTTGCTATCTCACTTTGTGCCCTTTTCCCCCGTTTGCCACTTCTCCATACCCTCCATTAACAATTCTGTGGTCCCATGATCATGACCACTACGTGCACGTACCCTCCACAAGTCCCATGAATTTATTATTTATTGTAAACACTACCCATTTCATCCCAATCTGTTGAGCATAATTGTACTTATTACATTGAAGACTAGAGCATGAATAAGCCAGCCATTCACGCAAACCCAGACAGACAAAAGCAAAAAGAGAGACGAGAAAACACACGGGGCCTGAAGCAGGTTTTTACCGAAAGTTTTGTCACCTCTCAAATTGGGCAAATAGCCGGGAGACGTTCCCATGTTGGAGTGGGTTTCAGACAACCAAAGTCTAGACTGGGTTTAATCACGTGGGTTGTGTAAAGAAGTGGCATATAGCATACGTATAGCTGCCTTAGAACCTGAGACATTTCCTCTGCCCACAAAGCCTGCTTAACCTCACAAAATATACCCCCCTTTTACTATTAAGTCTAACCCAACTCAACTTGTGCCATTGCCCTTTCACTATCCACTTGGCAACTCTGAGATAAACGTTTTGATTTTTGCAACATAGGGAGAATTTAGAAGGGGTCGTTTAAAACATTATCCACTCGTAAAGCTCAACCCAAAACCAGAAGATTCAATAATTTATTGATCTCACTCCATTAACACAAAAACAACTAATTTAAGCTAGCCTTCCCTACCACCATTATCGTTCCAAAACAACTTACACGGACAAACTTACTGTGGCGGTTAGTCATAAAACAAACCACCAATCCCTGGATGCTTTCACCATCTTTTTGTACTAGGAAAACACTTTTATTTAAAGCCGATTGTCATCTGGATTACACATATATCTTCTCTTTGAACTAATTATCTGCACTAAGCCAAGAATAATACTAATTTATATACCTATATGCACGGATGGACTATCCCTACAATTGTTAAGGGATATTATGTAGAGCATAAGCACGACCCCACCCAATTGCTTCATGTATATATAGGCTACATACCCTCTTGCCCCTCCCACCAGGTATCCCAACTCTTTCCCACCCAACCCAACACACCACACCACACCCAGAGTAGTATTAAATATCCCTGTTAACTTCTTCTACCTTTCTCTTTATCTCAAAACAACCTTATCATAGGAAGCACAATTATGGTTATGTGTAACCCAAAACCTTCTTCTCCTTCCTCGTTTCTGTCTCCTGCCACAACCCATTTTGCTATACCCAACAAAGCCATAGATCATTATACTGATGATCAGGAGGGGCTACGTAGGTGCCCAACCCCTTCAGAGGTAAAAACAAAAATCAAACAAGGATCAGGACCCATTCATTGTTTGTATTGCATGAACATGTAACCAAAGGACATGTATTTCTGATTGATGAGATATGTTATGTCTTCTAAAAAGGATGACTAAACGCTGTAGTATCTCTCAACCGTGTCCAACACAGATCATTTCTTTTATAATCTTTTTTTGCTTTTCCATTCAGGCCCTGGAGGAAATCAAAGCAATAGGGAAGATCTCTGGCCCAACAGCAATGACCGGTCTTATTCTGTATTCAAGAGCCATGATCTCCATGCTTTTCCTTGGCTATCTTGGAGAGCTCGAGTTAGCTGGTGGCTCCCTATCCATCGGCTTCGCAAACATCACCGGTTACTCTGTGATTTCTGGACTAGCCATGGGAATGGAGCCCATTTGCGGACAGGCTTATGGGGCTAAACAATGGAAGCTTCTTGGCCTCACCCTTCAAAGAACCGTTCTTCTCCTTTTCTCTGCCTCCGTTCCGGTCTCTTTCATGTGGCTAAACATGAAGAGAATCCTATTATGGTGTGGCCAAGATCAAGAAATATCATCTGTTGCTCACACTTTCATTCTTTTCTCCATTCCTGACCTCTTCTTCCTTTCACTTCTGCACCCTATTCGTGTATATCTTCGCACTCAAAGCATCACATTACCATTAACCTACTGTTCAGCCATCTCTGTTCTCCTCCATGTACCTTTAAATTTCATTCTCGTTATCCACTTCAAACTGGGTATTGCAGGGGTAGCCATAGCCATGGTTTGGACCAACTTCAATCTCTTTCTCCTGCTCATTTCGTTCATATACTTTTCTGGTGTATGTAAAGATTCTTGGGTCACTCCCAGCATGGATTGTCTTAGAGGATGGTCATCTTTGCTAGGTCTTGCAATTCCCACATGTGTTTCTGTATGTCTTGAGTGGTGGTGGTACGAACTCATGATAATGTTATGTGGTCTACTTCTTAACCCCAGAGCCACTATAGCATCAATGGGAATACTGATTCAGACAACATCTTTAGTTTATGTCTTCCCGTCAGCCCTCAGTCTCGGAGTCTCAACAAGAGTTGGTAACGAGCTGGGGGCTAATCGGCCCGCAAGAGCCCGCATTTCCATGTTTGTGTCGCTGGCATGTGCAGTGGCGCTTGGTCTCCTGGCTTTGTTGTTCACAACATTGATGAGGCATCAATGGGGCAGATTTTTCACAAATGATGCTGAGATTTTAGAGCTCACTTCTATAGCATTGCCGATTGCGGGGCTCTGTGAGCTTGGAAATTGCCCACAAACAACTGGGTGTGGGGTTTTACGTGGCAGCGCTAGGCCAACCATTGGAGCTAATATCAATCTGGGGTCTTTCTACTTGGTTGGTATGCCGGTGGCAATATTAATGGGGTTTGTGTTCAAATTGGGATTTGCTGGGCTCTGGTTTGGGTTGCTTGCAGCTCAAGCTTCATGTGCCATGCTCATGCTCTGTGTTCTATGCAGAACAGACTGGTTAGCTCAAGTAGAGAGAGCAAAAGAGCTTACACAAACTTCCGTAATAACTAGTACTTCTCCGCCATTATTACCGTCATCATCAGCCAAAAAGGCCAACCTTGAAGAGATACTGTGCATTGGCGGTGAGCATGTGAAGCCAAATTCGCACGAAACAGTCCCACTGATATCTACTGCGCAAACCGTGCACTGATTATAGATCAAGTCCGCATTTTGGCCCCCACCATTGAGGAGCTGATGTGAATTTCATTTAATAGTTTGCATTGCCCACTTTGTAATCTTTTTCTCCATGTTGTGCTAATAACAATGTAGAAACATATGATTCCTAACCAAGAATTCATTCTTCTCCACGTATATTAATACTATATATTTATCGGAAAGTATAGAAGGAAAAGGATAGAGAAAGAGAAGAGAAAAGGGTTAAGCTGTCGGTTGTTTCTAAAGCAAGAGGAAAAGAAAAGGATCTTGGGTTCCCTATCCCTAACTTTGCTGTCGTCGTTGTTCATTTCCAAGAAAGGCAGCAATCTCAAATACTTAAAATGGACAATTGGCATTAAACCCTACAACCATTTCATACCATTATTCCTTATTTCTTACTATTACATAAACACCTAGCCATTAGTCTGAAACTTCAAGCAACCTACAATATTCCTTTCCCTTCTACTTTCCAGCTTTCCTTCAAATGTCTTTCATTTTACCTTATATAAAATATTCTCCAAAACTCTTTAACATTTCTTAATATCTTTCTGTCCATGTCATGGCCTTTAACTTACAATTCTAAAATATATATTTTCTGTAAAAATAAAGGAGGTTCTCATGTCTACCCCTTATTCTGCAAATGAGTTGATCCATATCTTTCCCCTTTTGAAATTGAGGGAATTGGATAGCCCCTTAAAGGAACTTGCTCTATCATGCACTATTGTCATGTGTTTGAAGCACTCCACGTGCACGTGCAATACAACAGTGTCCATTACTGGATTATAAAATTTGTGTTTAATATTACAAGCGAATATACACCCATCATGAGCAGTGCGTTTCATACATTCTTGATTCTGCAAGTTTTGGATTGCATTTGTCTGGTGCGCAGATTAAACTGCAGATCACCACAGGACAATGAATTGAATTTATCGAAAACTAAACTTAGGAGTAAGACAGACACACACGAATTGGCACAAATAAAGAGATCACCGTAGGACAATGAATTGAATTTATCGAAAAGTAAACTTAAGAGTATGACAGACACACACGAATTGGCACAAATAAAGAGAAAGGTATCTGCAGTTGTGGACAAAAGAAGCAGTAAATTGAGAATGATGATAATGGAGGACCGTGTATTCAAGTAAGCATATAAGTGCTGAAGAAAAGGAGGGAGAGAGAGCGAGAGGTTGGATTGATTAGGGCGGTGGGGTTCCTCCAACAAAATTCAGCTATAATTACAGCTGTCTACTTCTCAGATGACAAAATACGACCAGTGCCTCTGCTATTTACCCAGTTCACCACCTCCACTACACCAACCCTCTCTGTATGGAGATATGTATGTATGTATACACATCTTTTCTCTCTTCTTCCACCACATTAACTGCTCTTATTATTTACCTTCCCTACAGACACATCACACATGGTATAGACAAAATCCCACTTGAAAGATCTAAAGCTATTTATGTTTTAGAATATGCACAAGTTCTATCCGAGTGCTAGAGCATGGAATACTTGTACTTTGACTCATACCTGCCAGCTAGTTCCGATTTGCTTTCACTTGCCGTGCGTACATTATCGCAAATTTCAGGAAGGTTTTTAAGATTCAAATATTACTTAGTAAAGACGGTACATTTTAAAAAAAAATCATGCACTACAGAAGCAATCGCAGCCATGCTTAGTCTGCAATTTGAAACTTGAGTCACTATTTTAGGTCAGTGCTCCTTCACATGTCTTCACGTACCTAATTAACTAGTTTGGTAAAATGGGGAGTGTCCAGTTCATCAGAACTTGCACGAAATGGATTGGTTGAGTGCTGGGTTGAACTATTTACAGCTTGGCTGGTTGGTTCTTTAGTTAAACGAGGTCAGAGGAGTTATCAGACATGGTATGCCCTTGGATCACTGGTTCAAGATGCCATTTAGTACCTTGTATTAATGAAGAACAGCGCACTTTCAGAACCTTCAAAATTTCAGACTACAGTACTATTGTATTGTACATTACTGTTCACGAAGGTCTCACGATACTGGCTTGTCCAAGTTGGTTCTACTATGATTGCATATTGCAATCAAACCAGAAACAATTAATGTATGTCGGTCATATTTATGACAACCTTTTTAGTTCTTTTCCAAAATTTCGTGCTCGATCGAACTTTAGATTACACACACCCCTAGAGAGGCCTATGTGCTTTTCAATGGAAAATAGTTTTAAGTGTTGTATACAGCTAGTCACCAGAAATTTGTAAGGTTTGATATGCTATTGACATGATTAAGACCCAGCGTCATAGGATATGTAGTGCTGGTTAAGGTTAGAAGTATGAATTTTGATTAAAATATAGTTTATCTTCACAATAAGTAATACTATATATGGAGCACCAAAACCAACATCGCATGTTAATCATTGTATATTACTTTCTATTTTTTATAAAATTTAATTAAAAACTTCATTAACTAAACAGGTCATTGTCACAAGTCACAAGGAGAATAAATTAATGCCATAAATTATTAGGTAATGAATTTCACATTATGTCTACGAATCCCATCAAAGAACTAGCACAATCGCCCACTTGAACAGCAACATAAATCAATCACATTAAACTAACCTGAGAATAGAATAGAATAGGGGGGTTGCATCAATCGTGTTCATGTAATGACTTTGCCCTCCATGGGGTACAGGCCATTTTGTGGTGAGAGTATTCCTTTTAGAATAGAATATAACTTTCTGGTTCTGAATGGAATCTCTCTAAACTCGTGCTATTATCTGTCAAAACCGATCACTGTTGTAAGCTTTGAATCGAATAGTCTCAACCCGAGTGTCTCCCAAAAGCAAGTTCCCTAGTTCTCATTCCATTAATGGCTGATGTGAATTTAACACATGTCTCGCATCTCATCCCACTTTTTTTTTTTTTTCAATTTCGTCTACCAATGGCATCAGTTTATGCTTTCCACAAGTACCGATTTGATAGATTAAATTAAGTAAAAACAAAAAAGCTTAGGTCCACCATAATCAAGCCGCCCCATTCTCATTGGTTCAAGTGAATGCACCGAAACAAGTCGACAAAAAGAGACCTTAAGAACGTAGAACGAGTTATAATTATTTAACATATGGTTGCTTTAATCAGTACAGAAACCCCACTTGATAAAAAAGCTAGTGCTAATTAATCGCATACCTAAACCTGGCATTGGCGTATGTGTATGTTAATGTCCTGATTCCATGAAAACGTCTTTTCAGAAACCACCCAACCCCTGCTTAACTGTGGCTTAGCCACTACGTGTTTACCGTAACAAGTGTTGAAACGGAAACCCTTTCTCACCTGGGTTTGTAGCCGAAAGTTCCACCTTTTCTGGGAACCCTTAGCATGTTAATTACATCACGTAATGCATATGTGTATATGTGATGAAGCGATAAAGAAGTGGGATAATCAATTCTAAAGTACTTTTTTTAGAATTTTCAATTTATTATTTAATTTTAATTTTTTTTTGTTAAGATCAAAACTGTTAAATTTTAATAATGTGATTAGTAGATTGACTTGATATTTAATCGACATATCATTAAAAAGAGCACTTTAAAGTGAATTGCTAAGATTTTAAAAAATTAATCATTTAATTAAAATTTTAAAAGTTTGAATAATTAATTAATTTTTTAAAAATATATTATCTCAAGTAGATTTAGGTAATGGACCGCACAAAACTTGCGCATTTGTTCATAGTGTTTCTGAGAGGCTTGGTGGAATTCCACGAGTTAAATTATTTGTCTATCTTCAGACATTTTTAAATATATTATCTCAAACAAAATGCATGGTAAGTAACTGACTGATCCTCTTCCAATCTGCAATAATGATGTCTATGATTTAGGTCGTAGACTGTGCACACTTTGCCTTTCTTTCTGAAAAAGGCCCGATGGAGTTCCACGGCCTTAAATTATTTGTCTGCCTACAGCTACATGCAGGTAGTGTCTATACGAACAATAATATGATATCTCTTCCTCCAAAGATTCATGCAATTTCACACAGAAGCAGAAACACTATGAACATAGAGAAGAAAGAGCAATGCATATAATTATCCAAACATATCTTGAAGTTGGATATAGGTGTGAAGACATATGTTCAATGATGCCGATCGGGTGCCGTTAGCCAGTAGCATAATCCACAAAAAAAACAAATAAAAAAAAGACATAGCAGGTAGTCAATGTGGCTTTCTGATGAGAAAAGTGTCCCCTACACTACACTATACTGCATAGATGGGGTTGCATGGTTGCAAAACGTTGGACCATTTTGTATGCGTGTTCTTCCACCGCCACCTGCACGATGTATGGAACCCACTTCTACTACTTTAATTTTGGATTCACCAAGTGGGGGTTTTGGGGGAGAGGGAACACATCTTGTTATTTGAAGGTTTGACAATTCTAAAGAGTAATGAGTTCCTTGTCCTTTCAAGAATCCTCCCTTTCCCCTCTTTAAAATGATACTATGATCCATCATGCACTTTGTGTTACATGTCCTGAATTCTACTTCTTTGAACTCTATTTATCGGTTCCAAAACCCTAAAGTCAATGGCTTTCTTTATTTCTTTCTTCTTATACAAGAACTAAAGCCAACATTAATTAATGATGGCTTTACAAGATCATGATCAACAAACCTTGATGATAGAAGAAGAGACTCGCCTTTCCTCCACCACTGAAATGCTTCAATATATATATATAAAGCTATTCGGAGACCGAAACGTTTGTTAATTGGAAAAGGAACAGAAGTGGCTAGCCTAAGTATTCAAACCACGCGGATGATAAGGCTAAAAACTTTTAAGTCAGAGAACTAATTAAGTGTCAGATATAATAATGAACTGATTGCCATAAGTACCACTTTTGGTTCCATGAAGTGTAAGGAAAGCAAAATTTAAGATGTTAGCTCCTCCAACTTATTAATGGAACTTGTCTTTTAATCAATTACTTTACGAGCTTTGACCCATTTCGAATATGTTGTTCTTTGATTATATTACCTTTGTTTGACCTTCCACTAATTTCTTAAATTGAACAACCAAGGAGAAAGAGAGAGCAACCGACCAATGATAATGTATGGGGCAGGAAAGGAACCTGTGGGTCTCTATTGAATTAGACCAAACAGATTGTCAAAAAGAGCAAAAATGGATTTTGATTATCTCGGATTTAGTGGATGATTATCTCGGATCTCACTCTAATTTGGACGCTTGAATATAGAAGAGTCATAGTTGAAGTGAACTCTCTTGAGATTATTGACATCCTCTCTTCTTTCAGTACAGTAATAACTGACGATAGTTTGTTGGTGGCAGGTACACGAGGACTTCTCCATCCAAGTTGGGAGGTTCAACTTCAGCATATGTATCGTAAAGGGAATCAGTGTGCAAATCAAATGGCCTCTCTCACAGAAATTCTAAGCTCAAGATTGCATATACTTCAGGAACCTCCGGTGACTATCCGAGAGCTCCTTCGTCGAGACAAACAAGGCGATTTGTATTGATTGTTTTCATTTGTTCTCTTCCCTTTTAGCAAAAAATAAAATAAAATAAACATTATAACACTCTTCAACGTTTAAAAGTTCAACAACATTAGACGATAAAGAGTTTGAGGTAAAAGAAATAGATAAATATATATTGGTCGAAAACATTTTTAATTTAGAGTTAAAGAGAATTATATATTAAACATATTTATAATAATGTTTTATAAGTTTATAAATCAATTATATATTTTTTGTAACATGAGATCTGATGTTATATGAGACTGCCATAATCATTCTTTCTCTCATTTACATTATTTTTAACAGTTTAAGTTTGAATTGACTTAATAACCGATTTTGAATTTTTAAAAAATCATTTATTTAATTCCGATAGACTTAAAACATTGCATCCTTAACAAGTCCAACGATTCTATCTTTACCACAAAGCTGACCCTAACTCGAATTGCTATGACTTCAGTCCATACGAGTTCAGTACTCTCAATGCAAATGACATTACATTATATGCTTTACGACCTCCATTTTGTTCTTCTCTATTAACGTGCAATGTCTTCATTGTCGTAGCTAGGAGTGATGTGATTGACATTGCCAATTAGCAGCATTATCAGGAGTCCAAGTTAACGGGAAAAGTGTGCATTCTCATTTAAAAGAAAGGTGGAACAATAATTCTATGTACATCAAACGTATAGGAATATATAGTATAGAAGCAACGTGCAGAACGTAAAGTAAACCTAACCCACTAGATACAGACGTACAATGGAAACTGGGAGGTGATAATGTTGACAAAGTTATAAAGTAAAATTGCTCGAATCTTTATAAAAGAAAAAGAGGAGAAGAAGGAGTTGGTCTTGCTCCAAGCTACTAAAGCTCGGAAGCAACAGTGCGTGAATGGAAAGTCAATTCCATTGCATTGCGTGGCCCAAGTTTTAAGAACACATTACAAAAAATTTAATTTCAGCAACCAAATTCTCAGCAACCATAGTAAAATGGTTGCTAATTATATACATTTTGCAACCAAAAATTATTTAGTTGCAATATATAAGTTACGTATATTTTTTA
>JANIJH010000006.1:11628612-11664027 GCA_024520975.1 Erythroxylum areolatum
AGAAGTCAACATGTGACTATCCTTATTCCTTGCATTTTCCTTATTTAAACTCATGTTCTTTTCATTTGTAAAAAAAAGATAGATACAGATTTTTAAAAATGAGATGTTTTCCTCTCAAAATTCAGACTTTGATTTGTAGGGTTTGATTGTTTTCCGAAAATAATCAAAAGGGCTTGTTTGTTTGCCGAAAACATTCAATTGTTTGTGTGTTGCGTGATTTTTAGAATTCTGTCCGACTTCCAATTTCGTTTTCTCGTTCCTGTTTCCTGTGTTCATCAAATCAAAAATTTTTCTTCTTCAAGTTTGTTCCTCACATCTTGAATTAAAAATCTCCAGAAGCTATCTTCACCCAATTCGAACCCCAGCCTCCTCAAAATTCCTGATTTCCTCATTTGCCTTCATTCTACCGCCCAGATTAACATGTCACCACTAAATCCACTATAACTCAATCATTCCTTATCCGATTAATCCAATTCTTGCATCTAAATTGTAGTTCACAAAATTTTCTACAACTTTTCTTCTTTCCTCGAAACCTAATTCCCAGCCGATTAACCCAGAAACGTCTTCAAAGTTCTTGTTCCAGTTTTACCCGATAAAAACCAAATTGCCCAAAACTTTTCCAATAACCACCAGACCCTATTCCGATCACTTTCAGGCCATCCCACCATCAGTCATGCTCCTATTATACCTAGTAAATCGAAAGAAAAATATCTCAATCAGTGCTAATTATGAGTTATTGGGCTTAAATAACAATTTAGGTATCATCCGAATTGCCTAAGCAGTCCATTTATGAAATTTATAAATTTCTCTTATTCTCGCCTAAACGTTCTGTAATTTTTAATTCACAAACCGTTGAAAATCTCACTATGGTTCTTTAGAGAAAAATGATCAGTATAATTTTTTGAATTTTAGAAGTTTTTCACAAAAGTGACCAAAATAGTAGCTGGAACAGTACCTGCAACAACCAGAATATTCCTCTGATCACCTAAATACTCCTTCTAGTCACGGGAAAACCTTCAATCTCAAAATTCAATGATTTTTATAATAAATAAAAGCTCTTGATGAGTAGAACA
This sequence comes from Erythroxylum areolatum, assembly GCA_024520975.1. Classification (NCBI taxonomy): domain Eukaryota; kingdom Viridiplantae; phylum Streptophyta; class Magnoliopsida; order Malpighiales; family Erythroxylaceae; genus Erythroxylum; species Erythroxylum areolatum. The sequence goes on from JANIJH010000006.1 coordinate 11,629,686, forward strand.
ACATACTCAGAACGAATTGAAGAAAAACAACCTAAAACCCTAGCCTCTTTTTCAAATAATTGGTGCCTATTTGCTTTGAACATTTGACAAACAAGAAGCAAAAATGGTAGGTAAGATCAAGTGGATAGAGATTTGTAAGCCTAGAAAACAAGGAGTAGTCAATCACACAATGTTAGTAAAAAGATTTTAAAGGCTAATCAGAAAGGAGAATTCATTATGGGTGTGATGGGTATGGAGAAAATATCTAACCAAGGAGAGTATCTGGTACATCAAAATTCGTGAAAAGGTTTCACCTACCTTTAAGAAGATAATTGAGACAAGGGAGTTGATCAAACCTCACATAAGGCATAGGGTGGGGAATGGGAAAGATACAAGTTTTTGGTTTGACAAATGGGTGAAGATGGGATGCCTACATGAACAATCACAACTTTAAGGGCTGAAATAGCATATTCCTAGGGAATACACTCTTCAGCAAGGATTAAGCAACAAGGAGATCATAAGAAGGATGACTCCAGACATACTGGCAAAAAACCTCCTGCTTAACACTAATCTTTTGGATGAGAAAGATCAAGTAATATAGCTAAGGAAGCAAAATGGTTTATTTACTAATAGAACGATGAGGAACATATTCTAAGTTATGGAAGACAGTGTTAATTGGTATGAACTAGTTTAGAGTAATAAAACTCTCCCGAGGGTAGCCCTAAATCTCTGGATGGCCATTAAAGGGTGGTTACCCACACAAGATAAACTCAACACATTTATGTAACTCCCTAATAGGTGTTCATTGTGCGAAAGAAATAATGAATCGATAAATCATATGCTTTTCACTTGCCAGTACACAAATGTTATACGAAAAGAAATAGCAGTTAGATGTGGGGATGAAGACCAACCAAATAAATGGGAGGATGTCATAAGGTGTAGCATGCAATGGATGTGAATACAAAACATTAACAGAGCATGGATATATGGAGCGGGGTTAGCTTACCTGGTTAGAGGTATTTCGGAGGAGAGGAATCGAAGAATCTTCCTTGAGAGGGCCACGTCCTACGACACACTTAGGATGGTCATCAACGAAAACATCAGAATGCATATTATAACATTTCTAGAAGACAGAGAACTGGATAGTGCGATGAAACAAGTGTAGAGAATAACTTGAATCGAAGTTTTATAAAAGAAGACTCACCCGGTTCTATGTCTAACCAACTGAGAAATGTTTCTTCAAGATGGCAAGATCTATAAAGAAAATGGCAGAAGCCTTAGAAGAACATCAATTAGATAGGAAAGAGAAGATGCATGCAACCTGACAAAACACCACTTACCTCTGTTAACGCATTCCAGCAGCGGAGAGTCGGTAATCCATGACAACATTAGAACTTCTAAGTGCTAATTGGTAAACTCTTGCAAGCATCGATGATGAAGGAGATTTTTCTTTACGAAACAAGATCTTCTGTTCTCAAATACCCTACTCCCTCTGTTCCTGTGCAATTTCATCCATCCAATTTTGATTTGTTTATTGCAATGGATGGATAAGATTGCTTTTGAAACAGGGGGAATGGATTTTCGAGACCAGAAGATCTATTCCCTTTCTTTATCCCTTTGCCATATCGTCAACAAATGGGGAAGTGGCCTTGTATTATATGTTATGTTGGTAAGGAGTAAAATGTGTAACGTTGTCGTTTGCTTTAACGTAAAATGACTCGGGACAAGTAGGAGTAGCCTAAATAATTCCACCTCCTCATCACTTAAAGCTCTTCCTTTTAGGAGGTTTTGAGTTCGAGTCATGTCAAAGGAGGAGAAATAGGAAATGTTCCTATTAATGATCCTCTAGTTCTCTGGGTAAAGTTCTTTGATCGGATCAATTACGGATGCCTTGTTTCTAGCGGCAGTGTGGGAGTTGGAGCTGCTAGAAAACCTGAGGGCTGATGGAAACCTGATGCTAAGCAAGAGGAGGCCAGTAATCAATCATCAGCTAAACAATCAAGTATGTAAAAACTCTTTGTGTGCAGATGTATAGGTTACGTAAAAACCTGAGGGATCTTAGAGTTCTAGGTTTACCTCCTCTAAAACTCTTGGGATGAGATCTTAGGAGCTTAGGAGCTTAGGATTAATTCGACTAAGCCGAAATACCTAATGTAATCAAAAAAAAAAAAGAGACTCGGTGTTGGTATTAACCTCAGAAAAGGTGGATTTGTAAGATACGGTAAAAGCATAAGCATGTATTGTGTTTTATGTACTTGCCAAATCATTAAATTGCTTACTCTTATGCTCCTCTCCCATGTGCAATAAAGTGCCAAAAGAATAAAAGGGAATCAATTATTAAACAAATTGCCACGTGTTAACTGGTCAATGGCTTACCACACTTTGCTCTCAATCAACAAAATGTAGTCTATCCCTTCCTTCCACTTCCAAGTCCAACTCTATAGTCCGTCATCTCCTCCTCCTCCTCCTCCTCCAGCCTCTATTCTCAAAATTGCTCTCTGCTAGATCTTATCCGTTCACTCCCCAAAAAGATCTCCTCCAATTCACATTCTAAGATTCAGTTCAAGCTTAATTTCATATATCCGATTAAGTCGAGTTCTTTTTCCAAATCGGCATCGGTTCTCTTACGATGGAACTTAATGGAATCGTTTCTCGAAAATCTGCTACTTCCATTTTGCTGTAACTAAACTCAAAGTTCCGGATTCGATCATGTGAGTGATTACTCTTTAACTGAATTAATGGCGTCCTTCCGTCGAACTCTGTCACCGGCGTATCATGACGGCACGCACATTAACGGCGCCGTCAACTCTCCTTTATCACTTGGCTCGCCCTCTCACAAGCTTTTCTCTAACAGCAGCAAGTATTCATCTTCTTCCCCGTCGTCGCTTCTCTGCTTCAGTGATTCCTCTCTCACCAGGTTTACCTCCGCCGCTTTTCCTCCCAAGAAGAAAGGAGGATTTCGTAGATTCTTCTACAGGTGTTTTCCGTTCTTCGTTCTCGGCTTCTTGTTAGGCATTTTCCCGTTTGGCCCTGTGAATTCCGATATCCCGCGCCCTGATTTCTCGTTAGAGATCAAGCCGCCGCACGCCGACGTGAGATTGAATGAAGACGACAATCGCGTCGGCGTTGCGGACGGCGCTCTGGCTTTTAACTCACTGAAACTGGTGGAGGATACGCAAGCGAATTACTCCTCGAGATTCGATTTTTTGCCGAGAAAACAAATTATCGTGGTTACGCCGACGTATAATCGAGCTCTGCAAACTTATCTTTTGAATAGATTGGGACAGGTTTTGAGGCTAGTGAGGCCTCCGTTGTTGTGGATTGTGGTGGAAATGAAGGCGGCGTCGATGGAGACGGCAGAGATACTGAGAACAACGGGAGTAATGTATAGACATTTGGTATGCGCGAAGAATTCGACTAGTGGAAAGGACCGAGTATACCAGAGGAATGTTGCTTTGGAGCACGTTGAGAGGCATCGATTGGACGGTGTCCTTTACTTTGCGGACGATGATAATGTATATTCACTGGAGCTGTTTGAGAGCTTAAGGGAAATCAAGTAAGTCCGTGGATTGCTTTGTTTAAGGATATGATGTGGATGCTATGTGTTTCTCTTATCAGTTCGTCTAAAGAATTTGTTGCGAGAATAGGCTTTGCTCTTCATTGTGAATGTAAGGGTTATTTCGCTGACCTCTTATGGATTCAGCTTTAGTTAGTAATTTTCCCATGAGTAGTCAATTAATTGGTGATTCTCACTGATCTCTGGTATCTATTTTTGAGTTTTTAGCATAAATGTTCTTTTATTAATTTTTATTTAAGACTTGTAATAATTTGTCTCAAATTGTTGTCGTCCTTCTTGCTATTATGCCTGTGATGAAGATGATCCTGTGAGAATTTATACTTTTTTTCTATTTCATTTCAAAATGCCCTGCCCTGCTCTAAAAACATTTCTTACTTAAGAAGGAAGGCAGAGTAAACATGAATTTTAGGCTAGCTTAGTACCAAAAAGTCCATTTTTGGATCCTTTTCCTTCGCATGAATTCCATTCAATCACTATGGTTGCTGTTTTGGTCAACCTGATAGGAGCTTTTGAAATGGTAATAAACTATAGAGCTGATAGTTGATAAGCGCACCCTTCCATCTTAGAAGACAGATTTCCTTTGGTTAACAAAATTTTTGGCCTAACATGCCTGGTTTTGGTGCTATGCAAAACTTGTCTTCAGTTACGCAATTTGTTCGCTTGCTTTAAACATATTATTGTTATCATGCTTGGCTCTCTGCCACTGTAATGCCTTCATTTGCAAGGTTCTAAAACTGTCATACATTTATAACAGCCGTTTTGGCACCTGGCCTGTTGCAATGCTTGAACGAAGCAAAAATAAAGCTATTTTGGAAGGTCCAGTATGCAATGGAAGTCAGGTCATTGGCTGGCACACAAATGAGAAGAGTGCAAGTAAAAGGCTCCGTAGGTTTCATGTTGATATGTCAGGATTTGCATTTAACAGTACTATCTTGTGGGACCCAAAGAGATGGCAGCGTCCATTTTTGCACCCAATCCGACAGTTGGATACAGCGAAGGAGGGTTTCCAAGTATATTCCATATCATGCCTCGTCTTGATGTCCTTTCCATTAAACTTGATTGTTGCTTGTTACCAAAGTTGATGTTTAAGTGTCTTAACGTGCTAATTATGTTTTATATAGGAGACAACATTCATAGAGCAATTGATAGAAGATGAAAGTCAAATGGAAGGTATACCATTTAATTGTTCCAGAATAATGAACTGGCATCTCCGTCTAGATGCTCGTGGAATTTTGTATCCCAAAGACTGGCTGCTTCAGAAGAACTTTGACGTTGCTCATCCTGTCAATTGATGATGTTTCAAATTGAAATTTAGCTGCTAAGTTGTGAAGAGGGTATGTTTCTTGAGCAACTTGTTGAAACTCCTTTATTTACTTAATCCATGTGGGAAGGTTCAAACATCTATTGAGGAATGCTGCATTAACATTAAGGCTCCGGTAAAAGAAAAATAAATCAGAACAAAGATTTCCCCTCTTTGTCCTACTGCAACCAAATTTTCATCCGTTTTGACTTTTACCTCAATGGCCCTAAGTACATGACTATAAATAAAGCCATAGACCAAAACATCATTTACCATATTGAATTTTCTCAGAAGTTAAAATGCACTTGACTACTATATGAGTTTCTCTGTTCCCCTAAATAAGACACTCTTAAATAATTTAGATTATTTCAGTTAATACTGTCTGTAAACTTTTTGTTTGAAAACAATGCTCAAATTTCTATATGATAATGTAATCGCTTAAATGTACATAAATATAATATTGTACTTTTCATAGGGATTAGAGTTGATTCTTAGTAACAAAAAAAGGCATTTGAGTAGATTTAATATAAATAAGTTCTGATCCGTTAATCCAGCGCTAACTCTTTGGTTATACTCGTGATTCAATGTGTCATCTTCTTTTCATGGCCAAGGCTTAGGTCGAGTCTGACATCTGTTCTGTGAACAATTAGCTTCAAACTTTCTTGCCTAGCTTATATTTAATTATGGTTTTGCAGCTTCATTTCCATCGTTGTTTAATGGCAACACCTAAGCATAGTGCTGCGGCATCTGCACCTTCGCCTCCAAACTACATTGTAAGATGCGTGGAAACATACGACAAGGAAATTGACCCCCTTTTTTTTTTTTGTCTTTGAACTTTTTGTGTTTGTTTAGCAGAAATTGCATAGCTTAATATTCTTTCACAGAATGAAATTAGTTTTTATTGTAGGGTTAAGCTTTTTGTTTATGGGGTATATTTTTGGAGTCCATGACCCTCCAACTGGGAAGGCGGCTCTAATGTTTAGTTTTCTGATCTTTCTTTATTTTTCGTTTTCTTTTCTTGAGTTTATAGGTTCTTGGTTAGAATGTATCCAGTTTTGTGATCTTTCTGTCATTTCTTATGCTCTGCTGTAGTAGAATATTATTTTGGGTATTGCAGAGTCCATTCTACTGAAGCCGATTGACACTCCTGAAGTCTAAATAGAATGCTGTTATTAGGGAAATTCACCCCTTCGATTGTGACACTGTTCTTAAATTTTCTTAAGTTTATTCGTTGTAGTATTGTGTGGAAAGTGAAATTATGTAGAAAGTGAAGGCATTTGGAGAATCCAAGCTGATTGTTGTTAGATGCACATATAATGTCAGTATCTCTTTGTGTTTGCCCTTTTTGTTTTGAGAAGTCCAAATGGATTGTCAATTTTAGTTACTGCATTACCTATTTACTGTCCCTGCATCAGATTCATTTAATGCTTTCCTAGGCAGCTAAGAGGGACCGCGCAGTTCTATTTTTACTCGGACACGGAACGTGAGCTTATTTATAAATTTCATTAATTACAATCTCAAATATGATCTTATTTATCTTTATTATATGATACAAAAAGTACTCGCTGCGACACTTATAATATATAAATTTAATTTCTAACTTTCATCAAAATTACCATGACGTCTCCCTTATTTGTTTCTTAGTTTCCATAGAAAAGGAAGAACGGGATCATAGGATGAAACTGACACTAAGAGTAGGGCACGTCTGTTTCTGTAACAGTTTGAAAACAAGTTGTCCCCTTTTCATTGTTATGTTTCCAGATAGAATCTCCAAATAAAACATGTGGCACTTCATTGGTCAACCTGCGTGAAGAAAAGAAATTCAACCTTATGATCCTCAATAAAGACCGAACTACTATCTAAAAATTTCAAATACTTTTGGCCATTTTGATAAAATGATTATATGTCGTACGACAAAACAGTCCATTCAAGGCCACAGGGTCCCTCAACCTTAAAAAGAGGACCAATAATTGGCTTCACCGATGCATTGTTTTCTGCAGCCACAACCTAGCACTGAACAGCTCCATCGCAGGTAGGAATTGAAGATCAAAATTTCCAAGAAATAATAACTACCCTAAAAGAGAAACAAGGAAAATAAAAAAGAAAACTATGCTACATTCTCTACAGCCGATTGAAGGCTAAGGGTGGTGGGATGAATCAATTGGAAGCACTTCCCTTGCCACAAACAAGACATATAACTAAAAGCTGAATCTGTTTTAACTTCGGTGGAGTGGCCGGGAGACAGCTATTCATGTCTTTCAAGCCAACTTATGTCAGTTTCGGCACCAACCTTGTAACTCCCAACAAACACACTCATTTCCCGACCTCCAACGGCTAATTATCAGGTGAGGTTTGTCCCTCGAGCTGACAAACTTGACTCTGAGGATTATACAGGTGAAACATGCGGTTGCTGCTTTTGTGTCTCGTCGGCAAGACCAAGAACTGCTAATGTTGATCTGCAAAAGCAACGAATTCAACAGACCCCATAAAGGCAAAGTGTGAGCACTCTAAAAGCATGGAACTAAAGCCTTCAAGTGTGATAAAGAGTTTATTGTGACTGTACTAAAGCTAAATTAAATATACGTCGTAAAAGTTAATGTTACGCAACTTAATCATATAATCAAAATCACGGCTACGTAACCATCCAGATATAAGCAACCAAACTTTCCTCAGAAAACTATCCCTTACTGTTCATTGGTCCTCAATCAAAATGATTTAGTCAACGCAAATTGAGCAATAGATTACATGTTCAAGTCACTAATTTGCTCATGCTAGTCACAATCCAAAGTTATATAGGCAGTTGATGACAGCCAAATATGACTAGCTTAAAACCAGTTTTTAATTATTTTTATTTTCCAATTATGCTGGCTAAGTCGGCCTAATTAAAGTTCAACCAAAAAATTTGAGCTTATATCAGACCTGATTCATAAAATAGACATAATTATCAAACTCAACTTAATCCATTATAAAATTTCCAAATTTAAACTCAAACTATAAACTCATATCTTTTTTAAAATTTTTTTGCATTTATATAAAATACAAATAAATATTTAATCATTATTAAACAAAAACAATCTATAAAATTGTTTTAAAATTTAAATATAATTTCAAAAGTAATATAAACAATAGTCATAATTCAAAACAAAATTAAGTAAATTAAGTTTTAACGAGATCTAATTAATATATTTACATGAACATTAATTAATTTAAAATAATAGTTAAAACAATTGTAGGTAGTCAAAATAATTCTAAGTTACTTATAAATATTGAATTGAAGGTAATGTAACTCTTTTTTTTAGTTTTATATAATCTAAACTCAGTCCTAAAATTTTTCAAACTTAAACTCACAATGAATTGGTGTTTTTTAAAATCCAAGCCCTTTAATTTTCAAGTTTAATCCATTGGGCTAAATGGATTGGATTAATTTGTCAAAACTGTGGAAGTAGAGTTGTAACGGCCCACAAGAACTTTACCTAGCTATCGAAGTTCTTATACTCGGCTGGCTTGCGTAACTAGCCAAGGGACCTCTGAGGTTAGCATGTTTGGTCAAAGCACTTTCAAGCTGTGGAGGGGGTAACTGCAAGCATAAAATATTATAATAAAGACTTTCTACCAATGGAACAAAAGCAAAAAGCGAGTCCTCCTGGCATAACAATCCATAACTCACCTGTAGCAATACATGAAATGAATGTGGTCGTGTTTGAGACACGCATTTCAAGAACCCAACCCACAACTTCGGCATTTTCCACACCTGAACCCAAAACAGGTTGTAAACTCCAAGTTCATAGAGACTGAAAAAGTCTCCAATAACCTTTAAGAGAACGACAGTTGAAAACAAACCTGTCTGCTCACAAGTTTTGAAAGTATCTCCATCACAAAATCAACCTGAAGAAAATGTATTTAGTGTATTCTATGCACTTTACGGTCAATATTGAAAAGAGGCAATAACTAAAAGATCCAAGTATTCTATGCAACGTTGAACAAAAATGCAGATGTAAATGGCCTATTAATTTATAGAATCAGCCAAAAAAGGGAAACAGATAAGGGTCACAACTGGGCCTTTATGATATTTGTAATACAGGATGAACCTTGTTCTTATTCCATGAACTATAATTTAGCAAAATACAATAACTCCGAGTTTGAGAACTTACAGGAACAATTTTCGCTGGGTACAAATGGATTTGTTCCTAGTGACTAATAAAATTAAAAATATTGTCCCATAACCATTTCAATCTATTTATGGGGCAGACTGACTAAAGGATAAAACTCTGTTCAAGTTCAGTTCCCAGCCATGAGTTTGAAATTTTCGTAAGTCAAAAGATCGCAAAATTTGGTATCTCCTAGGAATGTTTGATTTGTTAACCAAGTACCATACAGGTCAAAGTTAACCATGCATAAAAATTAACAACTGAAATCTGGGACGAAAATTGTTTACTAATTTTCAAGATATATGAATAGGGTAAATATAGTACACAGCAATGGAAGAATTAAAATTACCAGGGAAGGAAATGCATCAATTGCTTGAATGATTGTTCTCATTAACAGTAATGGCAGAGGAGTTTGATCAACCTGACATGTGAAATAATAAAATACAATACTGAAGCAGCACATAATCTCACACCCTTAACGACATTTACATACCATTTGATTCAGGGCTTTTGCCAAGACCTGCTGTGTGAAAACTGTTCGTTGTTCAAAACAAGCTGTACATGCATCTGTTATCTGAATACACAGGAAAGAGATGTCAAACTACTTTTAAATGCAGTATAAAGAAGTGTAGAATGATCTTAGTTAAAATCCATCAAAAACCTTCCAACGTACTATCATAACCATAAACTCAGCTGCAGAATTTGGAATCAATGCGTCTATTTGATATTATTGATATTTTAATCTGGAACACTTTCCTTTCTCTCATCTGTCATGTTAGTTGTAGTGCTGTTGCGCCTTAGTGGCAGTCCATGTGTCAGTTATGTGCCTCTTATGTGTGATATTTACATGGGGAAGTTACTATATTTAAGTAGTTATCTCCTTCAAGACTGCAGCAACTGCATTATTTATTGAAATGAAAAGGGAAAAAGCAAGCAGTAATTTCACAAGGAATTTAGTTAGATCTACGAGGTCAGAGTGGTTCTCTCTGATAAGCCCTTGTTTAGTTTCCAATAATAAATAGAGAAGGAAGGAAATCTTCCCCCATTCTAGCTCTGCTTTCCTGATAAACAGACCCATAATTCTCAAACAAGGGACATAACCGCATACCATGGCAGATAGAAGAAGAGATGTACAGTATTTATCTAATGCCAGGTTTTTTAATTATATCAAGGATTATCATCTACAATTGCCTAGGGCCAGAGTTTCAACATTGCTACCATTACTTGCATAGTCTAAATCCTAGGACATTCACGCTCAGAAGCCCATTTCAGTCAGGAAATCCCATGGATAAGTCTATCTCAGACCCAAACTGGAAAAGGAGCCCGGACAGGAGATCGTAGACATGAGACTATTCCAGTTAAGACTGAATTACAATAATCCAATATACCAATTCCAGGTACATGCCAAGTAAAAGATGGTACCATCCATCACTGGAATGCAGAACTCATGATCTATGATAAGAAAGTATTTGAAAGCAAACATTTCATTTACTGTAATTATGACTGATACAGCAACTAATTCAATTATCAACACACTTAGATGGTTGAAATTTTAATTCCAGGAATCAAAGAAAGAAAAGTATGTGCATGGAGGGAGAGAATTGTGGGTTTTGGGGGGGGGGGGGGATGCATATGGAAAAAAAAACCAAAATTTTAATAAAATTGGCATCAGAAGGTCCTGATCAACAAGTGTAATTTGTTTAATTCTAGTTGCATCTTTTACGAATGGTAAATTAGCCCTAGCATGGACCCAGCTCAAAGTCAACAAGCCAAGTCCAATTTGACAGGGTCGGGCTTGACAATTTTTTTGGATCCCAACCAATCATAGAAAATTAGTCCGAGCACTGACCAACCCAAGATCAATGGGCCATCCAGGTTTGACCAGACTTGGACTTTGGATAAATTTTGCAGACTCTGGAGAGACTTCAACATCGATCTTCTATATGACAAAGATAGAGAAATACTCACTCTAAAAAAGAGAAATTTGCAAAACTAAGATACAATCGTAATACTTGCCTTTTTTAGCGCCAGGCCATCTTTTTCAGGACTGATGTCGTGAATGGCAACCAAAACTTCGGCAGGAGTTAAAGCTGGACCTGTGTGAGCTGAACCCTGACATGAGGAAGTACAAACTCTCAGGAAATTTGCTACGTTCATAAGAAAAAGAAAAATATGGGTCACATAATTGACAAAACTGGACACTGAATCAACTTTAGTAACCACAGTTTGAGGCAAAATAGTTTTGAGCAAATCACATAAGCAGCAACAACATATATGTGAAAATTTATCTTACACAAATATTCTATATTTTGAAGTATTATTATATATATTTACATGAAATTCCGTATTCTTTATATAAAAAATGTGGGTATTTTAAAAACATAATATTATCCTACTATAAAAAAATGAAAATATCCTTTGCTAAAATCCTGGTACGCTTGTAGTCCTTGAGTCCATATATATGTATGCATTATGGGCAATTACATAAAATTATAAACATCCTTTCCCTTCTTTTTATTTCTCCTTTACCTCTATTTCCAGATAGCACTAGATTTAAGAGTCAGGTTTTAATCCTTAATCCTAACCTCTTTCTTATCCCACTAAAGCCAACTTACAATTGTAAAACCCTAAACGCAATCTCTTTTTTCTGATCCAAAACTCTTTTCAAGATCCTAACCATCAATGTTGCAACTTTTTTAGGCACCACCAATGCTTCAGCATCTCCGGCGAAACACAGCTACTGAATGTGTTATCTTCCCCTTCTTTCCATTTTGTCGGTGCAACTGGAATCTAATGCCACTGGACATTGTTATTGGAATTAATGCCAGCGCAATCAATTGTCTTCTTTTATTTATCAGCAACTATCAATTTGGTATCAGATACCCAGATCCAATATGGTTTTGCACTCGAGCTTCTGCTTCCCACCCTGAACCACCTACCAACCTTCCTACAAATCCAAACCCTTCCACCAGTCAAACCGCATCTACAAACATTGATCCCATAGCACAGCAACTTTCTTCCTTAGCTTCCTGACTTGAAGCCATCGATACTTTGGCAGCTGATGTAGCAGCACTCAAGGCTCAAGTTAGTATTGCACAGCAAGTTGATTCCATTCCCGGTGTGTCAAACAAAGGTAAAGCCAAGGAAATTCATCTTCATCCACGTGACCAAAGAAATCTGTTTGGTCTGAAGCTGAGGAAGATGACGTTGACAATCCATGGGGGCTTCGAAGTCAGACACGTCGACCACACACGAAGATGGAATTTCTAAAATTCGAAGACAGCGACCCTTGTGGATGGATTTTGAAGGCTGAAAAATACTTCCGCTATTATCAAACACCAAATGAGATCAAGGTTGACATTGCCGCAACGTATTTGGAAGGTGATGCTCTCGACTTGTTCTCTTGGATTAACAATGAGCGAACGCTCCCTTATTTGGGAAGAATTGGTAAAAGCTCTACAAGAAAATTATGGTCCCACTAAGTTCCAAATTCCAGATGAGCACCTTTGCAATATTTCCCAAACTGGATCTGTACAAGAATATCGCCAAGAATTTGCCAAACAAGCCGCCCGTGTTCAGAATTGACCAAAACATTGTTTGCTTGGAGTTTTTCTGCGCGGCTTAAAGGATAATTTAAAGGCAGATGTGAGAATACAAAAGCCTCGATCAATTTATAGGGCTATGTCCCTTGCATTGGAATTTGAGGCCAAAATTGTCCCAACCCATAATTCCAAAGGGCATAATTGGCCACCTTCCAACAGACCCACCAATCAAACATCATCTAAGCAAACTTTTTCTTCTACTCGTGATTTTCTCCCTCCTTCGCACAATCAGGAGAATATGAGAACCCCTCAGCAAGCCATCAACTAACCCAACCAAATCTAGCTCGTTCGAGGGATGCTGAAAGACAAAATCGATTTGTCAAAGGCTTATGCTTCAGATGCAACGAAAAATCTGCTCCCGGGCATCATTGCAAGCCATCAACGTTTTCGCTTTCGGAGATCACTGAGGACCACAACACCTCCATCGACCCACCTGATGTTGATAGTGGTGAAGAGGCTCCTCTGTCGGACATGGCAGAAATCTCCTTTCACGTGATTTTGGGAAAAACTAATGGTGCCACCATGAAAATGAAAGGGAGCATCAATAAATGACAGGTACTTATCTTGGTCGATAGTGGGTTGACGCATAACTTTATAGTGTCTTCCCTGGTTACACAAATATCCCAGCGGAACTTGTCACTCCTTTTCGCTTTCAAATTGGCAATGGGGAGGTGATTAGATGCAACAACATTTGTTGTGGAGTTTCTATGAAATTGTCTGGTCTGGAAATTGTTCAAGACTATTATCCATTCTCTATTGGAGGAGCTGATTTGGTATTAAGTGGTTGGCATCGCTGAACACTGTCTAGGAAAATTGGAACAAAATGTTCATGATCTTCCATTTGAACAGTAAGAAATAAAAATTACAAGGCGTCCCAAGTACAGAACAAACAGCTGCTTCCTTTCAAGCTATGTCCAAGCTCATTGATCCAAAAGTTAATCCTCCTCTACCACTTGTATTAACTTTAGTTTTACAAAAATTCAAATCTGCTTGTACCAAACCAAACACCCTTCCTCCTTTTTGAATCCATTCACATGCCATACCATTGATACCCAATGCCAAACCTCCCAACATCCGCCCTTACCGCTATCCATTTTTTCAAAAATCAGAAATTGAAGAACAAGTGACTGAACTTCTTGATTCAGGTTTTACCAGTCCTTTTGCGAGTCCAGTATTGTTAGTTAAGAAAAAAGATAATTCGTGGCGACTTTGTGTAAACTACAGAGCCCTTGACCAATTGACTGTACCTGATAAATACCTTATCCCAAATATTGATGAGCTCTTCAATGAACTCAACGGAGCAGCTTACTTCTCAAAAATAGATTTGCGCTCTGGATACGAACAAATAAGAGTTAACCCACCTGATATCCATAAAACTGCTTTTTGTACTCATTCGGGCCACTACGAATTTGTAGTCATGCCCTTTGGTCTCAACAATGCTCCCTCCACCTTTCAAGCTGCAATGAATGATCTTTTCCGACCATATCTCCAAAAATTTATTCTCATTTTTTTCGATGACATCCTAGTTTATAGCCCCACTTTGAAACAACATATCACCCACCTACAAACAACTCTTACCCTATTGCGCAACCAATCTTTTTATCCCAACAAAAAGAAATGTCTATTTGGCCAACACAAATTCACTTCTTGGGTCACGTGGTTTATCAAGATGGAGTTGGGGTTGACCTTGACAAGGTTCAAACTGTTCTGGGTTGGCCAATGCCAAAGAATGTCAAAGAATTGCAGGGTTTTCTTGGTCTAACAAGCTATTATCTCCATCTCATTGCGTATTATGGGTTGATTGCATGAGCTTTAACTGATTTAACTAAGAAGAATGCTTTTCAGTGGTCTTCCAAGGCAGAATTGGCTTTTCAGAAGCTCAAGACTGCTTTGACTACAACTCCCGCACTTGAGCCACCAGATTGTCACAAAGCCTTTACAGTTGAGTGTGAAGCTTCTTCAGATGGTGTGGGTGTTGTCCTCATGCAATCTGACCATCACATTGCTTATTTTAGTAAAGGTTTCTCGTTCTCTAATCGTTATAAATCTACCTATGATCGAGAACTTTTGGCTTTGGTATTAGCTTTGCAAAAATGGAAACACTAATTGTTGGGAAAGCATTTTTTTTATCAAGGCTGACCATTGCAGTCTCAAGTTTCTTCTCAATCAACGGGTCATAACCGACGAGCAGCAGCGATTAGTTTTGAAGCTCCTTCCATTTGATTTCACCATTTTGTACAAAGCAGGAAAGGAAAACCAAGGTGCAGATGCTCTATCCCGGAAACCCCAACATGCTGATTTTTTAGCGCTTGCCATGCCGGTTAACATGGACTTTCTGAATCTGAAAAATGCTTTGCTTCAAGATTCATATACTAGAGACATTATCACTTCCTTGCAGCAAGATCCCATAGCTTGCCTCGATTTTCATTTAGCGGACAACAAGTTTTTCTTTCATGATCACCTAGTAATTCTGGAAGATTTTACTTTACGCAAAATAAATCCTTCCTGAAGGCCGTGATTCTTTAACTGGGGCCTATGGAGGTTATCTGAAAACTTTGAAGCGCATCACTTCAAATTTCTATTGGCCACATATGAAGCGTGATGTGAAGTTGTAAGTCAAAATTTGCTTAATTTGTCAACAAAACAAATATCAATCTCTTGCTCTAGTTGGTCTTCTACAACCACTCCCGATTCCTAAACAGATTTGGGAGGATATTTCTTTGGATTTCGTTGTGGGAATTCCGAAATTTGGTGGTTTTGATACTGTGCTGGTAGTGGTGGACCGATTTAGCAAATAGTCATTTTATTCCATTTACCCATCCATTCACGGCAAAATCCGTGGCTGGCCTTTTTTGCAGGGAAATCATCAGGTTGCACAGCATGCCTTGTTCCATTCTTTCAGATCGTGATGTCATTTCCTTAGCGGCTTTTGGTAAGAATTATTTTGTGTTAGTCAAACTCGCCTACGCATGGGAACCTCTTACCATCCACTAACCAATGGCCAAACTAAGGTCGTCGATCATTGTTTGGAAGCTTACTTAAGGTGTTTTGCGCATGAGCAACCGTCTTCTTGGAGCAAGTTTCTAGTTCGGGCAGAATTCTCCTTCAATACAGGTTTTCACATGTCTACTAATACAACCCCTTTTAAGATTCTTTAAGGCCGTGATCCCCTGGCCCTTCATCCATTTGTTCCAGGTGAGACACAAATTGCTGATCTAGAAGAGCAATTACTTGCTCGAGACGAGATGCTGAAACTTCTACATGAAAATCTACTCAAAGCTCAAGCCCGCATGAAAGCCCAAGCTAATTCCAAATGGAGGGAGTTGTCCTTTAATGTGGGAGATGTTGTATTCCTCCGCATCCAGTCTTTCCAACAACGTTTCTGAGGCATTATCAAAAAGGGAATGGAGGGATACTATGAGCGAGGAGATGAATGCATTAGAAAGGAATAGAACATGGGAGATTGTTGATAAACCAAAAGGAAAAACATTGTTGACCATAAGTGGATTTTCACACCCAAATATAAGGCTGATGGATCTCTTTAGAGCTCGACTGGTGGCCAAAGGGTACACTCAAACCTATGGTATTGATTATCAAGAAATTGTTGCAGCAGTTGCAAAGATGAACACTGTGAGAATTCTGTTATCATTGGCTGCCCACTTCAATTGGCAGCCCCTACAATATGATGTTAAGAATGCATTTTCCAATGAAGACTTAGATGAAGAAATCTATATGAACATCCCACCAGGACTTGAGGGACACATGGGTAACAAAGTTTGTGAGCTGAGGACGGCCCTTTATGGGTTAAAACAATCTCCTAGAGCTTGGATTGGGAGATTTGCAAAAGTCATGAGAGAGTCTGCGTATAAACAAAGCTAAGGTGATCACACTCTCTTCATTAAACATTCAACTGCAGGGGGAGTTATTGCACTTCTAGTCTATGTGGATGACATCATAGTGATGAAAATGATGAGAAAGAGAAGCATGAATCGAAGCAAAGACTAGTAAAAGAGTTTGAGATAAAAGAACTTGGGAAACTAAGGTACTTCCTCGGTATTGAGGTGGCATATTCCACACAAGGGATTTTTATATCTCAACAGAAGTATGTGATTGATTTGTTGGTAGAAACGGGGAAGATAGGGTGTAAGCCAGTCTCTACACTAATGGATCCAAACCACAAGTTGGGAGAAGCTAAAGAAGAACCAGTTGTTGATAAAAGAATGTATCAAAGACTAGTTGGTAGACTCATATATCTTGCTCACACTCGGCCAGACATAGCATACTCGGTAAGCATGATCAGTCAATTCATGCATGATTCAAGAGAGCCTCATCTTCAAGCTGCTTGTAGGGTGCTACATTACTTGAAAGGCAGTCCAGGAAAAGGAATTTTGTTCAAGAAAAACAATACTCTTGCTCTAGAAGCTTACACCGATGTTGACTATGCAAGTTCCATAGTGGATAAAAGATCAACTACAAGGTATTGTACATTTCTTGGAGGAAATTTGGTAACATGGAGGAGTAAGAAGCAGAATGCGGTGGCAAGGTCATCTGTAGAATCAAAATTTAGGGCTATTGCTCAAGGATTGTGTGAACTACTATGGCTGAAGATTATTCTAGATGATTTGAGAGTCAAATGGGACAGCCCTATAAAACTCTATTGTGACAATAAGTCAGCCATCAATATTGCTCATAATCCTATACAACACAATAGGACAAAGCATATTGAGATTGATCAATATTGCTCATAATCCTATACAACACGATAGGACATAACATATTGAGATTGATAGACATTTCATTAAAGAAAAATTGGAAGAAGGGTTAGTGTGTATGTCCTATGTTCCATCAGAACGTCAAGTAGTTGATGTTTTAACAAAGGGGCTAAACAGTTCTAGTTTTCATGATCTTGTATACAAGTTGGAAATGGAAGACATATATTCCTTAGCTTGAGGGGGAGTGTTGAGATACTAAACAGTTTTAAATAAATTATACTTAGATATAGATACGATAAGATAACTTTGAAATCCCTTAAATTAAGGGATTGCTTAGATAGCTTTAGATAACTTTGTTAGAACCCCTATTATTCTAGAAGGGAGGAAGGTACCACTTTCTGTTATTAGTCGGGTATTATGTGCACATGGGAGGGGAGAGAATATGTGAGTTGGTTGCATGGCTGACGTAAGAAGTCAGTAGTATAAATAATGTAAGGTTTGGGAGGAATAGGGAGGCAAATACTAGGAAGATACTAAGCAAATACTGTGAGCCTTAGGCTGGAGAGAGCAGCACTCTCGAAATTGTCTGCCTATTATCTGTAACTTGATAGATTCCAAGTTACTTACTAATAATATTTCAGTCCAAAATCTCTCAGTATTTGAGAGTTCTATCAAACTTTCCATATTTAAATTCCTACTTGTAATGTCCTATATATGGCTGTATACTCCTATTCAATATATGAGAAATAGAAAATTTCTTTCCCACAATAACATCTAGCCCTTCCTCACTAGCAAACTAGGGTTTATTTTCTTGCCAGTGTTTTTTTAAAAGGAGTAGAAAAAAAAGAAAAACAATGCGATTGCCATTGAAAAAAAAAGAATCCCTTAAATGTTGTTGCCATTATTAGGTGACTATTTCTGGCGCGCATTGCAGACTTCATATGCAAACTAGCATCCACTTACTAGCATTATTACATGGAACATATTTACCTTATAGTTGAATAACATAGGTCATGTGAAAATATTGCAGTACTATATGATGAAATCTTGCACTAGCCTCTAATAAATAAACTTTATAAACCTAACGAACCCAACGCCCTTGCAACTCTTGTGTTCATGAATATAAACCTTAAAATTGAATCATGTACAACCATATATATCCCCCTCCCTTCTCTTACCTCACATATGACATCAAACATCAATTTCACACATGCTTGATATTATAAATGATTCAAGACCATTAAAATCTAATATTGGTATTCATCACAGCTAAATATGGTCCAAAATATAAAAGTAATTGTATATACAACAAATAAAGGTGTCGTCTGAGATAAGTGATAGTAATCTTGCAAAAAAGTTAAAAACTTTCCATATACCTGTAGTATATGAGCAATTGCCATCTGGAACTTTTCTACTGGGAGAGCAACAAGTCGTGGGAAAATAGGTAAAACCTGTCATAGATGATCATGAAAAACTTATGATATGAACATAAAGGACGAATATCATAATGAGAACGTGAATATAACAATTCTCAAGAAGTCTAATAAAACAGGTTGCGAGTACAAACACAATAAATATTGATGTCTCACATCAAAAAAGCACCTTTTAACAAAATTAACATTAGATACGTCTTCCTTTTGTGCCTAGGAGCCTTTTTATCTTTCAATCTAAATGTTCCAACTTTTTTCTAATCCATAACAACGCACATACTAAGTCACAGTAAATTCAGATGTAACCCTCCAAATTCCCAATTGAAATTTTCTTACACGAGTCTTTTAATTTGTAAGATACCTCTCTTTTAATTATTTGACATCTTTAGTTCAGCATGACCATATAAGAAACTGGGTATACATAATTAATAGAATTGTTAATCACCCAATTTGATTGTATAAAATTTTAAAGCAAGGTCGGACAATAAATAAAGTAAGCAGGTTAAAAGCATAAAATAATCAGGCATGATAACAAATGTAAACAACCAAATTTGAAGTTAAGTTGGCTGACAAAATCATTGGTTGCCTAATTACTACACACAGCATGCTGTGGTCATTTTTGTGTTCCATATTACATAACAGATTAGGTGACTTCTTCCTGAGAGTTGGTCAGGATGCCTAGAATTTTATATTACGAACTATAGATGTCATTGCAGGAAATAAGCCCATGTTTTCTTTGAAGCTACTACACAGAAACACAAATTTCAAAATCAACTTGATTACACATTCAAATTTGTGATGAATGTGAAGAAGGAGAAAGGACAAGGATATAACTAAATGTGGAATTGTAAAGCTAATGAAGAAGTTGAGTTTCTCAAAACATTATCAATGGCATTCATATTGGAGAAAAACACCAGAACACATGAAAAGATATCCAAAGAGCAGTATTCACGGTTTGCTTAAGGCTAAATGTTTGTAAAGATCCTCTTTCCTATTTTTTCTCCTCCTCTGCAGGGGAAAGCTTATGTTCTGAAGCAAAAAGATGTCTTTCATACAATTAAAAGCCCTTAAACTTAATAAGCTATAAGTCATGATTCATGATTCATGATTTTTTGTTAATTTCTGAAGGGAAACCTCTATCCACACAGAAAGGCTAGTAGTTCATCGCAGATCCCAAATAGAGAAGGCTTATCATAACTTCAATCAGAACTGATAAGGTAATTCTATTCACAAGGTTGATATCTGATAAATGAATAAAAACTAAGTGCAAAAGAAGACAAAAAAACAAAGAAAGGAAAGAGAAATGGAAAAGTTGGAGCAGACCTCATCCTTGGAAAGTGAGGATAAAATCGGGATAAGAATTGTAGCATCCTGCATAAAATTTTAAGTCAGAATGTGACTGATCAACAGCTAATGATTAGGAAATCATAATGCCCAATGTAACAGAACAACCTTCAACTTAGTCTCATATAAGTGCTTCACAGTGTTTATCAAATCCGAAGAAGGTGTCATTTCCTGACTCAATACTTGCAGCACCTTGCCAGATAACAAAACTTCAATCAGGATCATTGATCATCAGAACATATTTGAAAGAATAAATGTTGTTGATGTTGAAGATTAAACTACCAGCATTAAGAGATTTTCACATCCTTCTGGTGGATTAGATATTATACGAAGCAATTCAGAAAAAGATGATCTGAGAGCCCTTATAAGAATTGGAATATGCCGGTGAATAGCCTGCATCATGAAGGAAAAATAGTTAATCTGGACAAGGACAATTATCATTGTAAGCACTAGTTTCAGCTCTCACAAAAGAACAAGAAGGGCAGAACACATTGTACTGTCAATGTCATAAAACATTGAATACCAGCACAAAGAAAACTTTATACACATCTGGCAGGAGCATTTGCCATTTCTGTCAAGACAATTCTTTTCAGATACATATAGTTTTACGGTATCTAATATAGATTTAATGATAATGACTTACAATCAAGGAATGTAATATCCGGTATTGAGCCTAGGAAAATTGATCTTCAACTCAACATGGTTTAAACAGGAATATTAAAACTAGGGCTTAGAACCGTGGAGCTCAATATATCAAAGACTAATGCAGATGACACAAAATGTATCCCTATTTTGAACATCAAATGAGGCTAACCATACTAAGACATGCGTACTAATTTGACATAAAAGCCAAATAACATAAAACAATATTCAAGTTCCTATATGTGATATAAGTTTGGATTAAGCTAAACTTCTTGGCATAAATTTGTTGTGAGGAATAAATGCAGACCTGCTTTACAGATTTTGGCGCCCTCCCATAGACATCAAATGCAAGTTGCAGAAGGCTATGTTTCTGAAAGTAAAGACATATCTGTCAGCATTATTCAAGCACGGAAGGAAGTTTATAAGAACTTTTAAGAATCATAGTGCATTCTGGCATCCTGACCTTTGTGCACAAAGCAAAAAATAAAGAAATCAACCGTTGTGCTTCAGGTAATGAAATGGTTGAAGAACTTTGCACCAGAAGCTGTGGAGCTCTCATGGAATCATTTTCACTGCTTCCAGTATCCAAGGTCTGAGGGCCACTAACTGATATTTCCTCATTTCCAACCTGATAAAGATTTCAAAAAAGAATAATGTGATCTCTCCCAAAGATTTTCAGTAGAGAATAAAGATCTCTCTCTCACACACTCACACAAATACATACATTAAGTTTTCAATTAAAATTGGTGTAGAAGTTCTTAAAACCCAATAGCAAGCAGAAAAGCACAATTAACAATATAAGCTGCTCCTTTTCCTGGTCTGTGATATGTATCACTAGTTCACTACTAGCTCAAGATTGCATGGTAATAACGTATGGGTGCATGAGCACTGATGTTGACACCTTCTAGCTTTCAAAGTACCAAACTTTCAGTCAAAAAAGGGCCGTTTCATCTCCTTATTCATGAGGTATATTATTCATATTTTTAAACAAGTCATTTAATATCAAATATTCATCTTCCTTTAAGATCCTTTACGGATTGTTCCTCATAAATCAACAAATATGTTGCCAAAATTTTAAATGTAAAGAAAAATAATGTAGAATATGCTCCATACCTCCCCTTCTCTTTGGTCAATTGATCCTGATTGTGGAAGTTCTAGGTCAGAAATTTGCTGATTCACTGCAGAGAGCAACATATTGACTGCAAATTGCTCGATGTGTTCTGTTACGTAGTCAAGCTGATAGAGTTTATTCGCTACCTATAGAACACACAATTTTTTCCATCTTAATAGCTGATGAAGTTTAAAAGAAGTCAAGACACACAGCTGACCAACAGCAAGACATTAAAACAAAGAACAGAAGAAACATACCAACCGGACAGCTTTTGCCCGTATATCATCTTGTGAATGAACAGCACACTGCACCATAATATTACTTACATGAGTGAAAAATGCAAATTCAATTATATTCACACAATTTATGCAAAATTTGGCCCACAAAAATGATGACCAGCATACCCCATGCTTTACTAGAATAGTAAATGACCATTTCTTTAGCCTCAACCAAGAGCTTAAACTTTTTAGTTGAAAGATTTCTGCATGAGATTAGAGCCTTGAATGGCTACAAGAACTCAAGTTCAACCCACATTGCCTGGCCTTCGCTGAATCTATTATTTGTTGTGATTTGTCCACACTTCATTTGAGGAAGCAAGTTACATTTGTTTACATTTGGTATCAGATGGCATGTTAAGAGTAACTTATGAAACCAATTCTTGAGTCTCAACTACAACTTAAGCTTTTAGGTTAAATAACTTCTTGAAAGCCTCTAATATCTATTGAAAAGCATCTTTGAGAGACTCTGAACACCCGCTCACTTGATATAATATCAGATAGGAAAATACAAACTGACTGTTCAACCAGATGTTAATGAACTAGAGAAGAAATTACAATAGCCTCAAAGTCAATGATAGCAGCCAATAAATTGCTGGGAAAGGAAGAAGACTTTCACCACATTCCTTGTAACCAATAGACTCTGACAAGCAATCTACAATCTTTAAAGTCCTTTATTTTTGGAAGAAGTATAACAATCAAGGCTGGAGTTTATGTATAGGGAAAGGAACAAAGGATAATAAGAAAATGGAACATACACAATGATACATAGGAAACGAAAAGAGAAAACAGTCTATTCTATTGCAATATGTCATAAACCTGGACATGATCAACTCAAATATGTATTAACTCAATTATGAAAGTGTGGTATCATTAAGGGAAACAAGGGAACCAGAAGATATTCAGCCAGCATTGATAACTCAGAATCACAAATTTCCACAGTTGCTCTTCTGTTTTAGTCGAAACAATCTTAAACGCACAGAAAGATCATGATCAAGAAACTAAATATTAATGTGTGTCTCTCTGAAATTCAAAGAAAAAAAAGAAACAAATCTTCTCAGACCCCTTTGGCCTCCAGTATCATTATAGTCAGTCAGTCACCCCTGATAAGTCAAAATCAACTAATTAAGTAATTTAAGATTTCATTAACCAAAAAACACATTGAATTGCAGGATCTGTCATTTTAAATTCATACTCCCTTAAAAGTTGGGAGTCGTAGACTATACCTAATTGCAAGAAGATGAAAAAGTGACAAGAAGCCAAATAATGCAATGATATAAATCCAAACAACCCTGAGTTTTGACAGATTACTCCGAGAAGCTGCACAGTCGATATACCTTTAAAGCAATATCTAAGCATGCCTGTCGATGGTTTGGACGTCCCAAAATCAAACTCCACACAGCACCAAGGCCCTGTGTGACACGCTCACCATCACGGACCTCTTTCCCACTGGAATCTACAACATCAGAACAGCAGAGATCATCTAATAACTTTACTGCTGATGGTGGCAATAGTGGAACTTCGCCAAGAAGTCTACTAAATGACTTGTCTGAAGCAGGGAACGCATCCAGCAAAGATTTGGCCTACAACAATAGAGTCAAATAACTCTAACTCTCACACTAATTATTTGCAATCATGCATTCTAATATCATGCTTACCACTTCCAAGAGGATTTTATCATACAGAACAGTCATCTGTGAAGAGTTTCCAGTATCTGGAACCATGAGAGAATGTAGATGGTATAGTATATGCATCACAAGCTCATGCCCCTGAGAGTCAAACCAGTACAGATAAATAAAACAATACTTGACATGAAAATTAATCAACAAGCAGACAGCTCAGTTCTTCATATGGCTCTAATTCAGATGTTGGCAAAAATAAAAGAACAACAGATGACATGCAACTGCTGCATGTGTAATGGAATCCAAATGAATTAGAATTATTCATGCCATCAACCAAAAATTACAACTGCAATGTCAGAGAAATATGTTCACTACCACAGTATTAATTGAACGATACATGAATGTTTAATGGTCCTTTTTTAATACCATTAGATGCTATGGCGGCAACGAGACCAATGCATAGAGTTGACAAAAAGCTTTTAGCATCATTCATACAAATTCAATTATGGAACCCTCTAAAGCACATTCACACACGAGATGAATGAATTCACACGTTGAGTGCATTAGCTATATTGGTTGACAACCGTGACAGCACTACAATTTTAAAACTTGTCAATAAATTAAAAGGGATCTCACAAGAAAGTACCTTGTACTGTCGATAATCCACAAGAATATGCTTTTGCAGCTTCACAATAAGCTCATCATGTGTATCAATCTGGAAAGGAAACAAAGCAACATTGCAAAAAAAGTTAAGAGGCAATCATATGATCTGCTAATAGCATCCAGCGTGATCAGCTGCAAGAACTGTAGAGAGAAGTCTAGTATAGAGAGCAGCACTCAAAACAACTGGAAGGAATTCTTTTAATCTAATGCCTCAAGCACAAATACAGGCCCTAATCTTACCCCAATAGCTAGGAAGACCGCAGAACATAACCATACAAGAAATAACTCATCAGTATAATGACTTGCTGCTATAGACTGGAATAAAAAACAGAACACTAGGTTGATACTACAAGAGGCTATGGGTAGAGTTCCACTAGGAACGGTGGGGACAGCAAAGACAAATTAATATAGCATGAGGTTTTACAGACTATACGTCTAGTAAACATGAGGATCACCAATACATACTTGAGATGACCAGATTAAAATGTCAGCTATAGAAAATTGAAATATCAATTTCTTATTCTAACCTAGCTTCATAACTTAGGATGCAACCAATGATAATTGGTGATTTAGAATATATAGTGAAGAGATACCAAAGCAATTTTTAATTCATGAAAGCACCCGTGGTTTTCTCAAGATATCAAGGTTCTTAGATACTAGATCTGTCATTTTATACGAGGACTTGAGGATCTCTTATATAAAACTTAGGACACATTTTGCCAGAATGCCAAATAAGAAGTTCAAATCAAGTAACACAATAATTCTGAATGGATGATGATAAAAGGGTGGTAAACTTCTGAAAAGTGTTGTGCATTAGAAAATTTTTTGCTGCTACCTGAGCAATCAATCGAGCAAGTAATGCCATGTGTGTCTGACTACAATCCACCATGCATAAATTCCGGTAGGATTCAACAATTCGTTCAACTGACAAATTTCTGACATGTAGTAGCTCATCTTCGTTCAACTCAACATATGCTGGAAGCTGAGGTAACTCCTGACATGTATCTTCTGGTGCAGATTTGTTTGAGTCAACTGGAGACTGTTGATCAGATTCCATTGAAGATAATGGCTCAGCACCATCTCCCAATTCCACATCTGAAAACTTCGATGCAGCATACTCGTCATCAACAGCATGATGTGGAGAGAGTGGGATTTCTGAAGTGGCATTGACCTCGGAAGTTCGGATATCTTCTTCAGCTCTACTACAAACCACCTCTTTAGGGCTGACATGTTCAATTTCAGATACCAGCGGGTCCACCATACTCTTATCATCTCTTGTTCTGTTTGAAGTCAGAACTGCTGGGGCATTGTCATCAGACATCACAATAGGAAGAGAACGAGACTTGTTCAAAGAAAGGGAACTTTCAACTTCAGCTTGTAGGGTACCAGCATCATCCACACAAGTTGAGGTTACTCCAACTGTTGTTGGAGTACGCCGCGGATCCAAGCGACGCGGATCCTGAAAAAGCCCTCTGTAAAACTTTGTGAAAGAAAAAAAAGGAAAAATCTGATATTGCACTAAACATATGTGGAAAAAAAACAAAACCAATGATTATTACTCTTCTTGGATCACGTTTAGAATCTGCAGGTGAATTGTTAGTGGTGGACAAGTCGGAAAATGGTGAATTGGTTGCTGTAGCCGCTGAAATAGGTAGTTGTGCAGCAGGATGATTATTTATTTGGTTTATTGGTGGCGATGGTGTCACAATTTGTGTTGGACTACTTAGAGAGCCAATTTGGAGAGTTGCTGGCCAGGCTAGAGATGGGGGGCTCTTAGGCAAATGCTTCATATTAGTCACAACAATATCAGCAAGCATTTCAGGATCCATCCTGGATATCAGGAGTTTAAGTGATTCAGCGCCTTGCTCTCCCTCGCCAAGCATCACACCGATCATTTCAATCACACTACTCACTTGCTCTGCAGGAGTCAAATCACTATCTAACAAAGGAACACTACAAGACACACCATTAGCTAAAAGAGAATCTCTTTCAGAACCATTTATGTTCACTTGTGCAGCTTCAGAACCATAACGAATTCTCTTGGAAGTCACTTCAAGACCATTAGCTGGCTCTTCATTTTCCAGAGGCATAGATCTTTTCCTAAACTGCTCCCCAGAAACTAGGTATTGACTTGAGGGTTGATCATCCTGATGATAATAATTCAATTTCAGCGAGGCAATGGTTACTTGGAACAACTAAGTATTATATTCAGAAAGGAAAAGGAAAATTATAACCATGATAACTGTATAATCATAAATATAATTACCCGGCCATATCTAGCATCGCGTGAAGCACGTTCATTATTTCTAATCAGTTTGTCGACCTGACGAATAACTTGATCTGCAGCATCCCCAGCATTCATCATGCGTAAAGCCTTAAGCAGTCTATCTCTTGACTGGAATGGAGTAAAATGTTTCAGTATCTTAGACATGAAATCAAATTGCAGTAGCAGATTCCAGATTAATGAATATGTTAGCAACAAAGTATTTCAATAGATATTTAGTACATATTTGAAGTTTGCTTTATGCAGTAATAGTTGAATAACTTTATATTCATGAGTGAAGTTTTACTATTAATGTGTGCTTTGGAGATTCAATATAAGTCACTGACAGAAATCAGTCAGAATTGGGATAAAACTACACAATTCACCCAAAAATGTTATACAAGGCAGAGAAAAGGAAATTTAAGAAAGACTACACAGAAAGAACTTAACCTCTATGATGGTTGGATAGGTGCACCGCAAGAATCCCAAAAAGGCAGTTTTCAAGGAATAACGTGTACTAGCACTGTGACCACTCTTGATCATATCACTATTGGGATCAAAACTGAGCAATGCAGAAAGAACCCTCTCATAGTGGACAGGTCTTTTCCTCGCTATGGCAGCAAGACTGGCAAGCAAATAGATATTGTATTAGGCAGAAAAGTTATATCTACAAGAGCAGTAAGAGGTTTGCAGAGTTGAGTACAACTGTAACAGAAGAATACAATAAATTGGCCATAAAGAAAACAGGAGTACGAAAATAGTGAATAAGAAAAAGATCTAACCAAACACAGACCATAAGATTCACAAAAACAAATGCGAAAAAAGTGCATATCAGTAATTTAAAGACAACTTCTTAAGAGAAACTCATATGCAAGCACATATCTGCTTGAGCATATGGACTAAACAGAAGCTATTGCACACACAAATATTAAGAGGTAGTCATCACTGGAAAATGATCCACTCTTCATGACTCTTAAAACAACTGCAAGATAGGTTTGTAGTATCACAATGTTTGAACAAAAAACCTGCCAGACATACAAGATCATGACCATTCTGATGCAGAACATTGCATCAACTCAATGCAACGACCCTTTGCAACAGTCCGAAAGAAAATATATCAACCCACTTACAAGACAAACTCCAGATACCTTTTAATGGTTTATTTTGCCGTGCAGTCATGCAACTATGCCATTTAATTCTAAAATTTAACGGAATATCTACAATCATGGAAGTAAAGGTAAACAACCAAGTGAGGAGAAATTATTAATGGAATAAATCAGACAGGATTCATGATTACAAAAGCTGTCAGTAAAGCTACTCATATATCTATTACAAGAATCAAGAACAATATTGAAATCCCATTGAAACTCTCATAGCACCCACTAAAATTTTTCTAATGCTTAATAGTATGTTTAAAGAATTACCATGTATTGTTGTATGCTTGTCTTCTTGAGACTTATTGTGTTTCTCCAAATTCTTAACTTAAGTTCAAAAAATCAAAGAAAAAAGTCAATTTTCCTAACACTAGATGAAACATATACTACTACATACCAAACCCCCAGTTTGAAATACTTCCACCGCTGCAAACATACATAACCATTATCTGCTGAACTTTTTATCTGGCATTGGCTACCAGAAAATTCCAGACTTTTTCAGCCTAAATAATATATCTGTAAGTACTATGCTCCTGGAAATCACATGGTGCACGGTAGATATCAATCTAGCTTCACTTAGACTGTCCTAATGACCATCAATAAACAGTATCACAGGCACCATGTTTGACCTCACCAAAATGCTTCAATCACTTCAAAAGCCAACATATTAGCTAATGTGAGAGTGCCAACTCGAACAATTTTCATAATTAAAGGTTTCTCTATGTTGTCTCCCTGTACTCATAATTACACAATCCTAAGAATGGAAATGGCTCCATAATCTCAAATGATCACAGAGACTAGGGGATTGAAACAATTACCAAAATCTCAACCCTACTCTGAAACTTTCTTGTTTGCCTTACCTTGGCAGCAGTTACCACCTGATGTCGTTCAACTAATAGGTATCAGATGGCTTCATAAGGACTATCAGAAAGAAATTCCAAACTGATCTAGAGAAGAAGCCGTTTTACTACAAATTGATATGAACCTATAAAGGCTGTATTTTGACAAAGGTTGGCAAGTGGCATTAAACCAACAGGAAGTCTATTTACTGTAAGTGTCAAGCATAGTCTCAAACATAGTAAGATCATCTCAACAGCACCCTTTACCTATAAAAGATGTGCACATGCAATAAAGCAGGATAACAAGAGTGGAATTATTTATCTAAAAGGCATGCCAACAGTTGAAGCTTCTGGAATCCTGAGACTACTGTAGAGAATGATAATTTCATGTCACTTCCTAAGAAAGAAAGCATGTCTAAAAGACATGCCAGCAATTGAAGCTTCCGGAATCCTGAGACTACTGTAGAGAATGATAATTTCATGTCACTTCCTAAGAAAGAAAGCATATCAAACATAAAAGTATTTGTTTTGCTGATTGTTCTGGTGCACGACATCCACAATGGGTACATAGCCACATGGTCATGCACCTCAAAGTTATAAGGTTCCTAGTATCACCAAAGGCACAAATCACTGTCAAACAAAGTAGTTTAGCAAATATCGACACCAATAGTACATAATTCATCATCTATGCATAAGAGTCTAGTGAAATCCTTAGAAGCAATTTTCACTGCATCCTGCAGTCCTTAATTCATTAGAGTTTTTGTCAGTTCGTATTGCAATACGACAAAGAGGTGGCCAGGCATGCACTGACAGTCAGAATTGCTTGCTTTTATCCTATCCCGGCTCTCAGCAGGATCCTTTTGCAGTTGAACAATAGTCATCAAGTGAATATGTTCATAAACACATTTGAACCACTTTATACAAAACTAAGCCTTGTATAACTAGTGTGTATCAGACTGAAAATGGTACCAAGTTTATTATTCATTAATGGATCTCAGTTAAGAATTTGCTAGTTATCCTGATAATTCTGGTGCATCACCTTGTTTCTTGTTATATAGAGCTTCAACACATTATTTCCTTCAACTTTACGATCAAGAAAGATAAGTTGAGACTCAATTCCTATGACATGCAAGAAAATGCTTCTATCAGTACATTCTTTCAATCTGGTTAAAATAAGTCGACATTTAAAATAAGTCAACATTTACTATACGAGAGATCAACATGCTCATAATAATATATATGCAATTATCCAGGGTAACAAGAATCAGCAATTGACATTAACTAAATAAGAAAGTGAACACAATTAGCATTCACTGAAAAGAAATCACTTATATCCTGCTTGAAGGACATACCCTGTACTTTTGTGTCAATTTGTAATCTCAAATCCTTGATTGTTGATTGCAATTAATCATAAGCCTTAAATGTTTAACTTACAAACTTTAGCACATCAATTGTATATAAATCAAAGATTACTATCAATTCTTTCAAATCTGTTTCATCACAAGAAATCCATTGTATAAATTCGATAAAAAAGAGTAGCAACTGGAACTAAAAGACTGGAAAATAATTAGTTAAGGTTGGAAATTACCACAAGAAGATGGCCATTTCTAGGATAAATACTGGTTGGTAATGCATTTCACAAATAAAAAGTGCTAAATTATCTAGTCTGAATCTTAAATCAATATGATCTCTCAACCAAATTTCAATGGATTCCCAACATAAGCAACAAGGACTCATGGAATTGCATTAGAAAATATTTTTCAAGGCTCACTTTCTTTGTGAAAGCATTCAGATTTACGATCATTTCTGGAATAACATCATTATGAAGCTTGAGGTGCTTAGTCTTATGGCACATTATATGTTCTTCCTGTAAAGGTTACCAATCAAGGCATGGTTATCATAACTCAAAGCTTTGATTAAAGAGCAGAACATACAGCTCAGTGAAGGTTTATAAAGGTCAAACCGATCATCAACTTCCAAAAGTAACTGGACAGCAATAAGTTTCATATTATTGCTAACAGTAGACAGAGCTCAGGGATAGAAATAGGTATTGTTTCCAGTGAAAAGAGCAAAGTAAATATAACTTCAGTGAGGCGATGCAGTTTTCAAAGGAAGCAAAATGTAGATATGGAAACGAAAAAAGAAGAGTAGATATCTGCAGCAATATCCCCCAGCAAAAAAAACAACTTTAATTATTTGAGATGTTGAATGTGTATCAATTGTAACAAAATGTTAGATACAATATCAGATATCTAGAGTATAAACAGCTGCTGTATGCACATACAGCGCATGAATTTGAAAGAACGAATCAAATGGCCTCTCTAACAGTTAACACAGCACAAACTGCATTGCTCGACCACCCAGTCTCTCTCAGCACCTGGGATGACCATTTTATCATGAGTTAACCATTCTTATCACTTGCCATGATGCTCCAATATCGAAACAATTTGAAAATTGTCTAGCCTGAACTCCCTTATCTGAACCACCAATGCAGTAGTATCCAAGCCCAATAATTCCTCATAAGAAAGCTGGTCAGGATGCTGCAATTTTATCAAAAACAAGCAGTTGACTTGTACTACAACCTGTTTCCAAGTTTAAGTTATCCCTCCAAAATTTACAACACAATGTAGCTATTGTAATATGCATTTCAAGCCTATATGTATCAAATCTCAATGTTCATTAATCAAAAGATACTCGAAGTGATAAATATGACGCAGAAATTCCAGACGTACACAAATGGCACCAAATCGTCATTATTGCAATGCAAAGACTACAGCGACCTGTAATTACTTGGGAGGGGAATGACGATGGGGGGAGAGATAGAAATACATTTTAGTAATATCAAGTACAGGCTGGAACCCTATATTCACCCAACAATTTTTTTCTTTCAATACTTTCAGGGAAACAAGGGCACACAATAGAAAGACCATAAACAAAGAAATGGGAAGCAAAAAAGAAATTGAAAAATTCAAAGTACATCAGTCAACAATCTACAAACGCATGCACAAGAAAAGTGAGGATCTCCTACATCAGCACTCACCAATTTACCACGGCAATCTTCAAAGAACCAGGATGACCAGGTGAATGCAGGAAATCCAATAAAGTGTCAAGAGTCCTATTAGCATCTGACATGAGTGAACTTGGATCCAAAAGTGCATGCCCTCCCACCAGCCAAGAAATGTTAAATAGCTGTCTATTTCCTGTCATAGGTCCTACTCAAATCAGTATGGAAGGGAGTAAAAGTAATCATTCACAGAACATATCAAAAACCAAAGAATACTAAGATGTACCTTCTAAAACTTGTTTCTCAGAGTCACTGGTATCTTTTGTAAAAAGTAAGACGTATGTTTCCAAGAACTTGAGTGCAAGCAACCTCGTTCCAACAGAACTAGGCTATAATGAAAGTCCAGCAAATACAGGTTTAGCAAAAATTTTGAAAATGCTTTAGAACTTAAAAAATAGACTATCAATCCTTTTCTCATAGTAATACTGAAGATCCTCCTAGTGTCTACTAATTTGAATGATTAACTGCTCAAAGGTAATAAGCTCTTCTAGAGGAGTTGGTGGAACAAAATCCACATGATAATCTATATGATAGATGAATAATTGCCAACAGCTTAGGAATCCCTCAACAGTAAGCAAAATATATGGACTTGATTGTACTTTAAACACAGATGATCAAATACAAATAGCTGGCATCTCTAAAGCACAAGTATAATCACTGCATACTTCTAATGCGATCGCAAAAACAGCATCTTTGAACTTAAGCATCCAAATCCATAGCTCTTCAAGCCATCGTTCCACCTTACCTCTCTGGAGAAAATACAATTTTCAACAGTAAAGTCCATGTAAAAATGTTCCAATAGTTAAAATTTAATAGAGACTAGAAAGGGTTGATTATCTGGTTTAAGCATGAAACCGAGATACAAAGGGGTGGGGATGGTTTAAGCGAAAAATGACAAAATTTAAGAAAAATGATTTTTATTGACTTGATTGTGCAAGTAACCACAGGTTTAACCTGATTTGGCATTTTCTCCAGAATACCACAATAGAAATGTGTTCCACAAACGATAGACTGCCTCACAATGACATGATCACTGTCTCTTAAGAATGCCAATAAGACATGCAACAGTATAGAACAATTCTCCAGTGCTTTCAAACCAACTCCTCCAATTATCCTGCCAACCATATGAGGAAAGAGATCAATAATCATATATGACGGAAGAATCTAAGGAAGTGAAACTAACAACTAAATTCAAATAGGAAAGAAATTGTTTTAGCAATACCTTCCAAGATATTATGCAGCAAATAAACTTAACTCCTTCCCCACCCCCAAGCCAACCACCAAAAGAATACTATTGCTCCGAAGAGACATAATCACACTTAAAACCTTTTAATTTCAAGCAGCATCAAGAAATGGCATATTTTAGTCCATAATGAGAATGTGTAAAGATGCATTTAATTAAACCCGTTAAAAAGCTTCAAAACTCACAGCATGCACTTATAAGAGCACCAAAGAGAAACAGCCATAGAAATGATTTAGACCACGTAAGGTGAAAAGGTCGTAATTGGAACAGACTTTACAACGCTAAGCCCATCTATGGCTTCCAAACCACGTTCACCTAATCACATAATCACTAACCGAATTGTCCAAAATGACAAGAACGAACAAAATTCTGGAAGAAATACGGAAAAATTAGGGTTTCGTACTAACTCGACAAGCATTTTGCGGACAAGAGGCTCCGGCGAATACTGGAGTTCAACCAAGAGAGGAAAGAGCTCGGCGGCCAAAAACGGCTCGACTGAGAAGAGAATATCTTTGACCTGCTTCAAGGAAGAGAGCTTCACAGCCAAGTCAGCGTGATTGTTGGCGGCGGCGAGCAGAGACAAGGCTTGGTCCCTGGAAGCCATGGACGCAGAGTACTTCTCTCAAAGTGTAATCCGCGAGATCCGTGACTGTTAGCGAATTAGGGTTTTGAGGAAGATTGCCGGTGGGATTTTATCGGAGGAAGAGAAATCATGGAATTGAAGCAACGGGAAAAAAGGAGATTTTGAGTATGCAGGTTAGAATACAGTTATTAACTTATAGACAGCCTCTTTTTTTTTTTTTTTGTAATTTTCCAATTTGCTCTATGGCATGGGACGTGAAGAAGATGGGCGCTGGATTTTTGAGGGTGAACCGGAGTTTCGGACCTTCTAAAACGGATCAGTTCTATAGGGCGCCGATGCGGATTATGTCTATTTAGGTCTTTTTAGTGTTTTTTTCTTTTTAGTTATTAACGAGATATTTTACGAAAATTTTAATTATAAAAAAGTACTTTTGAATCATTCATTCTTAAACTAATCTCTAATCGAGTCGGATAGGTCTTTTACGAGAGGTAAAATTTTAATATTAAATTTTAAATTATTATACATATGAGAACGGTTCAAATCCACAATCTCACTTATACTTTAATAAATTACGGGTTGATAGAATGATAAAGCGCAATTCCTTTTGCCTTGCAAAAATGTTATCATGTCACAGTTTGGTTTCAAAGAATCCCTATGTATACTATTTTTTCAGGGATCCTTTAGCTAGCCTAGAACAATTCATTAATTTGTTTCTTTATGTGGCCTGTACTCAATCAGTGTCTATAACATTACTGATTGTTGTAAGAGGAAAGTATAACATTTGTTTTTCT
>JANIJH010000006.1:11957662-11969246 GCA_024520975.1 Erythroxylum areolatum
AGACTTCACGTCTATTAATTTTGGTGACAATCTAATAATAATAATATTAGAAATAAATGAACTATTTTGATAAGTGTGTTAAACGTGCAGAAAAACACAGAAGAAAACACAGAAGAAGTTGAAAACACAGAAGAAGTGGAAAACACAGAAGAAGTGGAGAAAACACAGAAGAAGTTGAAAACACAGAAGAAGTAGAAAACACAGAAGAAGTGGAAAACACAGAAGAAGCGGAGAAAACACAGAAGAAGTGGAAAATACAGAAGACATGGAAAACATAGAAGAAGTGGAAAACACAGAAGAAGAGAAAAACACAGACGATACAAAGATGAAGATACTCTAGTACGTCAGACAGTTAGTTAGTTGGAGTTAGTTACAAAACTCTACCGAATAATGGTTTCTACAAGAAGCAAGAAGCAATTATCAAGAAGCAGTTAGAGACTTAAGCTATAAATACTGGTCGTAGTCGAAGACTGAACAATCTTTCTAGCTTTCAAGTTTTTACTTACAAAGAAAAATTCAGTATTCAAAAGTGCGATACAAGAGAGCAAACTCTACTGCAACAAAAAGCTTACAATATCTTTCTAGTCAGAGAAAGAAAAGGCTAAGAGCCTGGAGAGGCTAAGATAGTAGAAAGAATACTTTGTGTAAGAGACCTAAAGAGGCTCTGCAAGGGAAGAAAGAATACTTGTAAATTTGAAGAAGTATAGTGAAATATTAGACGAACTCTGAGGACTGGACGTAGGCTAAGGTTTGGGGTGAACCAGTATAAAATCGCAAAGACTATCTTCTAACAATTCACTTTAATTTTTTCTTGTTCTTAGACAAGTATATAGAAGTTATTTGTAATTTAAATACGTAGCTATTTTTTTATAACATTTTTGGTATTCAGTTAACAGTTGAAAAAGTTCTTTTCAAGAAATATCAAAGTTTTTTTATTTACGAAAAGATTACACAATTCAACCCCCCTTTTTGTGTATTTCATATATTGTACGTGAATTCTATATTAACAAGTGATTTACTTCAGGCATTTCTCACTAAATACTTCCCATTAACCAAGAAAATAAGGATCATTAAGGAAATCACAAATTTTCAACAAAGCAATAGGGAGTCTTGATATAAAGCTTAGGAGGGGATTAAAGAATTACATATAAGTTGTCCCCACCATAACCTTCTGAAGGAATTCCTTATGCAAACATTCTACAATCGTGTAAATTAGAGCATAAGATGGACCATTAATGCAACTGCATAAGGATCTTTTATAAGGAAAACTATCGATGCAACGTAGGACCTTTTGGAAGAATTAGTGAGCAACAGTTGAATATGGTTAAGCAAGAGGAGTAGACAGGGTAGAAGGAGCAAAAAGATATAATCCCAATTGACTCTATTACCACTTTGCATGCATAAATCACAACCCTTACTAAGTAGTTGAGCAACATGCAAGGAGAATCTTCATCTACTGCCAAAGTTATGCAATCACAGTGTGAGTTATATAGGTAAGACAACCATTGCACAATAGAATGTTTTTTGTTGGGAGCTAGTAGCACTGAACAAGTAAGTTACTTATCCCAATTATAGTGAGGAAACAATTCGTACTCGAATACTTATAATTCAAGGTGGAAAAACTACCTAAATTTATCTTGGAGTACAAACAATGTAGGTGGTCAAGCAAGACTGCAAGGACCACCAAGATTTCAACAAGACAGACTTAGATCTTTAGAGAATAAAATGGACAAGTTGATGGAAGTTTTGGGTTCTAAACTGACAAATCAAGAAGAGAACCAAAAGAGGATGTTTTCAAGCTAGGAGGAAAGTCAAAAGAGGATGGACGCAAAGTTTGATCAGATTATGAAGAACCATGCCTCATCCATCCATAACTTGGAGTTACAGGTAGGTCAACTTACTAATGTTATGTCTTCTAGAAGTGCAGGTAGCTTACTAAGCAATATCGAGGCTAACCCAAGGGAACAATTGAAGGCTATCACACCTCGAAGTGGCAAACAAATGAAGGAACCAAGTGTGAAAAAGGATTGTCAAAAAAAAGGAAAAGGTAAAGAGATTCAAAAAGATAAAGAAAAAGGGAGGCCTTATATACCACCACCACCTTACAAGCCTAAACTTCCGTATCCATAAAGGGTGAGACAACATCAAGTGGACGCTCAGTTTTATAAGTTTTTGGAGAAACTGAAGAAGCTTCAGATTAACTTGTCATTGGTGGAAGCTTTGGAGTGCATGCCCAAGTATGTGAAGTTTCTAAAAGACATATTGACACACAAACATACTTAGGAGGACACTCAGACAGTCACTTTGACAAAGAATTGTAATTTGATTAACTAAAGTACGATGCTTTCAAAACTACAAGATCTAGGGAGTTTTACGATTCCATGTGTTGTTGGTGACTTTCAATTTTCTTAATGCTGATGTGATTTAGGTGTGCCTTTGTCTGTTTTCAGGAAATTGGGACTAAGAGAGGTTAAGCCAACATCCATGCTGACTCATCTTACAAAGCAATCCATCAAGAGACCATATGGAGTTGTAGAAGATGTGTTGGTAAAGTAGACAAATTTTTTATTCCTATTGATTTTGTGATATTGGATTTTAAAGCTAATCAAAATTATCCATTGATTTTGGGTAGGTCCTTTATGAATAATGGTGGGGCATTAGTTGATGTGCATGAGGGAAGACTTGTTTTGAGGATTAGTGATGAGTATATTGAGTTTAATATGTCTAATTCTTTGAAGAAAACCAATGGATGGTAATGTATGCGTAAAGATTAATGTTGTGGAAGAATGTGTGAAGGAGGATGAAAAGGAAGTTAATGAAGTTACTGAAGTAACCAAGGATAAGAGTATAAGAGAAGAGGATTTATGTGAGAAAGTTGAGTTAGAGAAGTTAAAGAGAACAGATACATCCATACCACCTTCCATTGTTAAGCCCCCCACTTTAGAGCTTAAACCCTTACCTTCTCATATGAGATACACCTTTTTAGGTAAAAACCATACCCTACCCATCATTCTCTCAAACCAATTAGATATTGAGAAAGAAGAGAATGTGGTGGAGACCATTAGGAAAAGGATGAGAAATATGGGGTAGCAAATTTTTGATATTAGGGGGATTAGCCCCAATATGGTGATGCATAAGATTATCCTAGAAGAAGGGTGTAAAATTTTGAGAGAGCGGCAGAGAAGGTTAAATCCAAACATGCAAGAGGTTATGAATAAGGAGGTAATAAAGTTGTTGGATGCAAAGATTATTTATCCTATTTCAGATAGTGAGTGGGTGAGTCTGATATAGTATGTGCCTAAGAAGGGAGGAATGACAGTGATGGAAAATGAAAGAGGTGAAAAGATTTCTACTAAGACCATTACAGGATGGAGAGTATGTATTGATTACCGGGAGCTCAATTTGGTCACAAAAAAAGATCACTTCCCTTTACCTTTTGTGGACCAAATGATTGAGAGGGTGGCTGGCCATGCAATTTACTGTTTGGATACTCAGGGTACAATAAGGTGGTTATATACCCACACGATTAGGAGAAGACCACTTTCACTTACCCTTATGGGACTTTTGCTTATCAGAGGATGCCATTTAGTTTATATAATGCACCTACCACATTCTAAAGGTGTATGATGGCCATATTCATAGACCTGAATGAGAACTTCATGTAAGTATTTATGGATGATTTCTTTATCTTTGTAAATTCTTTTGATCATTGCTTGTTGAATTTAGACAGAGTGCTTCAAAGATGTGAAGAGTCTCATGAAGTCTTGAACTGAGAAAAGTGTCACTTTATGGTCTAAGAGAGAATTGTATTGTGTCGTAAGATCTCTTGCAAGGGGATTGAAGTGGATCAAGCTAAGATTAAAGTAATTGAAAAGATACCACCTCCCACCAATATCAAGGGCATCTGATCCTTCCTTGGTCATGCAAGTTTTTACAGACGGTTTATCAAGGATTTTTCTCTTATCGCTAGACCCTTAACTCATTCATTAGTTAAAGATGTGCCTTTTGTTTTTAATGATGCTTTTTTGGATGCTTTTAACAAGTTGAAGAAGGCACTTATATCATCATTTATTCTTACATCACCGAATTAGTCTCTTCCTTTTGAAATTATGTGTGATGCAATTAATCATGTCATTGGTTGTGTTTTTAGTCAGCAGAAGGAAAAGAGGTTGCACGACATCTATTAGACCTTAACAGGAGCACAACTAAATTACACAACTACAAAAAATGAGTTGCTTGCTATGGTATTTGTATGTGAGAAATTTAGTTCTTATCTTTTAGGCTTGCATGTCATTATTTTTACAAATCATGTAACATTGCGATATCTTTTTACAAAGAAGGATGCCAAGGCTACGCTTATCCGATAGGTACTTCTACTTCAAGAATTTGACATTGAGATTAAGGACAAGAAGGGAGCAGAAAATGTTGTAGTGGACCACCTCTTAAGACTCGAAGGAGATCACTATAAAGAAGAAGAGGAAATTAAGGAGAGCTTTCTTGATGAGGCTTTAATGATGGTAGAGAATCCTTTTTGTCCTTGGTTTGTAGATATTGTAAACTACCTCTCAGGTAGTATTCTTCCTTTTGATCTTTCTTATCAGCAAAGAAATGGTTTGTATTTCAATGTTCTCATTATATTTGGGATCAACCTATACTTTATAAGATATGCGTTGATAGCATGATTCGCAGGTGTATTCCCAAAGATGAAAAGCCTATAATTTTGATGTAATGTCATAGTTCACCTTATACAAGGCATTATAAAGCTAACAAGACTACAGCTCGGATCTTAGAGTGTGGATTCTATTAGCCAACCTTATTCAAGGATGCTCGAGATTTTGTGCTAAAGTATGAAAGGTGTCAAAGAGTGGGTAACATATCGAAGAAGGATGAGATGCCACTTTCAAACATCATGGAGGTGGAGATATTCAATGTGTGGGGATTGGACTTCATGGTACCATTCCCATCCTTTTCAGGTAAAACTTACATATTAGTTGGAGTTGACTATGTTTGCAAGTGGGTTGAGGTTATAGCTACTCTAACTAATGACGACAAGGTGGTTTAAAAGTTCATCAAGAAGATCTTTACAAGATTTAGGGTGCCCAGAGTGATTATAAGTGATGGAGGGAGCCATTTTTGCAATAAATTGTTTGAGGCTCTTTTGAAAAGGTACAATGTTCATCATAGAGTGCCAACTCCTTACCACCACCAAACTAGTGGTCAAATAGAGGTGGTGAACAGAGAGTTGAAGAAGATTTTGGACAAGGTAGTGAGCATCTCAAGAAAGGATTGGGCATTGAAGCTAGATGACACCTTATGGGCTTATAGGACAACTTTCAAGAAACCTATAGGAACTACTCCATATGGACTTGTGTATGGAAATGCGCGCCATTTACCTTTGGAGTTGGCGAATCAGGCCTATAGGGTCGCTAGGAAGTTGAACATAGATTGGAAGCTTGCAGGTGAGATTGTACAAGGAAAGGACAAAGAAGTGGAATGATGTTCACATCAAGAAGAAGGAGTCTAAGAGTGGGGACTTGACGTTTTTTTTCAATTCATAACTTCGATTATTTCCTGAAAAGCTCAAGTCAAGATGGAGTTGACCCTTTAAGGTTATTTAAGTGCTTCTCTAAGGAACTTTGGAGTTGGAAAATGGCAAGGGTGAAGCATTCAAGGTCAATGGACATAGATGCAAGCTATACTATGGAGGGATATATTCACAAGAAAAGGAAGTCATCTCTTTCCTTTCTTTTGCTCCTTCATGAATGTATGTGAAATGGTCAAGCTAATGACCTTAACTAGCATGTTTACCCTTCACTGTTTATATTGTTTTATTTACTTTGTTAGCCGTGTTATTTGTTTAGTTGATGTTATGTTTGATGTCTTGATTTCATTTTAAGGTTGCCATGTCACATTGAGGACAATGTGTTGTCCAAGTGTGGGGAGGTGACATTTGCTTTGTCAATTGAATCGTTTAAATTTGTTTTATTACTATTCAGGATGTATGTTTTAGGTATATTAGGTTGTTGTTTGATGTTATGTTGTGTTAAGCAATGGAACCACAATTGAATCATTTTTTATTTGTGTTTCCTTGAGATTCTATCATATTAGTTGGAATAAGATTGAATTCCTTCTTGAACTTGAAATAGGCTACTTAAGTAGAGAGTGAATCATGTTGAGTAATGAAAAGTAGTTGGTTGCATAAGCTTACTCAAAATGTGACACTTGAGCAATGAGGTAGTGTATAGATGCAAAATGAATTTTCATTTGAGTTAATGTGAGGATCGAGCTTATATGACTCCATCTATATTCATCTTATTTCTTTGAGAGTGTGAAGCCTTTTTAGGTTACTACCTTCAAAACTTGCTTTTAATCAGTTTGAGTCTACTGGATGCATGGTTAACAGAAATGATTAAGGCCCTTTTTGTGATAACCCTTAGCTTAAATGACCTACCCTTGTTATTATCCCTTTTTAGCCCTATTAAGCCTTTACCTTTTTGTTTCTTAAAAACACCTCATATTTCAAAACTTGAAACCTCTTTAGCCTACCCATTCACAAGCTTAGTAAAGTATTAAGTGATGCTCTAGTTTGGGATTTTTTATACAAATTTTTTCTTTTCAAGATAAGTTGAGTTGTACTTCTACTCTTCAATCACATTGCATCTAGTTGCTATTTTTTTGTTGTTTCCATAATTATAAAAAAAGAGAAAAAGAGAAAAGAGAAAAAGAAAAGAAAAAGGAAGAACATTTTGGTAGCATCAATAAGTGTGGAGTAATAGTATATTTACATTTGTATATCTCATAATATGTTTTGTATCCCTTTGTTAACTTATTGCTTTATGCATACTTGTGTTAAATCCTTTACCGCTTTTGACTCACCTTAACCCTTACCACATTACAACCTAAAACAAAACCTTTTGATCTATTTATGCATGTAATCATTATAGAGGAGAATTGGTGTATTAGGAAGCCTATGGTAGTGTAGTTTCTTATAAGGAGCATGAGCAAAACACTAACCATTAAACAATTGACAGAAATGAGTGAAACTGTGAGGAAGATTCATTATGTGTTTATACTTATCTTTGAGTGATGGTGCCATAAATAGAGTTTGTTTTTATACACTAATGAAAAGTAGTCATGATATGTGTAATAGCTTAATACTTGAGTTGGCTAAACTTTAAGGGATCACATCTGTATGAAAATGAAGGGATAGAATTGATTGGTTATGTTTAATTTTGCTTAAGGACAGGCAAGGATTTAAGAATGGGAAAGTTGATAGTTGTGCATTAGTATGTATTTTTCCAAGTATTTGGTATGTGTTTCTTGCATGATAGGTTAGTATTATTATGTTTTAGGATTTGTTTTGTGTTTTTTTGTTTAGTTTGATCTTTATGGTTGTTCTTTTATGTTTGATGTCGGTCTAAGGTAAGAATTGATCATTTTGGTGTCGGAATAGAGGGTGGAAACTTTTGTGATTAAGCTAGGGACCAAGAGAAGAGAAGAGAAGTGTAGCTACTAAAAAACAAGAACCCACGACCGTGAAAAAAGGCATGTTTTCCACGATCATAGGAAATCTATGAAGAAAGTTTTTGTTAAGTTAACCCATGATCGTGGTAAACACAAGTATAATTAACACGATCATGGGAACTAGAAGTCGAAGAGAATGTATTTTTTAAGGTTTTTGTGACTTTATAAGACATAGAATCCCAAGAGTTGCTGAAAGGTGGTGGAACTTACTTCCTGGAGCCAAGAGATTAAAGATTTCATTCCCGATTAGGCAAAGAGCATCCCGTCATCTAAATTTTCCAAATTGGGTAAAGAAGAGGAGGAGCTACCCCGTCCAGTCTTATTTCAACTTCATTCTCTTCTAGCATGTTAATCATGGATTATTTGATTGTTGGGAATGTTATGGATATTATGATTGGCTAAAATAATTTTTAGGATTTGTCATTGAACTATTTGCGAACTTTTGGTTATTGATTTAATGATATAAATGTTCATGTTATTTATTGTGCTTAAACCTTGCAATAAATCGAGAGAGTGAGCTTGGTAATCTATGTTAATTGTATAATAGGAGTTGTCGATTAATAGATCTATAAATAAAAAGTTATTGATTTATTAAGAAGAAATTTCAATAGATCAATATGTTGTCAATAAGATAGCTTCATATCTAGTTGAATGTTTATGAAAGGCTTTGCACATCGAGAGATCCCAAAGTTATTTCTAATTTATTTAGTTAGCGACATTTAGTTACACCTTGAGAGAGGATAGCTAGAATTTTAGGAAATCTTGGGCTAAGCATAAATTGAATCAATTAATCAGAGGGGAGTCAATAGGGATAATGACAAGTCATAATATTTAATCTTGATTTTCTCCAAGTCTTAGTTTACGATTTTGGTTTGCGTTATTTCCTGTTACTTTTAGTTTATTTTTATTTTACTAATCTTTTTAAATTCAATTGAAACGGTTTCTTAAACAAAGAACAACCTGAATTAGGTGGTGCCTAAGCACAATCCTCACGGGATTAATATCCACTTTTAATTACAAGTGCGACCTGTATAAGCGTAAGACTAGTAATGTGTTTTGCATTCAACATTAATCAAATACGAAATCAAACATAAATCAAAATAAAACGAAATGAAAGCAATGGGTTCATAATTCTAAATCTCCCTAATTGATTTCTATCAATTGTTCTTACGAAGTAGAGGCTTGATCTTGTATTCCGATGTATATTTCGATGATTTCTTCGTGTTTCCTACTTCTCTGGACCAAAATCGTCCCTTTTGGACCTTCTCCATATTTGGAAATGACCTCCCAAAGTCTCCTTCCCTGATTTTCCTTTGGAACATCAATTTTATATTGAATTATAATTTTTTGGGTTATGCACGGTCGTGCTTTAGACTGTACATAATCAAAATTTGTTGCATATCTAAAAAATGCACAGCCATGCACTCATTCCAAATTGCTGATTTTTTGTTGTATGCTGCATTTTTGCTCGAATTTTTCTCGTTTAAGTTCATAAAGGTAGTTGTAATCTATCATAAAGGTAGTTATAATCTATAAACATACTTGGAGGAGATTAAGTACCAAATATATATTAAAAAAAAGCATAAAGTATCAAGCAAAATACATTAAATAAGAGTGTAAAAATATAGTTAAATATCCATCTATTACTACCAAAATAGACCTAGCAAAGGCATAAGATTTAGTGAGTTGGAGCTTCTTCTTAAGCAGTAGAATACCCCGACAATTTAGAGAATGGATTGAAGAGTGTGTGACTACAATCTCTTTTGCCATATTAGTGAATGGAGAACCCACTAAGCTGATAAAAGCTAAGAAAGGGTTAAGGAAATGAGATCCACTCTCCCTTTACCTATTTATGTTATGCATGGAGGTCTTTTCAACCATCTTTAAAAGGTATATAGAAATCAACATTAAATTCCAATATCATTATAAATGCAATGTTACAAAAATATCCCACCTTGCTTTTGCTGATGACATACTATTATTTTGTAGTGCTAAAAAAACAATCCATAAACCTTCTCATGCAAATAATGGAGAAGTTCAAATTAATGTCAAGATTGAGAATAAAAGTTGCTTCTACCTATCAACAAATGTCAACATGTTGGGACCCGATCCCGAGACCGGACCCCAATCGAAAAAATGGAAAGAAACTGAAGGAATGCGAATTCTTAACGCCAAAGAACAGACGAATGCGCATTGGATACA
The DNA here is from genome assembly GCA_024520975.1 of Erythroxylum areolatum. Lineage (NCBI taxonomy): Eukaryota > Viridiplantae > Streptophyta > Magnoliopsida > Malpighiales > Erythroxylaceae > Erythroxylum > Erythroxylum areolatum. The sequence continues at coordinate 11,967,389 of JANIJH010000006.1, forward strand.
AATCGAATCGGAAGGCAAAGCAATCAGAAACGAAAGTATCGAATCAAAACTAATCGATAACAAAACAGATACGAATCAAATGGCGAATACCTATCAAATAGCAAAAACAAATCCGAATCGAATCGATAACAAATAAATCACTTATTCGAACCGAACACTTTTCCGACATCCGAGAACAAAATCTAATCTGACTATCGCGTTGGAAACCCTAAGACTAACCAATCCGAAAACGGTATAAATTTTTTTTCTTTCTTTCTTTCTCATAATATTTATTCCTTTTCATTATTATTCAAATCAAAACCAATTCATATTATTTCCCTTTTTCAAAAAAAATTCATCCATTTGACTCTCAAATTCCTTTGCCAAAATTTCCTTTTCCATAACCTCAATTTACTTGATTTCTCTAAATCAAGTATATCTGTTGGACCCCGATCTTTTAGTGGAATTTAGAAATATCAAATGTATAAAATGAGTATTTTTGTATATAAATTGTGTTATAGATGTTATTGTGCCTAAATCAAATATGGGTTTGTGTATGGTTTTGAATTATAAATTGGTATATGGATGATTATGATATTGGAATGTGAATTATGTATGAATGATGAGTTGAGAAACCTTAAGCATGAACCATGGTTATATATGTAAGACATTATGGAAAAGCAAGAGAGGAATTTGATGAATAATAAGATACTATTGAATGTAAGAAATCATATGAATTGTGGTTGAGTGTTGGATGAATTCCAATGGCAAATTGAATTGTTTGAATAAGGCTGTAATAGAAGAAGTGAAGTTAGGATAAATGTTAAGTTTTGCATGAGGATAAAAATGTGTGTGCTGATTCAAGGGAAATTCTAGAATAATTGAAATAGAATTGGTCAAAGTTGTCTACATAGAAGTTGTAGATGATCCTTTTAGCTTTCCGACGCTATAACGTTTGTAACTCTTGGATGTCGGAGTTAAGAGATATGATTGCTACAAGTTTTGATGTTGCATAGAATTTGCGTATGTGATAGCAATGCAAATTGATGAGAATTTGCGGTTTTCCAGGATCAAATGGATCAAGAATTGAGAGTTTGATGAGATAATTTGGTGTTTGAAATGTTATGAAGATGTTTAGTGTAACATCCCGTCACCGATAGGATGGGTACAATGAGTGTGCATTCATGAATTGGCATGTGCATGCATTGTTTAGCTTGTGTAAATTGGTAATTGGCAATTATTGCATTAGTATATGAACGTACATACATGTATGACATGTTCCCGATATGATTGGATAAATTGGTAATTTGGAGATAATTGCGTTAATTGAGCCTTGAGAATTTAATTGTAGTAAAGAAATGAGATTTTGGAGTTTGAAATATGAAATCGGAGTGTATGATCATGAGTTTTATAATTTTGAGGATTTATAGAAATTTTTCTAGAATTTTCAGAGTAATAGGTTCGGACCGGGAAAATTGACCTGATGATTGATTAATTGAATTTACGGTTCCGAAATTGATTAACCAATGGCAATGGAAGATTAGAATTTTGATTTGAGGAATTAGGGTTTTAAGCCATTGGAAATTCGGGAGAAATTAGACTAAGAAATTGGAGTTAGGCTGTTGGACTGGTCTTATGGCAATTATTTGCCAAACAGCCCTTAGTTCCTTAGTTTATAAACCCTACCCTTTGAATTTTTGTCTTCCACGATGCTTTTGGTTTTGAGAGAAGAAATTGCCTTTCCTCCTTCGTGATCTCTTCCTCGTTGTTGTTCCTTCCATTTTCCTTGTTTAAATTGCTCCTTTCCTTGTCTTTGATCAATCCCCTTTAGCTTGAGTTGGAGAAAATGATATTTGGGTTGGTTTTTGGTGATTGTCGT
>JANIJH010000006.1:12026464-12046856 GCA_024520975.1 Erythroxylum areolatum
AAGAAGATAAAAGCAAAACGAGGTTTTGTTTTGGTCGATCTGAGAATGCCACAGAAGACAAAAGTGCAGGATTAAATCCAGCAAGAAAGAACATGGGATCAAACAAATGGAGAAAAGTTGAAAGAGACAAAGTAGAGAGATTTAGGATACAGAACCCCAACCGCAAGAGTATGACTCAAGACCCAGCCCTCTTTCGCTCCTATATTTCTTTTCCACTTTTCTTCTATAAACTATAACTACTCTCTATCGAAAGCCTCAAAACATACGCTGGCAACATAAAGGCTTGAGATCTACTGCTTCTGTTTCTCTGTGTTTGATATGAGATTATATAAAACCAGTTCTCGCTTGGATGTTAATATTTATGCACCTTGGAAATGGCAGCCCGAAGAATTTACCCAACTGTAACGGCCACGTGTCGGTTCATGTTTTAGGTAGCCAGTCAACGCCCCTGTTCTCCTTCAGTTTTTACTTACCGTTAGCAGGCAATCTCCACCGACCTGTAAGACTTGTATGCCAAGAAATTTAGCACGCGCTGAACATGGCGTGTCTTGATTGGAGCCAAATTCACGTGATGGCCATGGCCTCGTATCTGTTCTTGATAGCAGATAGCAACGGGAAGGTCTTGATTGAATTAAAACTTGTTACTATTATGCTAAACTTTCGGTCTCTTATGAAGGAGCCAATATTTGATTTAAATTTGCTACTGTTATATTAGATTTCAAGTGATGTTAGAATTATTATGTAACATATAAGCATATCCTTTTATTTCTTAGATGGAAATTTTGAGTTATATTCATTAGTATTATTAAATTGTTTACTAATAACGCTTTACCGCATAAACCAGCGACAAGATCTTTTGTTCAATATTATCCTATCTTATTCTGTCTCATAAAATTTCAGTCATTTATTTTGCGGGATTCATATGAGGTCCACGCGGGACTTACATAAAACTCATATAAATAAATAACTGAGATTTATTAGACACAATAAGATAGAATAATATTGAACAGAAAATCTGTACTCCTTAAATCATGGGAGAGATGAATATCCTGCCGATCTCGACTTTGTCCTGCGAAGATGATCATAAATTCATGATCGGAGATGAGATTCTTTTGGCCTTTGGTGGTGGGGCCAGGACGGCAGCTCTAGGAGAGGACGACGATAGTATAAATATAGGTTGGTTTAATGCTCGTAGAGGCCTAGAAATTTTACACGAATATTGTTTGACTTTAACAGCTGAATTACGATTACCTGCGTACATTGTAAGGATTAAAAAAAAAAGACAAGATAATGATATCTAGGGTGTCAGAGTGTACTGCAATTGCACGTCTTAATTACCGTACCGTCTCACTGTAGACAGTTTAATGCAAAGTGTAGATGGTAGAAGTCAGATTTTACTCAGGGGCTCAGACACCCACATGACTGGTCCTTTCTAGGGCTGTCAGGAGTTTCGAGACCACCGTATACTATAGTTCTCAGGCTTCCTTTATGTCCTGATCCTACTCAACGTCAAAGTTCTGTTCACTTTGGTTCGCATTTTTAATCTGCAGTTCATTGTTCAAACTTCTTTTGGACCGGTAATAAAATCATCGATCGAGACTACTTGGGATCTGGTCTTCATATCTTCATCATTTACTGACTAGATACCGCACAGTAAGAAAGGCCACCGGTCGGACCGGGTTTGAACCGCTTCTAGCCTAACTCGGAACTTGTCTCTGGCCTGACAAGTTGGGGCCTGCCCAATTCCCAGTTCGACAAACTCTGCTCAGCCTAATTTTATATTTTTTTATATACAAAAAACTGACGTTTAATAAAAGGATGTTGTTTTGTACCTTTCTTTTTTGACCAAGCAATACCTCAAATCGTAATCTGATCAACCAAGGATGAAGTCGGGCCAAGCTGGACGTGTCGTGCTACATTTGTCATCCTTACTGCAGAGCTTGAACTATCGCTATTGGTTGCAATATTAAATGATTGGGCTAAATACAAGACGATAACAATAACTTAACGAAAGTCTCGTTAAAAGTTTCAGAATTTGGAGAAGTTTAATAGTACACATTTTTACTTCTATCTAGTAAAGAGATTGTTTTTAAAAATATAAAATATAAGACTTCAAAGAAAATATTTAAAGATCCATGAGAATAGCAAAGATTTCTCTTTGTGAAATCGTTTGTTCACATTCTAATACGTTAAAGTTTTTTATTAAAAATCATTTATTCAGTAAATTTCAGCATAGTCATATTATTTTTTATCACCTTTACCTAGTTCTTCTTACAACCTGTTTGGTTCACGATAATAAGTATTCTATTACCCACCTATTCATAATAATTAGGAATTCTTTGTTTAGTTAACAAAAAGCCTGTAGAATAACCATTCCTAGCGTTAGTAATTCCTAGATATCAAGGAATAAATAAAGATAACTAATTCTTGTCTTTATCTATTCCACACACGTTCGGAATAGGTAAACACAACAAATTGCTCAACTTGACAATTTCGTCCTCTCCTCCACGATACTTTCTCACTTATGCAGCAGCAAGTTCGTCCTTTCCTCCCACGGTTCTTTCTCATTCACGCAACATCACCATCTCGATATGGTCTCACTCACGCCCAATGGCTCTCTCTCCGGTGCTCGTCTCTTTTCTGCACTCTCTGATTTGGTTACTCACGCTCGTCTTTGGCTCTCGCTCTTCATGCTGTCATCAGTTTTCTCCAACATTTTTCTGCCAGCTGCATTGATTTGGTGAGGACAACCTTTCCCCTCACGTTTGTCACCGGTAATTGATTTTTTCTTTAGTTTTTCTTATAAACCCAACTTGACTCATTTGTAAAAGGAAACCAAATGCTGGTAAAGGGCACAAGTCTTCTATTTCTCATTTTCCTGAATCATGATCATAGATCTAGCTTGTTATGTTTGTAGAATCAAATTGATTGTTTGATGTGCAAAGTTGTTAATAGTGTTTATCTATAATCTCCATCTTCCATCAATCATTATCCCTTAGCCACTCATTGTCTATGAGTCATTTAAAAGTGTTTGCATCAATTTGTTTGAAGCTGGAGTGAAAAATCATTTGAACTACTTAGAATGTGTTAATTGCTAATTGATATAATTAAAGGATGTCTGAGTTATTTGAGTGGTATGAATTATGTTGAAGATGCATTACTTGTGTGGCATTAACATGGATTGCAGAGTATCTCTGTAATATGGATTATGAAACTGACTAGAAGAGTTTGTTCCCAAGCAGATTTGCATTAGAGCAAAAACTAGAAGAGGAGACCACTAGTAGTTAAAATTAATAACGAATGAATTTAGTCATTGACAAAATTTTTATTTCTTTCAATAGGCTATATATGGTATGAATGTAGCTGGAGAGACTAGTTCCCTGCATTATCTTCGTATTATGAAAGATAGGAAAATTTGTTAATCATCTTCAGAGAGAAGATTATTACTAGAATTTCATCATCGACAAACTTGTTGGAACATTGATAAATTGTTGATGGTTTTTAAATATGAAACAGAGAATCAGGCTTAATGTTGAAAAGAAATAAATGTGACATATATAGTATTACATAGTCTAAAGTATAAGTAAAAGGATATATATAACAGTATATATGTAAAGGGATATTAGATGAATACATAAGTAACAGATGTGATGTAAACCACTACTACATAACTTAACTTCTTTAGAATAGCAGATTATAACCTAACTTAATTATAGTGAACTTCAAATTAAATATTAAATAAATGATGTTATTAGCAATTGAAACAAGTTAAAAAAAATTTTAAATGCTTTAGTATGACAATTATGTTTATGTTAAATTGTAAAAAGAAAACATGTAAGTTACAGAACCTTATTTACTTAAGCATACTTCAAATCCTTTGTTTCATTTTAGTGCCCACGAATTTGCACGGGATGACTAGTTAAGTCAGTAGCCACGCATGGGGGTGACTAGTCACGCACAGGGATGACTAGTTAAGTCACCATCGTGCATGACTAACATTAAGTTAGTCACACCACCTTTAAGGTGGTGACACTTGTCACCACTTTTCTTTTCTTTTTTAATTTTTATTTATCTTTTCATGTAACTTTACGTGACTTTCCCTTCAACCTATGTGCAAAATTCACAAAATAATCCAATTAATATTCATCCAATATTCACACCATTTGTACTCAATTTATTTCACATTTGGATCAGAACACAAAGATTTATAATCAAAATCAAGATATGAATGTACTTCCTTATCCTTAGCCAGTAGGGTCATTATGCTTATTGTGTTTTTGACTTTCTTTCTATCTTCCTTAAGTTGGTGTTGAGTTATTTGAGTTAGGGTTTCATTTAAACTGTATGTTTGAGTTTTGATTTTTATGTTCTATAATCCCCTCTTTTTAACTCTGGAAACATTATCTATTTTTTCTCTCTTACTCTACTATATTCCTTCAACTGTTTTGAATTATTTAATGGTTGTTCTCTTACATTGTACATTGTTTGAACAAAATTATATAAATACATTACAAATTTTATTTTTTGCAGTCATGACTTGTTTCAGTTTGAGTTTATGTAGAAATGATGAAAGAACAAAAAGGATTGTAGCTATCTTGAATTTGTGGTTGTAGTTGTGTAATGTTGTTAGAAGGTCAAGTGAGATAATTAATCGGTGTTTTCATAACGTTTTAAATGCAGTGATGCATTTGCAAGATCATTTGTTTAGGAAACCTAAGCCCATACCAACAAACTCTTCGGACCATCAGTGAATATTGTTTAAGGTAAATAATCACCCTATTACTTTTATAAGAAAGTATAGTCAATGTGATTAAGGTTCCTCATTATTTTTTATTTCATTTGAAATGTAGAATTGCTTAGGTAATCTAAAAGGGACATATATCAGGGTTAATATGTCAATTAAAGATAAGCCTAGATTTCGAACTTGTAAAGGCAACATTGCAACAAATATGTTAGCTGTGTGCACACCTGATATTCAATTTGTTTATGTTCTTCCTAGTTGGGAAGGGTCAGTAGCTAATGTTTGAGTTCTTCATGATGCAATTACTAAGAGACATGGACTTAAAGTGCCTCATGGTAAGCTTTTTTATATGAGATAATGTATATTGAATAACTTATGTAGTTTTTTTATATAACTTATGTAGTGTTTATATATATATATATAGGTTGTTATTACCTAGTTGGCGTAGGTTATACAAATTGTGAGAGCTTCCTTGCACCTTTTAGGGGTCAAAGGTACCATTTGAATGACGTCAAGGTTACCAACCAAGAATTCTAGAGGAATTTTTTAATATGAAACAAGTGACTGCATGCAATGTAATTAAGAGGTGTTTTGGGTTATTAAAAATTAGGTGGGTTATTTTTAGGAGTTCATCATTTTATCCAATAAAGACACACAATCGGATTATTATAGCTTGTTGTTTGCTTCATAATTTTATTAGGCATGAGATGAGTTTTAATCCCATGAAGAGTGATTTAGGGGATTATTTTCACATCAATCCAGTTGTTGAGGAGGAATGTGTAGCTGCTATTGACACAACTAATGCTTGGACAAATTGGAGAAATAAATTGACACACGAAATTTTCAATGAATGACAAACATCTAGGCAAAGTGAAAATTGACATTTTTAGGTGTTCTATTATGTTTGAGTGTTATGAGGTTTTATATTACTGTTTATGTAAGTTGTTGGACTCTTTGTTGTTTATGTTGTACACTATTATTGAACACTATATGAATGTTTTTGTAAGTTGTTGATCGTTAATGTTAAATGGTATGAAGAATTTTATGAATGTTTCCTTTATTATAATGTTTATTTTTTAATTTATCAATATTGCTTTAATTTGGTTGGTAAGTATGTCGATGAATTCTCCTTCAACTATTGATTCTCAAAATTTAAAAGGGACAAAAAGAAAGTGGAACTATGATGAGGATATTGTGCTAGTTTCTTGCATAGTTGATTTGCATAATGTGGGAACGTACAATGCTGATATTGGATTTAAAGCTAGGTATCTCAATTAATTAAAAATAATGGCAACAACAAAGTTTTCTAATTCAAACTTAAAAGTCAGATCTCACATAGAGTGTAGGATTAAGATTTTAAAGAAAGAGTGGAGCGTTGTTTATGATATGGTAAGGAAAGATACTAGAGAATTTGGATGGGATACCAAAAGAAAGATGGTCACTGCTGAAGATCATGCATGAGATTCTTACTTAAGTGTAAGTATTGAATGTTTAACTTGTTTTAAGTATTTCCTTTAACTACTTTCTTGTCATTTATATAAATTATTGATTTTTTCATCTTGTCAGAGTCACAAAGATGTTGCTCAATTTTGAAGGAAGAGCTTTCCTTTCTATAATGAATTGGCTAGGATCTATGGAGAAGATCGTGCAACTAGAAATCATGCACAAACTGTTGTAGATATTCTTGAAGAAATGGACAGGTAAGAAGGTATAGGTGGGTCAAATGAAGGTGGTGAAGATCAATGTAAGCATGATTTGCATGATATAGATGAGTCTTTTACCCAACCTCAAGTATCAAATCTTGAAAGACAAGCTAAAAATATTTCAAAAGGAAGGAAAAAAAGGAGAAATGATACGAGAGAAGCAAGCTGTGCAGATTCACTTATTGTTGTTGCCAGGATGTTGGGTGATACATGAATCAGATTGGAGATAAATTGTGTAAAAATATTGGGACTGAAATGTATATTCAACAAATAGTTGAACAGTTATATAGTGCATTAGGTGAGATAAAGGGGCTCACAGATGACCAAAAGGATGCTGCTTTAGGCAAAATTCCTGATCATCCTACACAAATGCTTGTGTTTTTCACTGTTCCGCCTTCTCAAGGACTTGGGTGGGTAAGAAGGTTTCTTACTACACATTGAAGATTATATTGAAGTTAAATATTTTGTCTAATTATTTGAAATAAGGTTGAAGCTTAATTTTTGTTCAACTAAATAACCTTTTAGCAATTTAAAGCCCGTACATTATTATTTTATATTACAATTGCGACTATATAATGAATGTTAACATGAGTCAAACCTGAAAAATTAACCACTGCAAAATGTTGAAAAGTCGTATGATAAGAAAAATTAATAATTAATAAAATTAATATTAGTAAGAATAATAGTAAGTAGAAAATTAATAAATAATAATTATCAATAATAATAAGAATAATAAAATTAATAATAAGAAGAAGAAAATTAATAATAATAAGGAATTTGATAATAATAATAATAAGGAATTTAATAATAATAATAAATATTTTTTAACAATAAGTAGAAAATTATTAATAATTAGATTAATAAAATTAATAATAATAATAAGAAAATAATAATAATAAGGAATTTAATAATAACAAAATAAATATATTTAATAATAGGAATTTAATAATAATACAAATAAATATAATTAATAAAAATAATAAACATAAGAATAATAGTAAGTAGAAAATTAATAATAATAATAATAATAATAATAATAATAATAATAATAATAAAGGATAAGGATATTTTGGCCATTTTGTTAGTTATTCCTTTGTCATTCCAAGTTTATATTTTCAAACCAAATACTGACATAGAAATTTTTTAGTAGTAAATCAAACAAAGTAATACATATTCTATTCTATTCCTCATCTTTTCTATTCCTAAGAATAACTATTATTATCTATTCCAATTGTTAAACCAAACAAGCTGTTAGGTCTTCTTTTTTTCATGTTACTGCTTCTAAATATAATGTTCTTGTATCTTCTCACTAGAATGTTAGGATGTCTCCTCTTAATATATTTAAATCACCTAAGTCTTGCCTCTCTTAATTATTTCATTAATATTAGTCACATTTAATTTATCTCTTATCATTGTATTCTTGGTTTTATCTTTTTTAGCAAGATTGCACATCTAATGTAACATCCATGCCTCTATTAATTTTTTTTTAAATGAAAAGATAAAATTTCATTAATAAAGAATAAAGGTACATGCAAATATAACACAGGGGAGGTAACCTTCAATACATGAGAACATCCTTGCCTATAATATTATTAACTTATGACTATACACTTATTTAATAAGTCAACCCTCTATTGAGTATGACTAGGTTACTTATTAAATAATAGAATTTACTTTTAGAACTTGAATAATATCTTTTTATCATATAAAATTTATTGTACACTTCTTCATTTAGACCGTGCTAATTTGATTTTATACTATGTATTCATCGAACTCTTAAATATGTTAAAAGAACAACAACAATATTCAGTATGAATTTTGTTGATACGTGAGGTTTAAAGAGATTCAATAGTACGCAATCATACTCTTAATTAGTAGATAGGCTATTTTCAAATGACTCATATGAAAAAAGACAAAGCAAGAGAGAAAGAGAGAGAGAGAGAGATATAGAAGAAGATGATGATGATAATGATGATGATGATGATGATGATGATAATAGTAGTAGTAGTAATAATAATAATAATAACAACAATAATCACTACAAGAAAAATGTAGATTAGCGATGGAAAATTAGCAACGGAAAAATTTCCGTCGGCAATTAGCGACAGAAATATGCTTTCCGTCGCTAAAATTGAGTGATTTAGCGACGGTACTATTATTCGTCGCTAAATTTGGAGGGAATTTGTCCCGGCAAAATTTGCAACAGAAATTAGCGACGGAACAATATAGCTGTCGGTAATAAATTACCGACGAAAAATATACCATTGAAAATTAGCGACGGAAAGCGCTAAAATTGAGTAATTTAGCGACGGTAATTATACTCGTCGCTAAATTTGGAGGAAATTTGTCACGGCAAAATTAGCGACGGTATAGGTTCCGTCGCTAAAAATGGAGGAAATTTTTGGCGGAATAAAAATTTTTGAATTTACCTACGGAAAATTTCGTTGGTAAATGAATTTAGCGACGGAAATTTTCTTTCCGTCGGTAAAAAAGCAGGAATTATTGGCGGTATAAAATTTTTTGAATTTACCTACGGAAATTTTCTTTGGTAATTCCTTCGGTAAATTCTTTTTAAATATAAACTCACCCGACATCTCCCTCCTACTTTTATCTTCTTTTTCCTTTCTTCTTCTTCCTTCTTCCTACATCTTCTCTTCGGTTTTCTTGGAGCTCATTTATCTGTTGTGGACTCCTTTTCTGCTCGACGATGTTGTCTTCTCCGGCTATTGTGATCGTGTCCTTCGGTAGAGGTATTTTTGCAACTACTGTCATGTGTTTTTTCATATATTAGATGAAAGTTAATTTCGGTATTTATTACTTTCGTTTATTTGTGTATTTTAAGGTATAAATGTTAGTAATAGAAGGGACAAGACGTGATTTTAGTTGTGATGTTAAGATAAATTTCTGATGCATGTAAGGTGTTTGATGAAATGTTTGTTATTTGAAAAAATGATTTTAGTTCTTTATTTTCAGTTCTGTTTTAGTATGAATTTTAATATTTCAATTCTTGTACTTTAAATAATGAAGTTCTCTATATGATAGCTTCCAGATAAACTAAACATTTTGCAGGTAAATTTTAAAAAATAGTTTTCAGCAAATTTACCGACGAAAAAAACTTTCGTTGGTAAATATATTGGATTTTACCGACGGAAAAAATTCCGTCGCTAATTACCGACGAAATTTAAATTCCGTTGGTAATTTTCTGACAGAAGAATTTACTGACTGAACAAAATAACCGACGGTAAATTTACCAACGAAAATTTGTACCGTCAGTAAATTTACCAACGAAAAATTTCCGTCGTTAAATTTAGTAACGACCATATAAATAAGTTTACCGATGGAATATGTACAAATTCCGTCGGTAAATTCAGTCGCTAAATTTTATTTTTCTTGTAGTGAATGTGAATATTAGTAGTAGTAGTAGTAGTAGTAGTAGTAGTAATAATAATAATAATAATAATAATAGAATACTAGTAGTAGCAGCTAGCAATAATGACAATAGTAGCGGTGGTTAGTATTCATAATAATAATAATAATGATCACGATGATGACGACGACGATCACGATGATGACGACGACGATAACGATGACGACAATAATAACAATAATAATAATAATAACTAGATCAAGCTAAATCTTTAAGAGATAAGTACTACTTATTTACAAGCCAAAATATACTACAAGATTAATTATAAAAATCAAAGGGGTGATTATTTCACAAACTTTCCGATTCGTTTATGATAAATACAAAAATCAGAAAAATTAAAAGCATCAAAGATAAACAAAATCAAGATTTGTTAACGCAATTCGACACATCTTACCAATATCTGTGGAGCCCTCACCCTGCTTAATTCTTTCACTGACGACAATAGTTTTATACAAGTTTTTAATAAGCCGACGCCACTCAACCCTTAATACTATCCCTCGTCCTCACTACCCTTGAAAAGTCACACTCAATAGTACGACATCGTCGTACTAACTTCAACAAAGGATTTTTCTTAACAATCTTTTAACAAAAGAACATTAAATAAATAACTCAAGTGGTTAAATAAAATTCAACATAAATGAGAACACTTGAGAAATAACCGAAAAACAACTCCCTTATAGATTCAATTCCACCGAAACAGGTCTGAAAGTTGACAGCACACATTGTGGGTTGATTCATGAAAATAGCAGTATTAATTCACAACTACAGCAGAAAGACTTCAAGCATGACAACCCATACAAATAACTGAAATAAGCCTTCACAAAAAATCCAACAGATTCCACACTACGATTAATTTTGACAGAAATCACACAAAATACGAAACAACCCAACTGTGACCCAAACAAAGAAAATCAACACCCAGTTGTTACTATTCTAAGATATGCACCCACAAAGAAATAAGTCAACAAACGTCATAGTCCAAGATGAAATTATATCAACATGAAGATTCCATCGTTGATGCTTTCATGCACAAGAGATGAATCACTTTCGCTGGTTGAACTCAAACGGGGTTCATCTTCCGACCAGTGGCTTCTCATGTTACGTTCGTGGGGTGCAGTTTGGACCCATATTAAAAATTCAACAATGATCATGGCCAAGCTTTACGCTCACCTTTCTCTCTCAGACTAACTACCGACCCTTGAGATAAGACCTTCGTAGCATACAATATTATGCGCTTTGCCGCAACGTAATCCATTCAATCATCAATACAAACTAGATTTCTTTCACATTCTTACTGTTATTCAACAATAGCGTGACATACTTATAATCTTATTCCAGATATACTTCTTTCATATATAAACTATTATCTAAAAATCAAATTTAAATAAAAATTATCATATAGCTATACTTCATTTTAATTGAAATTTTAAGACTTGCAATATCTTAAAAATTAAAAAAAAAGTCAAAATTAAATAAAAAGTCATAATAAATATCTTAACAATAATAATTTCTTTACAAGAGATTCTTTATCAGAATGTTTGTATGCGAAAGTTTTCTATTTCGATCATTTCCACAATAATTTTTAACATTGTCATATTATCTTTGATTACCTTTCATTAATTTTTCTTAATTTACGTCGTTGAATACGACCTGCTCACGTATTATTCCTGGGGCTTAATTAGTCGTAACAGGTACAATAGTTACAAAGTGGAAATTGCGAGCCAAAAGCGCAAAATAAATTATTGCCTCTGAAGTCTGATGTGCCTAAGGATAGGTATAAATCTTTACGGCCAGTCTGGCTCTGGCTACGCGCCTCGTCATTTACTAGCTTCTGCGTCCAGTGATTTCCCTTTCTCATTCACCACCTTTTTCAATCTCTATTTCGGTGAAAGTCATTATACATATATTCTTTTCATATAGAGAGAGGCAGGTTATGAACCGTTCATTTCTTTGCGGAGTTTTAAAAATTTATTTAAATAATCTTATTTGAAGGTTTTGAAAAGTATTCTAAAGACTCAAGGCCTTCAAGACTCGTCAAAACGTCCAGTGCTTAGGTGCTTACATAGAAGAGTTCCTCTAACCATTTGGACCACCCTAAGGGCTGATCTCTTCATTTCTTGTTGTGTTTAATCATAAGTACTTTTCTGGGTTTAAAGCATATGCTCTAAATAATCACTCCAAAATTGTACAGGCGTGAAAAACCAAGCAGTAGGCACTAGCAGTGAATTACTAATAGGAGTTAGGAAAACTAAATCACTAATGAACAAGGGGGGCGTGTGTGTGTGTCACGATTGTCGCGCCTTGCAGAAAAGAAAAGAAGTGCATCGATCACAGGCCTAGACCTAGGAAGGAAGGAAGGAAGGAAGGGTGAGAGAGAGTGCATGTTATCATCAGTCAAATAATTCAGACACAGATACCTCACGTGGGGCCCTTTTTCTGAGGTTTAAGATTCAATACTTGAACCTCGCTCTGTCCAATTAAAATTTCATTGCTGACGTTTTATAGCTATAGGGTCATAGGGAAACTACAGAACTGCTGAACTGGGTTTGTCAAATGTCAACTCCTTCCGGGAATAAAGTATGTATAAGTTAATCAGTTTTATTTTCACATAAATATAAATATATTGACAGAAGGTTGTAACACCATTTCGAGAATAAACGATTTCGTGTGGGATATAAACTTCTAATCTTAAGTAAACTCATCATCTTTCTCAATATTTATAATATCTTGGTGCCCTGTTCGTTTCTGAGGCGAGTTAGGCAAAGTGATAGAGCAACTTTTTGTTTGTCTACCCTTTTCGCTTCCTTGTTCGTGCGGTGTGGAAGCTGTAAAGCAAGTATATTTAACTTGCTTCGTATGGGTGGGCTACAGATATAGGTCTCCAGTGATGTTTCGCCAATCCTTCCAACTTGCTCGTGTTCCAGGAGACAGAGAGCCAATTCCTCGAACAAATCTCATGCAATTAAAGACCAGACACAGCCTAGCAGCTAATGAGCAGGGACCTGCATATATTGTCTCTGAAAACTCGTTAACATGTTTCAGAATAAATTGCTATGGATGAGGGCTAATCAGCTACTAAAATCTATTCTTACGACACCCTCTCCTAGGCCCTGGAGTTGGTTGACACCGTACTCTGCTGTTGTGTCCACGAGAACTTTGCAATCCTAATATAGATAAGAATACATGCAATTGAAGAATGTACCTGTGCAATTAGTGGAAGGACTTGCAAGTTGGAAACTAACAAAAACCATGCATGCTGTGTTACATTTCTTTTTATAAAGAAGATGTGACAATTCGCTTCGAGTTTGCAAATGTACTCGCCAGATGTTGTATATTGTAATATGCTATTCTTGGTTTCTTTTGTGCAACACCATCTAAATATCTGAGCAAGTTTGGCTTTGATTACTAAAATGTGTGTTATGTCATTGTTGGTTCGCGTTTCTTGGCTTTACGTTTGCTTTATCTTCGTTTATATCTAGTTAACTACTTCTCACATGGCTAGCTGGGCACGTAGAGAATGATGTTAACGTCCACTATAATATAAAAACGGTGATTAATATGAAGAAGCAAAGGTAAAAAAGTCTAAAAGATGATCTTGGATATCTGGTAAGAATCTACCATTAAAGTTGTTCTACAAAATTCTCAAAAGTTTAAAGGGAATCCTGGACCCACTTTTATGTTCTATTTGTCTTGTAATTTTGATTTTAGTTTTTATTTTTAAATTAAAAATAATATTTTATATAGATATTAAGGTATACATCATTTTTGTTACTAAGAATAATAAAGTGCTAAGTATAAATAGAGATGAATCAATTTTAGTGAATGAACTAAGCAATTAATTTATTCAATCTCTTATATAATATTAGTAGTAAATATTACAACCAAAGTCTTCACATTTTATTGAAATGCAATACTAAATAAGTAAGAAATTTATAAAGTTTTATTTTTAAGACAATATTCAATCATTAAATATTATATTTAAAATTTTAAAATTGATATTATCATTTACATTTTCAAAAATATTTTTATTTGCGAATTTTAAATAGTTTAAAATATTTTATAGAAAACTATCATTTTAACTATATTTTAAGTGTTTTATTTTTATTTAATTTTAATAAATTATAAAAATAAGATAAATTGAACAATCAAATTATATTCGTTATTAATTTTTATTAAAGTTAATATCAATAGTATTCATTTAGTCAACAATAAAATAAATTTAAGACAAATTTAAATAAAAAACGAAAACCAATTAACGTGAAACTAGGAAGAAACTAAAAAATAAAAAATCAATCAAATAACTCTTTTTATTATATTTAGAACGAAAACAGAAATAAAAATAACCTGTTAGAAGTTTGATTTATACAGAATTTTCAATCTAATGGGAAATTAGCATAAAAAAACAGCTTGTCTCATGAAAATCTCAAGCGTTGGTGTGCTAATTGCTGCATCCTGTGCTGATCAACGTATTAAGTCATAAGACCCTAAAATTAGTTGAGATTATGGAAAGCGTTCATATTGAAAGGGATTCACAGGTCCAAGTCAGCCTTGGCAGACCATGTGGCATTGTCCAAGTGAGCCTCTGAACTCTTGGCCTGTTCCATTTAGGATAATTACGAATTTCTCTGATCATCATCATCTTCATATCTGGTTTGAATTTTCATATTAAAGTGAAATTTGAAAAATTTTAAAAATACACAACATTATTTTTATATAACAAAGAGACTATTTCTGATAGATCTATATATAAATGAGACAATATTTAATATTTTTTAAAAATAAAAGTTATATATATTTCCATTCTTCTTAACATTCATTATAAATCTTAATCAACCAATGACACCCGAATCAATCTTTATAACATACTAGTCGTTGACTTTAAAGGCACGGGGACATGGTGAAGTTTTTCTTGTTAATTTCGCAGAGCCTCATATGTAACACGTTTGTCTCGCAATTGGCTTAGGGTTTAAGGCTATACGTAATACATCTGCTTATGGACACTTTCAGGTATCGTCTTGGTCATATAATTTGTCCAAAAGGAAGCAACATGTCTACATTAGTGATTTAAGAAATTTTTATATTATATTATCATTCAACACGATACACCCTTTGACCAACATAATATAAATTGGGTTCTTCGTATCTTACCCACTTGATAATTATTATCAGTTGCTTAGTTTAATTAGTTAACACAATAATAGACTGCTTTAATATGCATTATTGAAGCTATACCCTCGAACCCACACTCAGGCACGTGAATCAAAGTTGATGTGATTACTATTAAGTTGTTCGCAATAAGTGTCAACAAGGGTAAAGTCCTGACGATGAAGAAGAAATGCCCACATGTCACATGACACAGTCGGACACCCCATATGAAAGAGATCCCATCATTTTGCAGGCTCCAAGTTGCAGTTGTGGACTATTCACCAGATGCAGTTTGACTACTAAATTAAATCAGAAAAGTTGATAATACTCCTGATGCAATTTTGGCATTTTCTACTTTGTTTAAGAAGAAATCCTTTCAGTTTTTGGTTAAAAAATCGTATTTGATGTGATTACTATTATAAAGTTGGAAGCACCATGTGTCACACAGGAAGGCTGCATATGGGAATGTGAGTGCGAAACGGAATCCTCAAGTACAGCGATGGTATATAATAATGTAGGTTTCTTCTCCTCATCCATTAATTGAGATCACTCGGATTTGGTTATGCAATAAAAATGACATTCCCTAGTTTCTCCACTTTGTGGGATTTGATTTGGTAAACAATAAGAGGTAATAAAACGAGAACTTGGTTGAAATGGGCCGGATTTACTTGTCAGATGATGCAGTAGGGTTCGTAATTAGGACTGACAACATTGAAGTAGTCGTCGAAGTCACATGGAACTGGTTGGTTTCCAAAAGAATATCCTCTTCAAAAACTACATTAATGAGCTTGAAAATGAAAGCTTCTTGCGGTTGTTGGAGACAAATTGGTCACATGTTACCAAGTATATATGCACACCAACTCTTTCTATGCCTACCTTTTCTTTTTCTGTTAAACAGTACTTTCTCGTTTCTAGCTTTCTATTTCGCCAATTTAATCAGACTTGGCAATGGCATGCATGTTCTGTAACATGGGAAAATGCTTAGGTCCAAAACCTTTGCTTCTCATAACCCCAAAACCATATATATAACACCCTCTAATGAAATTATTAAACAAAATATAATCTTAAGATGATGAGTGTCATATTTCGTCAGTTGTTTATTTTATGGTTTGGTTAAGAGGGATCGTTGATGGGAGCCTTGGAAATTGATGCCTTGGGAAAAGACACCAAAAGTAGTGTCAATCGTTATATATATATATAATTTTTACATTAATGTAGGCTAGTTATTTGGTCGGTCCAAAAAAGTCAACGAGTCTAAAAAAAAATAGAAATGAGAGGATAGTTATGATAAGCTAAGATCTCAAATCTCAAACTCGTAATTCCAATCAGCAAATTGTCAACAAAGTAACTAAATAAGATATTCTTGACCAAATTACACTTTTCCACATGGGAATTTAATTAAGAGAACATAATCAAACTTGGGAGCCTGAATTGTCAGATTTCTTTGTACTTATCGATGTTTACTGGGCTCTGTGCAAGATAGTCAATTTGTAGTTGGCTTCAGGGCAAATGAAGCATAGTTTTACTTTTACTACCTTGATATATATATATATATATCAAATTATATAATTTGTTAAAAACATTTTGTTCAACCTAAGCTTTAAAAAGACATTTACAATATATTTTCAAATTAAATATTAAAAATTATCTTTTCTTAAATACAAACATGTCTTTCATCCCTTAGAAACAGTTTTCAAAGCAACATGAAACACATTAACATTAGGGATTAGATAGAATACAACTGGCGTGATGGTTGCCAAGAGATGCCAAATCATTTGGAAGTTGGGTGGCCCAGCCAGATTCTTGCAATTAGGACCTTACCCTGGTGTCCTGTTATGATTGGACATGGCGAAAAAGACTTCACGACCCAACAGAAACAACAGTACTATTATGACTGGAATATATACACATAGTTAACAAAAATTTTAATGTTAAACTGAATATAAATTCACTTATCAACATGTTTGTTTTAATTAATTATCCTTATCCTGAATATAAAAAAGGAATGTGAATAGAGTATTATAGACTTTCAAGTTTGTTGAAAAACGCATAGGTTGAAAAGTTGGCACGGCAAGATATTCCAAATTAAATCATCATAGGGGCTAGTGCTCGAGTGGTTACACACACGATAATCATTGACCGGGACCGATTAATCTCCCTGTCAACATAAACGTTTCCTACAACGCCTTAGGCATGCCTGTTTCACTTTTCAATAGATAACCATCAGAAGTAGGCCAAAAACGATAGCTTAGTAGTAACCAAGGCTGGATTGATACCTGATAGCAAGGGTTGCGTGGAAGGGATAATGCAATCTTCTATGGATAGTGATTTGCATTAAAATGATTGGTTTGTGCTTAGGATAGGGATGTAACTTGGGCTGTGTCTCTTTCCATTTAATGCAATCTGCTATGGATGGTGATTTGCATTAAAATGATTGGTTTGTGCTTAGGTTAGGTATGTAACTTGGGCTGTGTCTCTTTAATTTCCATTTACTGCCTCTTTCACTCGTGCTTAATTCTATTCGACTTAAAAAACACTAACTGACGTCAACCCATGGTTTGGTTTTGGTCCAATCTGCTTATGGTTAGTAGCAATCGAAAGAACAAACCATGTGGATTTTGTATAATTCATGGCCTCATTAATTTGTTGTGTTAATCATCCCATAGCCAAGGAGCTGAGGGAGATTAAGATACTTTGCATAAGTTAAGAAACTGATAACTTCCAACTTACAAAGTTGTAAGAGTCTTGAATTTGTCTTCTCGAGAAAGAAGTTAAACGAGGACAGAAGTGAGAGGACTTTTGACAATGATCACATAGTCGAGTCAAAAGCAGCCATTATGGTAATAGATATGCATAGAATATTTGATGATTAGGCCAATTATTTCGCTAACCGATCCCTCAATTCCAACCAACACTGCAAGTGCTAACCACTCCATCTCCCTATGAATCAATTATTTGTTTTTTTTAAGAGTACGGGAAGTAGACGATGGCGATCATTTAAATATAATTACTTATCTGCCTAACTTCCTTCAGCTTCACAATCGTGTATTTTATTATGGGAAGTGAGAAGGACATTGGCACGCTAATTGAAATTTTTGAGTTGATTGTGAAATAAAGTAGTAAAAGATGGCTTTTACAGCGAGGACTAAGGCAATAGATAACTTAATATTGAGTTACTATGGTTTTAGTCTTCCTCAATCATTTCAAAGTCTGTCGTGTTTGACAAGAGGCTTTGATTTGGTCATCAAATGCCAAAGTTAATTAAAGAGTTCTTTAACTTCCCAGTCTTTTTGTCTCAATATTTGTAGCCGTAGATGCAGAAACGTGGTGTCTCACCATATTCAGATAGTAAACGGAAGAATGGGCATGGACTTGGCAGAGCCGGTTGATGGATTTTTGGGAAGAAACGGTCCTTACTGATATGGGCAAAAAAGGATGAACCTAATAGAATGATAAGAACCTTGGTTTTCTAGCCTTCTGTCCTTCCAGGAGGCAACCATATTTCAAACGAAATGATATGGAAACAAACACAAAAACATGGGACCTGAAGGATATGTGCAGGTCATGGTCATGGGGTTTTATCAGAAAGTGTCCTCGTCAATGTGCATGCATTCTCTAAATCAAAGTAAAGTTAAACAAAGATTATATCCGGCAGGAGCACCAGATCATCTCCAATATTATTGATGTCACATAAAAAACGCATTAAATGAGATGAACAAATCAACGTTTCCAAGATTGAACAAATTATTACAAATATGGGTATAACACATAGAAGATAATGTAAAATGATGTTTCCTGGCTTTATTCGAAGTCAGTAGTAGAAAAGGTGAACCATATGTCAAAAACATGGAGACATAATTGGATATAAATTATCTGCTACATTCAACAACTGGATAAGCGTACCAGCTCAAAGACTGTAGCAATCATGAGCACTAATTTAGCTCACATACTTGGAATTCGAAGGTGAAAATGTTGAAGAGTTCAAGCTGTTTCGGTGGGATTCAGATTTTAAAAATTGACAGACGACGTGGAAGCTCAAGATGCCCATCAATTGTGGCTAATCAAAGCTTTTTGACCAGACTGACGATCAACTTCTGTCTCTTCCTTCTTTTTGAATTTGAAGTTTCTTGTTCTGTTATGCCTATTCATTACAAGTTTCCAAGAGATGGGCTCCCATGCTCACATGAGCCCGTATACATGTCATCAAAGCTTGTGCTGGATTTGGTCATTCGGCTAAGTTCCCAAACGCTAGAAGTTAAGGATTGAGAAGGGTAACTTTCTAAGAAATTTGAGATTCGAACGACTGTTTTCTTTTTATTTCTTACACTACAAGAAAATGGGACATTACCAACGGAATTTACCGACGAAAATTACAAAGTTGTTGTCAGTAATGTTATTTACCGATGGAATAGACCGACGGAGACTTCCGTCCTCACAAACACGATCGTATGCTTTATCGACAATAAGAGAGGCTCCGTTGACATATTTTACCGAAGGTTTACAAAAACCGTCAGTGAAGTTGATAGTAAAATGTCAATGGAAACTGTCGGTATATTTGTCAGTACTGACGGTATACCGATGGTTTCTATCATCTGTCGGTAATTGTAATATAAATTAGCAACGGAACCTTTCCGTCGTTAATTATTTTCCTTTTTCAAATGTAACTTTGATTGCTTAATCCAAATGTCGAAGTTGTATGTTCACTGAGGTTACCTTTAACTTTCTATAAATGACTTATTGAATGGCAATTGTATTGAAAATCTCGACGTGAAATTTGATTTCAATGTCAACTATTATAAATTATCCTTAAATAATTTTTGAATTTTTAACCCATGAAATTTGTTTAAACAAAAAATTAAATGATCATATAAAGAAAATAGATTTCTTAATTGATAATTAAAACATTAAATAATACATAAATTAAAACCAAATTAATGACAACAACAAGCCTATTGTCCTGGTGAGAGTGGATTGTAACACCTCACTCCTGAGTGACCCGAACCCGATATCGTTGGTGATATCCGAGTCCGTGCCCCGCGAGAGTGGCGTATTACATCAGTCGATTAAAACTCAGTATAACATTTTCTCCTCTCTTTATTTATTATTATTATTTTTTTGAACCATTCATTAACGCAGCATAAACAGTAAGAAACCTGAGCCCATGTTCACAATTAATCATTTTCAGTTATTACAGTCATCCAATAATAATTTACAATCAGTCAATGTGTAAAACAAAATACAATTCGATAAGACACTAATGCAGACACGGACTCACTTGCCTACAGTAGACATACTCCCATGTCAACCGGGGTATTCTTCAGGACCTGAAAAATAGATGCAAATTTTGGGTGAGTTTTGCGAACTCAGTGAGAAACC
>JANIJH010000006.1:12049069-12065773 GCA_024520975.1 Erythroxylum areolatum
AAAAACCAGGGGCATGTGTAGGCTGGGTGGGTGGGAGGGCTTTCAGATGGTTTAAAACATGACAAAAACGACATCGTTTTGGACATATTTTACAAAAGGACGTCGTGTGGATTTTAACCAAACGACGTCGTTTTTGTTAAGCTATAAACGTTATAGCTTCATGCGAAAAACGACGTCGTTTTGGTTATGTTTTAAATGTTTATAACTTTACAAAACGACAGAACCCGTCACTGTTTCGGCTGTGCTACCGGGGGCTCTAGGGAAGTGCTTGATCCGAAAAACGACGTCGTTTGGTTAGGTTATCCAAAATGACCAAACGACGTTATTTTGAGATAACCAAACGACGTCATTTTCTTTGAGCTCGAAGACGACGAATTACATAGATATATACCGACGGCATTTATCGACGGAATTTATAACGCCATCAAATTTTATTTTCTGACCAATATTGTTGACTCATGTTTTTTCGTCAGTAATTACCGATGAAAAAATTTTGTTCCCTAAATTTTTGTCACTATTATATTATTTTCTTGTAGTGTTGCGGGGCTAAACTAAAAAACACCCAACACTTCTTAAATGATTCCAAGCATCAAAGAGCCCATAAATCGTTGGATAAGCTCTTTGTCATTCAACATTTTCATTGATGCAATCTTGGGATGTCTATTTTTAATTTCAAACAATTAGACACGGAGTCTTCGGTCCAAGCTGATATTTGAAGATACTGACATAAAAAAGTTGATATCTTTTCATCTCTTCGATATGCAATTCAGTACCATAAGAACTCAATTTTGTCACATTTTCAGGCTCAGCAAGTCCGTCATCATGTTGATTACACAATGACAATTGACTCTAGTCTTGAACCCAAGTTCAAGTGTTGATCAAAAGGTCGAACATGTTCCTCTTCTAGCGTCTCAGTAGCTTCAATTTCATCAAATCATGGGGCCTTGCCTGGAAGATATTGTGCAGACGAATAGTAAAACCTAAAAATTTGAACACAAAAGCTTCAGCCTCCATCACATGGATATACAATTTTAAAAAGTTCCAGTTAAAAACATCCCAACACTGGATTAGTTGATGCAACTACTTCTGGCTGCCCAAATACGAGTCCATATTCAATAGGCTCAGATCACTTGTTAACATCCATCCATTTATTTTCTTCGAGATCAAGGTAAATCTTACATTTACCCTCTATTATTGATGCAAGTGTAACAAGAATCAAGTAGCAGGTTGAGTCAGATTGTGATTTCTCTATAAGGCGAAATGTCTCTACATTTTGAGCCCCTACAAGCCAAAGTGTCCTCTCTTTACCAACTGGCAAGCATAAACCAATCAAATAGCAACTACAGCCAATAATGCACTGCAGCTTCACATGCTTTGCAATGAGTATCCTCCGACAAGTGTATCGACCAACCTGGCAATATCAACTTTTTTTTAAGCAGAAACTCCTAGGCAACCTACGCACAGTTCAATTTGATATACTACAAAGCAATTCTTTAGTCGAACAGTAAACAACCACTTGACTATTTAAACAAGGAAATGTCTTAAATTTTGCTAATAACAACAATGTTTGGCAGGGTTCAGATTTAGCCTACAGAAGCATGTGGTCAGATTGGATACGTTTTCTCACCATACAAACACATACAATTAACATAAATAATAAACAAAGCACTTTACAAACTGTATTTCCTGCATTGAAGCAGGATCTTGTCCATACTCTGTTTTTAACACATAAATTGCAGTCTCACTCCCAAACAAAGTGGTCTATGGAGTTTTATGATTTTAATTAAACAGAGATTAGAACAAAGGAACCTTGTTGTAACAGAAACATGAACACATTAAGACAACTGCAGAAAGCAACGATCTCCCAGCCAGTCCAGCAATACTTAATGCTTGCTCTCTAGTTCTCCTGCCCTGTTCCAGTTATCATCCAAGAAGCTGCTGAACGGATAGCTAGAAATAATGCTCACTGCCGGCTAATTCCTGTTCTTGCATTTTTCTACAGCCCTTGGAGCTGCAAAACATTTTAATTCTCCCCAAATGAGTTTAAATAAACAGAAGCAAGAAGAAAATGACAACAAAGAATCAAACTACCACATTTATATCAATACACAGCAGCCACCATTCTCCAATAAGAACTATTCCAGTTCCTTTAATTGGGCATGTACTTTAATGCACATCTAGCAGATGAATCCAGAGGATATTACAACAAAATAACTTTCAAACTACATGGACAGAAGATGGATATTATTAATACGATTACACAGCTTCAAAACTGTGCCTTCATGGACTAGATCTTATCCACCATTTTTAAGAAGGCAATAGCCTACATATATAACACGGGTTGTTATTTTTAATGCAAAACTTATAACGTCATGGACTAGATCTTATCCATCATTTTTGAGAAGGCAGCAGCCTACATATACAACAAGCGTAGACAGCCTTACAGCATAAAAAATGACAGAATAACATGCAATTTTCAATTCAGATCATGAGTAACATGTTATTATGTGTAAATTGAGGGAAGCTTGGCAAGTTCAACAACAACAGTTTTATCAGCCCTGTGGGTCCTAAAAAATGCGTTAACTATACAATTCAAAATAGCAACAATGAACATTTCAGTATTTGTGCCACTGCAAACAACATTTTCAATCTGCAAATTTCCTTTCACACCCAGTTCATAAATACGAATGAAACTAACAAGTTTCATTTTTTCAACATTAGATTTGGTTTATTGGCAAAGAGACCAACCTTGCACTTTTGGCACTACTATTAACCATTAATCCTAGGGATAGAAAATACCTGCATTATGCCATAAGTTACTCTATTAGACCCATGTATTGTCCTTCTAGTCGTCTTTTTGAATGTACGCATACCAGAAGACAAGGTCTTGTGGAAATATGAAAAAAGAAATTCGGCATAGAGAATGGCATTTAATAAAATACAGACCTAGGCCAATGGCATCAGAGCTCTTCATGATCCTTAACCTCTTGCAGGTGTCAATAAACATCCTGAAGAAGAACAAAAGTTTGGATTAGAATGCCGCTGCACCAATAAGTTATCAGATAACAATGAGAAAAAAGAACGGTGAAGTCCACAGATAAACAAAAATATTGAAATACGGCAAATTTCAGAAAGTGGATAAGTAGACGAGCTAAAATGCAAATTTAGTGTCATCTCACAATGCCGTACAAAGCACAAAAAGTTCAGAGCCAAAAACAATGATTTCTAGTTTTACATGATAGGGCAATTACTTCCTTCAGAATTCCTGCTGCCTAGTGCCCATCCCACTCACATAAGATCAAATAAAGTAAGATCCTTGTGAGGCAAAAAGGCCAGACAAAAATGTAGAACCTGTCGGTTCTGATTTGTAATTCTCTCAGTGGCACTTTACTCACAGATAACATGTTATGTTTTTAAATATGCATTGAGGAGAATAAACCAGTGTATCAAAACTAATATCAATGACTTCTCAGGATTGGCTTACGGTGAAGTAATCCAAAGCATCACATAAGGGCACTAATGCATGCTCAAAAGAGTCTCCCAGCTCTAATTAATCAGCAGCAAAGCTACATCATGAAAGATAAATAAAAGAATCTTTTGTCTAACGGCATTATATAATGCCTTCCAGGCTCCAGCAGTAATAGTATTTGAAATTCTTAAATATTATTTGCACAAAACTGGGAAACACACTGCTAACAGTTACAGGCATAAAAGGTAACTCCTCTACCTAACATGAATTCACAGATTTTAAGAATGCTTGAAAATCAATTGGATAAAGATAAAAGATAATTTCACCATAATGAGATAAGAATAATACCCAACTTTCTATGTGGTATTCATGGAAAGTTCTTTTTGGCAATTGCTGCCAATCCACTCCTCTAGTATGCACATAGAATAGATTGTTAACTACTATAGCTATGTAATACACATGGAATGTTCCTCAAAGTCTATGCAGAATATAGACAAATCCTCGACTACCCCACATAAGTATTAAAAGCACACAAAGTACAGATAATCACCAGATTTTAACAGGTAAGAGAAACATCTAAAGAGTAGGAAAAACATGAAGGAGATTTGAACCAATAAAGGAAACAAACACACGGAGTACTTACTCCCAGGGAACATCTCCAACAAGCATCCAGTCACCATCTTTATCCTCGAACGTGAGAACATACTCAGAGCCATGCAAATCCTTGAGTTTGTTCTCACACAGTACCTCCCTTCCAAGAGCTCCATGAGACCCATATTGACCTAAGAACGTCACAGCTAGCAGTAACTTGATCTGCAATAGAATTTTTACAGATGAAATATGAAGTCAATAGGCTCACCTATGGTAAAACAGCTGAACATCTTCTCAAGGGCAGAAGACAGGTCCGGATATGCAGAGTAATTTCGTAAGTCCACTTTCCGAAGATAAGGAGCACCATCCATGCTGACCTTGATGAACAAAGCACCAGCCCCCACTTTTCCATCTACTTCTTCAGTGTTCTTTGAAGAGTTAGCGAGTGAGTTCTTCCTAAATGATCTGACAGGTGGCCAACCCACAACCTGAGCCCTGCCAAATAAGTAAATATGAAGGAGGTAAGATAAAACAATTTTCTCATAGGTACAATCAAAATCCCAGTACACTTACTTGGTAGCTGGGGCAATGTTGTTGTTTGATGAGCCGTTACAGTTTGGCCTGGTGTTATTTGAAGCATGAGGCCTCTCCTCTAATGCTTTTGGGGTTACTACCTCTTTTGCTTTATTTGGTTGAGCTCCAAGGTTGTCCATAGCAGAACCTTGTTTCAGCCCTAAGTTCGAGGATGGTCTGGGAGACAACATAGCACCTACCTCTGAGCTTGCAAGATATTTACCCTGCACCACATGAGTTGTTTCCATATTAAACTCAGTAGCAGCACTGCTATTATTCTGTTCAATAAATTCAGATGTATTCACCTCTGAAAACCCATCCATAGCATCAGAGAATCCTCTCTTGTTACCAGCAACAACATTTTTCTGCATTGAAGCACAGTGGCTATCGGTTGAGGGACGTAAAGGGAAGAAGGGCTTCTCATCGAGCTTTACAGAGCTCAAAGGGCAAAGTTCTTGATTCCTTTCAGGAGATTGAGACCCTGGAAGTCCAAGGCGCAATTCTGTAGCTTTTAGATTCAGACTAGTCTTGCCCTCTTTGGACACAGCAGAGATTATAGAACTGTCCACTGAAGAAGAATCAGACAAACCCATGTAGTTACGCTCCTTTAGTTCCAATCCATTCTGGCACACACTTTCGGCAGAGGCTGAAGAAGCCAACAGTGTAACGTTACTCTGACCCTCCTCTTCCACAACACCCAGTGGTGAGGGAGACATTGATTTAGAGAACACTCAGAATTCCCTTCTCTAACCTGCTTATATTTAATTTGCTGTCACCAAATCAAGCATGCAGAAATATTTAAACCCATGTAGTTAGAAAACACCAAATGCTCGAAGCTCCAATGACACAAATCAAGCATGCAGAAAGCCTTGGATCTTATGACAAGAAAGTAAGTTCACCAATATGAAATATCTGACTCACAAAGTAAAACAAGCTCGGCCAGGACATCAAGAAACGATAAAATCTTCCTATAAATAATGTAGTGTTAATTGGACCATAAATCCCTCCAAATTCCAGGGACATGCGAGAAGCAACAAAACCTAAACGTTACAAAATTCTGAAAGATTGAGAGTAGTTGATAGAAAATTCAATAGAATACCAAGTTTTCATGTAAAATTTTGCGTCTCAGGAAATAAAATAAAAATTCAAGAGAAACAAAGCTCAGTACCAAAATCAACGAAAATCATCCCGAAATTAATCTTTAAAACTGAAGTACATTACCTGTGAACTAAAAGGCCTTTCTAAGTCAAATCCCGTCCCAAAGAAAGAAAGAGTCAAAATTCCTTCTGGAAAAACAAAAAACTGCTAAAATAAACGCTCAGAACAAGAGAGACCCACATCTCGTTTCAATTTAAAGAATCAATAACGAACATGTTGAAGTCGAAGGGAGCTCCAACAAGAGAGAGCAAGAAAACGGAGTTTTGAGAACATCAACAATGTGCAGCAAGCATTGAACAAGAAGTAATTGCAGTACAAAGAGGGAAACCCCGTGTGAGTATAAGGTCCACACGGAAGCGTCACCCCGATAAAAAATTGAGTTTTGATAAGGAAACGTTATCAATATGACTTAATACTGGTAATGAAAATCTCTGTGAAAAAAAAGAAGAAGAAAAAACCCCGGCTAAACTCAGCTTTGGAAAGGATTCACCGCAGCGACAGACAAGCTAAAGTTTCTCACTTCTGTTTTTAACATTTCCAGCTATCGTCTCACTTCTGTTGTCCAAAGCTTACACAGAAACCAAGCAGAGAAGTAACCCAGACACGCGCAACCACCAAATCGTCGTGTACGCTTAGTAACCCAGGAAGCATCACAAACAAAGCGACTTGTGCAGTAAAAAACATGAAAGAAGGAGGGGCTTTACCTGGTGGATTTTTGTAGACAAATAAGAAGATCGATTGGGGGTTTCGTTGCTTAGCTGAGAACGGCTTCTAGAGAGAGAAAGGAAGAGAGAACTAAGGACCCTCCATTTTGGCAGGAATAAGGGTAACAAAAGTTTATTTGCTGTCCTGTTATGAAACTCTATGCATATTTAATATAAACCTCTCTCTCGTTCTCAATTATTCAACCCCTTGTCTGTCTTCTTCTTTTTATGAAAAATCTCCATGCCCTTTTTCAACACCTTTTTCTCCTATTATTATTTTCATTCACTGGATCCGAAACGTTATTATTGTATTAACAAATATTTACAGTAAAAGGAAAGAAGAGCTTACAATTCTTAATATAAACAAAATTATTATTATTACAAAAGCTAAAACAAGAAACTGCCACCGAAAGCTAACTTCATGAACGAGGTTTGGACTTGTAATCTTGCGTATGATAATTGTTTAATTTACATACAAAAGGGAAACGTTAACGTTCTTAAATACAACCTACGTTCTGTATTTGAAGCAGATACATGTTTTCTCACTCTAACTTTTTAAATTGGGAAAAGTCTTTTTTATTTTATTTTTGGTAGAATTTGATAAAATATCTTATCATGTTAAGCATCTTGATGGCATAATTGTTAAAAATCACTGCCCTTTGACGCCCCCTCGGATCAAGATAAGCCCAATGTCCTGAAGCTTTATGGGCAGGTGATTCCGTTCCCAGTCCCCCCAACTATCTTTGATGTAAAAGCATGAACCCCAATCACAATCACACCATGCCTTGACTTTATTATCAACAACAGGAAAGGATTCTCTCCTACACTTAATGTTCACTTATTATTCTCCTTATCCCCTAAAAACTACAGACAATTAATCCCATAGTCAGTTTTGCAAGCACAAATAAGGCAATGACGGGAATATTTCTTTCTTCCCCAAATACAGCAAACTCAAACCACTCCATATCTAATAACACAAAGATTCGTCTTCTTAAACTGCCCCTTCCTACTTAAATTAAAGCGGCACAGAAGCACCATCCCATCCGCACTGGCATGAGTGGGTTAACTCCAAATGGAACCCGCCCACCAACTTATTACATCTTCACATGTGTACGTGTAGGCCATGTTGGCAGTAGAAGGGCAAATCTGGAAATCCACCCACCTGGCGAGATTTAATTTCCAATAATGCTACGACACGGATGATGCGTTTTAGAAGGTGTTTTGGCAGTTAGCGGGGGGTAAAAAGGGGATGATGTTAATAGAGTAGAAGTTACGTAGAAGAGAAAATAGGGCAATTTTGAGTGGAGGAGTGAGGTCGACAGGGGACAGAGAAAAACAGGTTGAATACAGATGATGTGTTGGGGGACAAGAAAGCGGCTTTTAATTTTGGACTGCCGGCTACAGAACGCGACATCTAACTCCCTTCATCACCTCCCTTTCACTCCACGCGCTCACTCCCTCGTCCGTTTCACGCCCCCAACTCACTTCTATCACAATAAATATTAGCGAGGCCCACTCTTTTATACTTATCATTTTCTTTCATCAAAACAAAATCACATGCCAATTTTCACACCATTTCCTTTGTTAATCGTCTACACTATCATTAACTTTATGCATCGTGTAAAAATTACTTCTCTTTAAAAAAAAATACAAAGAGATAAGATTTTTTTATTTAAATTAAATTAAAATACTATAATTTAAATTTCTAATGTAAATTTCCGGAGAAAAAAGATCTCTTTCGTTTATTTGTGTGCTAATGGGATCTTAAATTTATGGTTTGCTCAATTGCCATGTTAACTTTCAACTTTTGCTTTCTTTCAAAAGGAGCCCATGTCCATTGTCTATATGTATTGATTACCTTTCACTTTGTTATGCCAAAGCATCCCACTTAACGTAGTTTTTAAAAAAGTCCATCATCGAAGTGCCGGTGTGTTTGCTTTGTTACCTGAGACGTTCCGGTCCAATTATATGATTATGAATTTGATGAACGAAATAGGAAGGAAAAAAAAAGAGGAGAATTAAGATTGAATTGAATCAGTGTAAAAAGTTAAGACTTTGCTTTAAATTTTTTTTACAATATTATTACTTAAATAATATAAAATTAAACTACATTATTTGAGAATCTAAGAAAGTGAAGAGAATAAAAATATATGTTTAAACATCTAATATTCAATATTACGGGGGAAAATAAAATAACTGTTGGTGGAGTTATGATTAGAAAAAAGATGAGGATGGAATTAAAAATGGTAATGATGAAAGGAGGAATGAAGGGAGCACTCAAAAATGTCAAGGGGCAATAATGATGTCTCATTGGTGACAGAAATTTGGGTACACGCGTGTCGATTTTTTCGCTTTTATGCAAGGGAAAGCTAACCCCAAACATTATTTTGCAATTTTAATAAGGATCGAGGGAATTTCGTAACGATCATTAACTGCCACCACCTTCGCACGCTTTGCCCTTTACAATCTCATTTTTTTCATATATATATATATATATATATATTCCAAACACAATTAATAATAATAAATACATGGACAGCACTTTAGATGATTGTTTTTTTTTAACTGATCATCCTGTCTGCCTACTTGCCCTCATCACCCATACGTCACTATTTGGTGCCAAACCTTACTGACCCACCTCCCATCTCGTCAAATTTTGGGCCTTTATTCAATTGCTATGGCCCATTCTCTAGATGGGCAGTATTGATTTGTTTTTGTTATCACTAGAAAAGAAAGAAAAACCATTCATGTTACCTAATCCTCATATATTATAGTTAATTGGAGATGATTTTGGGTGTGCCAAATTCTTAGAAAACCTTTTCTTTTATAACTTTTTGAGGATGCTTAACATAACATAAATGACTTTCTATTATTACATTCTAACAATATATGGAAGGCCAACTTTGGAACCATTGATATCTTTTTGTAAAATGTAAATGAAAGGTTGCTTATAATTGACGATTCCTCCCAACTCTCATAAAGAGGAGAGCTTGTGCACTAGAATTTGCCAAGAAAACAAAAAGAATACAGTATAACAATATACGAATATGAATTTCTGGTACGTGATTGTAATAACTTACTACTCACTACTACTAATAAGTTCCATCAATCACATTTTATGAGTACGCAGTAGAAAGCTTTGAGCCTTAAACAAGTATTTTTGTTGCATTTGACATCATAGTAGCTAAGAGGATTACTTTAGCTTATACTCATCAGAACTTCCAACTATGAGAACAAGAAATGTACACCTTCACCTTACCAGCGGACCTAATAGGAGACAAGTTAGGATTTAGCATTGACCAACCTTTCATCCTCCCTAATAACCGCACACGAAATGGCTCCGAGGATGTACATTTACGATAAACCAAACTGAAAAATAGATCTTTCCTTAGACAAAAAAGAATTGATCATGGGACTGTCTGTTCTTCCTTTTGTCTCCTCCCCACTTTTTTTCCTATTCAAGAACAGATCTTCCGGGATATTGTCACTGCGTCGGGCCCCTCGACCGGAAGCCTTCCGGCTTTGACGCTAACAGCTTAACCGTAGGCATGTGTCAAAACCTCCTCTCATTAGGTCTCCAAAGCAAGCTCCATAAATATTATATGATGGGAACAATAGGTCCATTAGACGTGCGCGATCCAAGACAATAGCAAGTATCATGGGTCGAGGTAATATTGCTTTTCTAACCAAATAATTAGTTTTGGGATAACGATTGCTATCAATTGTGACAATTTTAACAACCTCATTAGCGGCCTTCAATTGGAATTCAATTGTAAGAATTTTACACTGCTCGTTCGACTCCTGATATGTATAGATAGATAAGTGACTCGCGTAAGAATATGTTACACTTACAAGTTTATGGTTGGTAGTGTTGAATGTCTGGCTATAGCATGGACATGTCCATGGCAATGCAAAAGTACGGTCACTTTAAGTCTTCCCAGTTCAATTCCCTTTAATGCCGTAACCTGACAGTTTACACGAGAAAGCATGTGAAGAAGAAACCAAATATGACTAATAATGAATGTGACATGTCTGACCAGAAACAATTAAAAATTTATTTTTAGTAATCCCTATCGCTAGCAAACATCATCCCAGCAATGCACACGAGTCAATTAGGAGTGATATTGATAGTTAAGTTCTATATTATATATATATATATATATATTGTTTATGTTTTTAGTTCTATTGCTTTTACCCTTTCTCGCAGATATTTTACCCAAAGTCACTGGTGTATGTAGGGCAGCATCGCCATGAGCTTTCTCTTTCATTATCTACGATAATTTTCAGAACTTTGTTTTTAGCATCGAAAACAAGATTTTGGTGTCAAACTCAAAAAGGAAGGTTGTTCGTATATGTTTAGAAACAGTTGCCAAAACGAATAGGTGATTGATTAACAACTCCAACTCCAAGTTACTATTATGAATAATCCAAGGCTGTAAAAAGTCAAAAGTTCTCTTCACGTTAGAGGATCCATCTTGTAATGTGCAATTGCGTCTGGATATTATTGGATGGTTCGAGTTTGACTTGTTAATTTGCTCATTAACAAGTCAAAGTTCAAATTTTCAAGATAGTCCCCTGCAAAACTTCCCATGACTGAATAACAATACTTCTTCATTATGTTAATAAAAATAGCTTAGACAGGTATCAAGTTATATGGTAAACCGGGAGAATCAATCGATAATGACAATAATTACTAAGATTTATTTCCGTTGATCATTTGGTTGCTACAAAGCATGAAGCCCAATTGCTGATATCTATAACAATCAATTTTTGAATAAGATTTATTTCCGTTGATCATTTGGTTCCTACAAAGCATGAAGCCCAATTGCTGATATCTATAACAATCAATTTTTGCATGCGTAAGACATTTAATTATAAACTCTTTCTTACATAAGTTTCTGTAGATCAATTCCGACATCAAATCTCCAGCAGGGATATAAATCAGGATTCACAGGAAGTACTTGGTTTTGGGTGCATCGAGCAAAGAGTTGCATTTAAGGCAGCTTTAGTTGTGGGATGGATCCAATTATAAGTCTGGGCTTTGTATGTCCACAAATAACCAACTTAAAACGACAGGGACGGCAGGGATGCCCAAGAAACGGTCTACAGCGTGACTTGACATAACCTCATCATTACGAGTAACGCCAGGAGAACCAAATAGAATTTTGGAACAATGCATTATTAATCTTATCTCCGAAGATTGTGCTGATGAGGAATTGCAATAATATTGTGTGTTAGGAAAATGAACCATCATTGCAGCAAGGAGCATAAGAGGTATGTAACTTTTTGTGGTGCAGGATAAACTAAACAACTCGGGTATATACTTTATGCTAATGGGAACCAAATTGGTTTGTCACCCTGCCGCAAATTGTACCCAGTTCCTGGAATATATTCTGAAATATGAATCTTACGTGGGATTCCTTTAATTTCTAAAGATGAGTTAAATTCTACCTAAGTTGTACCTCCTGACAGCCAACAAATAGAATTCAATCTCACTTAAAAAAGTATTAAATATATATACAAACTAGAAAGTGATTATATTACCAAAATGATGATCTTCCAAAACTAATTAGGATGCTTCTGCACTTCTACTCTGATGTTCTCAAGTCGAAGAGGCTCACACGGACAAGCCATTGCAATAAACTTTGGCACTGTATCCCCTGGCATCAGAACTGGCAGGCTCTGACCTCCATTTTGCTTTTTCTTCTGTTTAGAACAACAACAAAGCATGCATGGGCCTTTGTGAGGTGTTCAAAATAGTCACCCAAAAAACAAGTTCTTCAAGTCATTTTCTTTTAAGAATAACGTCAACACAGCTTAAGATTGTATAAACTCGCTAAAAAAAAAAAATTAGACCGGAAAGAGATACATACGACAGTCGGAGGTGTATATTCAATTTCTAGGATATGGTCGTCTTCGTCTTCATCGCTTGAACGTCCTAGTAAAGGTCGAAGCTTGTCCCAGTGTAGACAACAAACGAAAAACCCACTCATGGCAAGCAGAGTTATGAACAGAAGAGCTACGCCTAGAGGAAACCCAATGGACGGTCGGGCGGAATCATCATCATCCATGGTTTATTGCTTTCAGTTTCTTCTTATCTGATTCTGTTCACTAAACAAATGAAAAGAACACAGAGCATATAGCGTGACTGGTGACAATTTCAAGGCTCCTTCCCGCGGCCGCTCGCAATTTATGGAGCAGTGAGTGCGGTTTGGTGTGTGTTGGGTACACTTTAACGTACACTTCATCTTGGGTACGGAAAGTGCGGGCCCAGGTCTGCACTTGGTTTCTGCCGCTGGGAATGGACGATGGTTGGTTGGTCACCTTTTTCTGGTATGTTTTGCTGTGTAAGGCTTGTTTAAGGAAGAGAAGTTTTAAGGTTTCAAGAAAGGTTCTCTGCCACTTGCCCTTACTTTCTGGTTCATTTGGTGTTATCCAATTTATATTATAAAGACTGGAACGTACCAACATTTGTAATTCCAATTTGCGAATGTCTTGAAGCAGTGATTTATTAATAATTCTGAACTATACGCCTATTATTTAAACAGAAACAGCTATAATAAGAGTTGGTGAGAACTTTACGAGAATGAAATATGCTATTCATTGTGAGTAATGCTAGAAAATGTAACGATCCATGTATTTATTGGGACAATCTCTTATATGGAAATTCAGTTACTAGATAGGAAAATACAAACAAAAGTCCTGTTACGATGCCGTTAAGCTGAGTATGTCACGCCTATCTAACTGCAGCGGCTAATATGACACTCCCATGCCGGCATGAGCTCACCACCGTGATTCCTAGCTAACGGAAACCTCGCAATTCTACGTCAGTCGCCGCCTCACTGAGCTTGTTTGAAGTTACCTTGCAGCTTTCATTTTCTGGGCATAACACGGGAAGTTTTTAAGTTGGAGATTGAACATTTTGTTGAACTTCTGGTGTACGAGTAGCTGATACTTACACCACTTGGACGCTACGTTCAGAAGTTGACTACTAATACTTACGACTAAATGAAAATCTTACATGATTTATTATTCAAATAGCAAGAAGAAATCATTCCTAAAAAAAGTAAGGTGGAGAATATTTCATTTTCTCAAATTAAATTAAAAATAAAATATATGCAAAAACATAACTAAAATGCTGTGTGTGTTTTTGCTGATTTTCTCTCCATGTAATGTGTGTAAAAATTAAAAAAAAAAAGAGTTATATGTTTATCAATATAACCTAAACGCCTCGCATGTGGTTAAAAAAGCTTGTTGTAGTTCAGGATTCAAAATATTAGGTCTCAGTCACTTTCAATACCCAACTTATCCACCAATAACAACAGTAAAACATAAACCCCTGGTCCTAGTGGATGCTATGATTCATAACTTAATGAACTATTGAGTGGGAATGGAATACTCTTCTGTACCATGATACCATCTGTTGTGTATTTGATTGAAATGATTCGCATGTTTCTTTTCAATAAAATATCGCATATTCTGTTCAATCTTGCCTCTCTACAGATTAGTACCGTAGGGAGCCTATTTCCCTAGATTCAATTCTTGTCAAATTCAGGTCATAAAAAGCTGTCTTTAGTGACTGTGCTTAAACGCATGATCCTCTTTTTCTTATTTCTGGAAATCTGATTTACCTTTGAAAAATTCAATCGCACCTCTGAAAGCGTATGAAGCTTGGCTTGTATTCTCGTTTTTGGAAACTTGGAATGCGCCTCTTGTTCTTCATA
Organism: Erythroxylum areolatum; assembly: GCA_024520975.1. Lineage (NCBI taxonomy): Eukaryota > Viridiplantae > Streptophyta > Magnoliopsida > Malpighiales > Erythroxylaceae > Erythroxylum > Erythroxylum areolatum. The sequence goes on from JANIJH010000006.1 coordinate 12,063,289, forward strand.
TTTCCAGGTTTTGTGCTTACGTACTTCGTCTGGTTCTTGAAAACAATTGTAGCATACTTTCATAGTTTTAAGGATATGAAAAATACAATACATTACCCACTAGATTGAGTTTTTGGAAAAGTTTGTTTTTGAAAAAAAAAAAGGTTTGGTTTGGTTCTGGACTGCGTATGTTTTATGGTTGCGTTTTTTTTTACTTCAAGATTAGTGGCTATAGATGACGTTGTATCCTGTAATCAGCCTTCACCAGTGGCAGCTGAGGAGAAAGCAAAGGTGATAGCACGACTAACCAGAGAACCCTAACTCCGGATAACTATGGGCGCCCAAAAAGGGATAATTGCGTTAGTTCTCTAACACTTGGATCATTGCATGTGCGTCACAAAAAAATATTGGAGCATGACAGTGACCCTTCTTTAATCTTTTAAAAATCAAACGGAACCAGCCAGTTGGATTAAAAATCGTCTGAACCGGCTAGTTATCCGGTTCAGTTTCCTTTGAAAATCTCTATATATAAAAGTTGGTCGATTTATTTAGGAACTGGTTGGAACTAGTTTGTTGTATCTAAGATTAGAAGCCGAAAAACCACTTTCATTTCACTTTTCATGGTTTCTTTTCTTGGAATCTCGCTTCATTTTATGGGAATCTTAGTTCTTGACTTCTGCTTCATTTTCTGGAAATCTCACTTGATTGCTTCTCCTTGCTTTGTTTTTTGAGAATATAGAAATAGATGAATGAGTGAAGAGAATAGCAAAAAACCCATGTTATTTTTTGTCACTACCCCTCGCTAATTATAACCCCGCACCTCTTCTCTAGCTATTCTTTCGTTATCTTTCTTCCTCACGAAAACCTGAGAAGTCCTTTATCAATATCATTATACAGTGACGGAGTCAAGTATTTGAGATAGGAGGGTTCAAATATTTATTTTTTTTAAATTTTAGAGACTCAGTATACCAATGACCTCTAAATAACTCAATCCTTATATATATATATAAAATTTAAAAATTAAAAATATTTAATTTTTTAAAATTTTAGGGGACCTAGTGGTATGTCTCCGTCTCTGTCATTATACCATCTCCTTCACCTGTCACTAGTCTTAAGTTATAAATGTTTGTTCTCAAGAAACTTTTGTCAATGGCTACACTCATTTCTATTGTTCTCTAAGAATCTAATAAAACCGAATCCTTTCATCAACCTAGACCTATAAATAATAGAACCCGAGGAAGAAAACCTAACAAATGCCTACCTCGCAAGAAACATCCTCCCCAAAGAGGCATAGGTGTGGCTCAAATCGAGCATTTAAGGCTACAAGAATGGACAAACCGATGATTGACGTAGTGCGTCGTAACACTATTCAAAATAACTAGACCTACAACTATAAAAGTGGTGAGTCTAGGTCGATCCCACAGAAAGTGTTCAGTTAGCCCTTGTTATGAAATCAATTAGTTTTTAGGTTATGGGAGGGTTTTGGTTTGAGTTAAAATAAAAAAATAAAACTAAACTAAAGAAAACAAATTAAAAAAAGCATTTAAAGATGATGAAAATGATGAATTCGTTAAGGACCCGATCATCAATTTAATCTTTACCTACACCCAGTTAAATATACTTCATTGATTTGTTACTCTCTTACCTCTCCTAGCAACTATTAATCGTAAATTAATAATAAGTTCTATTAACCCCTACTTTCCATTAGGTCGTGTTTAACGAAGAGACATTCGTTAATTAAACCTAGCTATCGAATAACCTAGGATACGATCTCTAGATTTAATTGGAAAGTCTCATTACAAATTATGAAAACAGATTAATCCAGGCAACAACCACACAAAGCTTAGGTTATTTAACCTAGGTTATATTATCCCTAATGATTTGACACTAATCGGAAACATAACAATTACGAATTATATCCCTAATGATTCAAAACCATTAGTTGCTATAAATGGATCTCAACAAAACAATTACGAAATATATTAAAGATTTTAGAAATGGGTTCGTAATAAAACTGTAACATCCCATCCACATATTAAGGGTTGTGACCCGAAATTTCAATACATGCGAGCTCAAAGAGAAATTGAGACTAAGGAATGCAGAGGTAGAGAAATGTCTTACGAATTCGACGCCTCGAAAATCAAGTCAATTGGAGGTCGGATGAAAAAGTTATACACAAAAGAATAGAAAAGGGTCACATTGAATGCGAGTAGCTTGCGGCCACAAGACGCGTGTGCTCGCCCTCGCAAGGGCCAGCTTCCTTGCCTATTATTATTATTTTTCATTTCTACTTATTTTCCTCTCTTCTTCCACAATGAATAACTTTTCACTCAGGAGTCCAAATTTGACAAATTTAGTATCCATGAAATCATCAAAGAAAGCTCTACACTTTTCATGAAGGGCTCGAAAACCAATTCTATCTCTAAAGAAGTCAAAATCCCAATCAAAATTACTGCCCAAATAAGTGTCATCCTAAACAGTATCCCACTTTCTAAAAATCATAACT
>JANIJH010000006.1:12241361-12279176 GCA_024520975.1 Erythroxylum areolatum
AGTATGGTTGATGAATTTTGAGTAAATCAAGCTAACTTAAGGGTACAAACCTGATTGCAAAATAGTAGTATACAAAGTATGATGTTTGAATGGTCAAAATTTATGAATAGTTACATACCCGGAAAGGTCAATCAAGCATGCATTGAACATAACACATATGCATGTATATGATTGAGTACTTATTTGATTAAACAAGTTAGTAATATGTATATATGTGTGTATTGCATGATTTAGAAGCATAAATTGACCGACAGCTTTCAGACATTGTCGGCTCGTCAAGGAAATAGCTATTTGAAGCATACTGTGAGTTAACCTAGATGTTTACTTGCTATATTTGAATTGTTCTTAATTAACTGTTAGATATTGAACTGTTACTAATATGATTGTGTTAACTTCGGTCATTGATGGTCTGAGGAGTTTTATATTTGGGACTGTATTGGAAGTATTTGCAAATTAAATGTGAATATGAAAATTGTGTTCTCAACTATATGTTAAATGTCGGACTTAGATCCGATGAATGTGCTATTTGATTATACACACTGAATAAGAGTTATTGATAGCATATTATATGATTTGATACATTTTCATTACATTGATATGCATGATCATATAAAAGAGTTGTGACTGGAGTGACCAACATGAAAAAAAGCTTAAAGTTAAAAATGTGCATATAGAGCCACAGGCTCAACGATTAATGAGCTTGGTCTCTACAATGGGTATGAAATAGTATCTGAAATGAGCCCGGTATTCACAATGGATATGAGATAGTTAAATAGGCACTCGGTTACAACAAACTAAAATAGAAAGTGGAATCTCATGTGCATTTATATATATATATATATATACATATATAATTGATTATATGAATAATTGAGGTAAAAGACTAGATTATTCTAAAAAGATTATATGAAATGTTTGTATTATAATGTGCTTATTGAGATACGATGTATAGTGTGATTTGGTATACAAAACTATATGGGAATTGATTCAAGCTAATGTGATATACTTGTGAATTTAGTTGTATACTTGTGATGTTGTGTTTTGACTTGAGTGAGCACATCGATGATAATTCATTTACTAAATTTGCAAAACTCATCAAAATTACAACGTTATTTTTCAAGTACTGAGGAGACCTAACTTCTAAAACAATCTAGTGTTGTCAATTTTGGAATCAAGAATGGCTCAAATGTCTGGTCAGCTGATGTCTGAGGAGTTTAAATAGATTATTTATGTTAGCATCTCATTTCATATTAGATCTTTTTGTAATGTAAATATGTGGATTATGAGATGTAATGACAATGTAAATGATGTTTGTTAAATGGAATGAGAAATGTTGAACTTATGATCACTTATGTTTTGTATGATGCCATATTAGTGAATATGATTGCTCTAACATGCCATTTTTATAGGGTATGTTCTTAAATGTCCTCTGGATGTTCGGGCGTATGTTCTATGGTAGTGGTGTATTACAATGAGGTTCAATACATACATTCCATATAAATATTACTTCCACTTCTTCATTGTTGTGAACCATAAGTTTCTCATTCCCTTTATTTGGCTTTATCCTGAGTATGAACCCTTGCATTATGGAAGCACCTTGATCAGATACTCCACTATATAGCCACCAAGTACTTAATGCGACTATCGCAAATCAGATTCATAAATTGATAAGCTAAGGAGTTACCTGATGATCACAGTCTTTCTTTTTAGGCTTTATACTGCTGGCTTCTTTATCTTATGCAGACCTTTACAAGCACTGGATTGACCAGCATTAGTATGTGAAAAAGATTTAGTCTTTCTACCTTTGATCTTAGCGGGCTTCATCTTTGCCTTCCCTTTAGTTACTTCGAGGGATGTAGGAGTAGTAAGCTTGAGTTTCTCCTCCTCAACAACACAATAGGCAATCAAAGCATTGAAGTCTCATTCTTCATCCTATGAATAATATGTCATCACCATATTACTAAACTCTAGAGGGAGTGTATTCAGAATATGGTAAACTATGAAGACATCAGGAACAGGAATGTTTATCTTCAGTCTACTATGAAGATGGATCGTTCTTGATATGTACTCCATTACTCCCCCTTCTCCCGTATACTTCATGGAGAATAATTCTTTCATCAAGGCACTTGTCTTAACATTAGGTGAGACTGTGTACCTCTGGGAGACATTACCAAGAAATTACTTAGATATGTCATGTCTATGTCCAAAAGTCCACTAAGCAGATGGTCAGGAATGGATCTTTTAATGGTCATAAGACTTAACCTGTCAGACCAATCCTAGGCTTTATAGGTTGCTTTATGAGCTCTTAAGCTTATGAATGTAGGTAGAGATGGCCTATCCATCTATATGATCATATCAACCTCAATTATCTCTATAGCATTCAATACATCCTCTATCCACTTCTTTATATTCAAACCGGTCAGAGTTTCAATGGTGGCACTGATATTGTTGATTGAAAATGTGACTGAAAAATGATAATATTTAAATCAGCACAAATGTAGGATAACAACAATACTCAAAGCCATTAAACAGTATCTTTTCCGAAAATTCGATCACACATATTATGAAATACCTTTGGGCTGAATACATAATATATGCAATTAAACATTCACATAAAAGTGATCGGAGTACAAACCATTAACTCTCATGATATTACTACCTTTAAGCAAATAGATCACTTAAGCAACAGCTTTCCTCCATCTTATATCTTTATGCACATCTCAAAATGTTATGTAAGGCCAATACCTTTGGGTAGAATAACCAAACATAAAACCATAGACATCCCCCAACATATAAGTAAAACAATTTAAAATATTGACTTGAAACGCGACTTGGTGATTGCATTCTCATCAGCACTCAAAAAGTCTACGAACACAAGGGATATATCTTTATATCATCCTCACATCCATTATGGGCGTATGGCATGTGATAATGTAACATCAATAAATGCAAAAAGTCGAATGCACAGTCTTATTGTCGCACACTTGTGCTAAAGACATTCTCATAAAATTTCATTTGAGACTTTCATAAAAGAAAAATTTCAGTAGAGCGACTATCATGCATCACCGAACACTGAACCGACCACCCAAGACACAAGAACCTCATGTATCTCCTTTATAGTAAGTTCATTGCAGGAAAATTCATTCAATTGCACAAAAATTCACTAAAAAATGGCTACATAATGTCTTACTTCCTTTTTCGAGTGACTATCATATAATCCTAAACACTGAGCGTGAGACCCGAGACATGAAAACTTGAAGTATCTCCCTCATATGAGATCCGAAGCATGAAATTTCATTTGAAATTAGATTCAGAACGCCTTAATTCTTTTCCAGAAGTTAAATTTTAATTTATTACTAATGTAATAAATTCAAAAAAATAGAAAAACTCACTTTATGAATTTCTTGAACCTAGAAATTGACCTAAAACATCCCGGGGCACCCTTACGGGAAATCTGAAAATTTTTATTATTTTATTTATAAAATTACTACAGAAGTCCATATGGCTGACGTCAGCCATCTTGTCAGCTGTGCGACCGCACGAGAGGCGTATGTTCGAGAAGCATGTGTCGGACACACGCCAGTGTAGACGCACTAGAAATGTTCCCACCGAAGTTGGTGCGTGCGTTACACGCACTCGCCACGCGTCCAGTCGGTTTTTAGCCTGATGGTGAGGCGCACCCTCGTGGGAAAATGATGATTCTCGGCGAGTTTCGAGTCCATTTTTGGATCTCTCAGACTCATTTTCACTTTGTTTCTCAAGACTAAACACATACATACTACTTTCAAAACAAGAAAAAACTGAGAAACAGAAGTTAATTATCCGAGAAATTTATTGAGAAAAAACTGAAAAATTTTCGTTTTTAACCACCCGATCTTGTCATCGCTCTGATATCACGTGTAATATATAACGGTACCTTAGTTACGTATCCTAGATCGAATGTGAAAGGGCAATAAGCGAAGAAATATAGAAAATACCTTATTAAACTTTTTTAATAGGTTAAAGAATCCTTATATTTGCGAATAATATAAGCAACTGTAAGAGACCTTAACCTTTATATATAGCTTTCATACGGGACTTCACCATCACAAGCTCGATATGGATTCGGTCCGCACTTTTTACCTGAATTTTGACTCATTAATTTAGATTATTTATTTAGTCACTTTATTATCTTTATCTAGATCAAATTATGTAACTTAATCAATAAATTATTTTAAAAAACAAACAATGTAACTAAATATTGTCTAACTTTATAAAAAAATTGAAAAATATGAAACACCTCCCAGAACTGGTAAAAGCTTCCGCCAAGCACACGAACGAGAAGGGTGGGAGAGCAATCGAGCCACGACAGGGTCTGTCATGAGTCGATTAGCAGAGTCATCTCATAATCCCAAATTCCTAATAGAAGGTCAGGTGCATCATCGTAGAGGGTTCACAGAGAGAGAATTGTATGCGAAATAAGTAAATTAACGGACGAGGGATGGGTGAGAATAAATAATTTATATGGGTTGGCTTTATTTGGGTTGGTTTTTCTTTTTAATTAATCTTTTCTACTTTTGAATAAATAATTTATTTTTGTGAAAATTATAATTTATGTGTTAAAAAAATATATTAACGGATGTGATGAATCATGAATGTTTAATGACAAATTATTTTTATAAAAATAAAAATTTATTATCACTGGTTCTGCCGGATTCTGGCGGAACGGGACGTTGCCGTTTGGATCCATGAGTTGGTTGCTTCTTGTGATGACTTCGACGTGAAAGTACCTGCAAAACAAAGAAGGCACGTCGGGGTTGTGTCCCGATTAGCCCCTCCGACGCTCAAGTCAGTCTTTTGGTGAAGGTGAGGCTGCTGAATGCAGAGAAAAGCTAGGTTATGATTGCTTACCTTTGTTACGATAGAATTATACCTTATATATGGAGCTACAACTAGGTTTAGGTCTTTACGTGTGCATGGGAGTCTCTCTCATGCGGACGGACTGAGGAGAGCGTGGATCGGGCCTGGGCCTAACATAGCCATTGGGTACGAGACTGATCTTTGGATAATGGACCGATCGACCCATGGGTTGTTTTGACTGGATCCGGGCCCTGCACGACCGACCCAACTAATCACTTTTTAAATTTTACTATTATTTGAATCTTTTTTTATAATTAATCTTTTTTCATATTGACGTTGGATACATCTGAGTTATGTGGAATTGACTGTATCGGCATCTTCCTGGATACTAGTAGGACTAGACGTTGATGTAAGAGCATAAATGAGCTATAAAGGGACATGAAAAACTGATCTTACGATTAAGATTGCAAGGCAACTTTATTTTATTCTCAGGACCTAATGAGTAGAGTATCTTTTAACATATGGCACAGCTTTTGTGGTGATTTACGAGTTGAATAGTTGAGGATTCCCTGATGCACCGCAGTGCTCATGTTCTGCTGTCGCTTGACTCGGAGAACCTTTTAAGAGTCAACAAAGCATTGATCTTAAGCGCTATTTACGTATGCATACCAATTAGTTCTGTTCCTTAAAGACAGAGGAGAGTTTTTCTTTTCACAACCAAATTTCTATATAAGTTCTGAATTTTACGTGTCAGAAACGTGATTATGAAAGGTATTTCTCGTTCAATTGTGATTTATTTTGGAATGATTTGTGAGCAAAAGGCTACAAGTAGTTTCCGTGTGCCCAGATATTCCCAAAACATTATTTTGCTTTTCCACATAGAGGCAATTGAATAAGGTCTCCAATTATAGATATTGCGAAAGCCTGCTGACTAGAAACCAACTTATTCTAAACAACCTCACTTGAGAAAACCTCATTCAAGAAAACGAGAGACTTGGGACCTTTTTCTTTTTAATGAAAATTCACCATAAATTCTTCCTTTTATGCTGCTTCCATTTCTAGACGCATCTTCCTCCATATCCCGCACTTGCAAACAATGCTTGCTTTATGTCTTCTGGACTAATTAATACCCTGCGCTCCAAATCCTATAATTAAGAAAACAGAGAGAACAAATTTGCCTAAATTAGTGCTCACAACCCAGCGAATCTCATATGACTAGCCATTGAGTAATAATTGGTCTAAAGGTCTACCTCCGAGCAAGAAGCTTGCATTGCAAACTCATTGAAACAGCTAATAACACACTGTTCAATCTCGACGCCTAATGCCTCTAAAGTTTTTACTGTTGATAACAGCAACCCTGGCTTTCCTGTACAGAAAATCTCAATTTTCGTATCCATGTTTCTTCTTTCCACGTCAAACTGTGAAGGAACATTTCAGACATTTCTGTTCAGGTTTGGCTTAACAGTAGAGCTCAGTTTTCAGCAGTGGATTTATGTTCTTTTTGATAAATACAAAGTACATACCTTAGGTGAATTCCTCACTATGCTTTCGCCTCCCTTCATGTCCTTGAAAGTGTCCTTCAAGTTCAAATCATCTGAATCAACCTGAATTTCCTGTTCCAGGACGTTGATTCGCTCCAGTAGCTCCTTCATGTAATCTATAGTGTCTCCAAGTATAGATGTCCTGTCCATCTGTTGTCAAAGATGTTGATTTATTAGACAAATTGACCGAAACTTATCTAACATTATCCAGTAACACTACAGTTCTTACCTTGCTTATCTTGGGAACTATTGATCTCAACATCGATAGCCTGTCGTTTAATCTCTTTCTTCGCCTTCTCTCAGCCATTAGATTCTTCGATGGCTGCCCATCGACCCTCTTACCTCGGATCTTTCTTTCTGGACAAGAACCGACGTCGACAAAAGGCACTTCAGGCTCGGGAGATTGGGTTGGCTCAACTTTGAAATTAGCTTCCATCTCCAAATCGTGGCAACCGTTTACTGTAGTCAGACCATGTTCCTCATTCTCCATTATGGACATTGGTGTGTTTTCTTGGAGGGGAAATGGCGGTGTCTCAAGTGTATTATGTGAAGAATCTGTAAATTGCGGTACTGAGAACTCGTCAGTGAATTGTGAGCCAGAGAATTCATATCCAAAAGGGCATCCATGAACTTCATTGAAGTAGTAGTTGTTGAAGTCCTGCTGCAGTGTGGAGACTCTATCGCATAAAGAATTCTGCGGTAGTGTGGTTGGATTATCATTGACACCATCATAGTTCCAGCTACTATCAAAAAGCTCACTCATCTCCACTGAAAAACCTGGAATGGTTTCCCAATTTTCTCTTCTTATAGCTAGTAGTTCATCTAAGTAGCTCTGCTCATCGAGCTCCATCTCTCTGTTTCTCTCTCGGGAAGCGACAATTCCTTGGTAATTGAAGCTGCACAAAGTTGGAGAATATATAGGATGCAAACACACAAAAGGTCACAACTTGATCATAACAATATGGATTATATATATTATTTGGTGCATGTTGGCACTTTAGAACCTAAGGTTGAAATCTTATATCTCTATCTTTTTCACTGTTTTCGTGATTTTCCTGTCATTTTCACCGAAATCTATCTGTAATCAAACAAACCAAATATTAATTTTTTGTATCCCTGGGAACTTTGACCCCTCACATCTTTCTGAAACGAGAGGGATTGGAGCTAACATCATGCAGAACCTGTCAGGTTCTTTGTATGTTCTGATCTTTTGTTATATTATTTGTCCGTGAACGGAAGGTAACCAAACCCTCTTTTTCTTCTGCCCATCTCACCCCCTGAAAATTTTGCTGACTTTGGGTCCCATTATCCCATATGCTCCATGTCCATGCCCCTAGAATTTTGGTTCGGCTCACAAATTCAAATCTGTTTGTTGGGCTCTTTTGTTCTTTCTGCGCTTTTTTCTTAACCCTAAATTGGCTTCTAACCATTATAAAATAATTAAAATACTGTTAAAAATACATAAATAGATAAGTGAAATATATATAAAAATAAGATTCTTAATCTATTGTCTTAAAAGTTTTTGAATTTACAACAAAGTTATTAGTAATATACCAAAATTTGTGTGAATTTTTATACTGGACCATATAATACTATTACTCATTAATATCGGCTACTATTTTAAATAATTGTTTAAAATTAAAAAATAATGTGTGTATATATATGTTCTAAAATGTTATATATGTTTTTTAATTTACAATTGTGAATTAGTATTTTGTTAGAAATTTAACCTCCATCTCCATGTCGGTTGATATGCTTAGCACAAGTCAAAATTTTACGGTATAATCTAATACGAAAATTCCATATGACATAATCTCTTTCAATACTATTTTTCTTCTGAACTAATACAAAACTATATTCATAATGTTAATTTATAATTCACAATTGAAATTATTCCATATAAAAAATATACATAAAAAGCAACGAATTATATACAAAAAAATATAATTTATTATATATTATTTAAAATTTTAAGTTGAAACAGGGCATCTTAGTTGTATATAAGTTGGAGCTGGCCCGGTAATCCTTCAAATGCATCCTGTTAAGTCTAATTAGTACGCGGAATGCTTACTAGGGAAAGGTACCTGTTATTCAATCGCAACAGGCGAATGTGTACTTCGAGTCTGCGTCCATACTATTACTTAAAGCAACAATTTTGGCGGATATGTATGGTGCTATTGATTAGAAGAATAGAATAACATTTTCTTTAACGTCTTTTTTTTGTATGTAGCTGCTGCAATTGCTCTTTTAACGCTTATTTTGGCTTTTTACCATCGGTAAGCTCTGTCAATATGTCATATCTCATTTTCGATGGCTCGTTGAGGGGTTCATTTTTTCATTGTAGAGAGCACTATAGTCCGTCTTTTTCTAGCAGTCTCTTACAGTCTACATAATTCTCCAACAGTGCTTGTTATACTTTATTTTTGTCTAGGGAAATAAACTTGAGATACCCTTTTTAAATTTTTGTCGATAATATTTCTGAAGTGTATAAATTAAGATTAATAAGAGCTTATCACAGCAAGTCAAAAGCTTTAGGTGATGCTAACGACTTGAATTGGTGTCATTATCCTTATTTCCATGGTAATATGTCTATGTCTAAGGCTGTACAAGCCTAGTGCCAACTTGATTTCATTCTAAATGTTGCGTAAAGTTTATGATTTGCTATATATGTGTGCTTACTATTTAAAAGCAAGAAAGGAATAGTTTCCAATCCATGGAAGTTCTTTGTCCTTCCATTATATCTGACGAATCTGAGCCATGTGCTATGGCTCTCTAGGGTCTAATTTAACTCGGAAAGAAGAGGTACGTGGAAGCTTGGAAGTGCTTAAGTTGCATTACATTATCATTATAGAGGAAAAAATGGAACAACAATCAATTATCCAATATATATAGGTGATTAAAAAGTCAGAAAAAAGAAACAATTGCCTATCGTGGAGATCATAAACAAAATAGGAAAGAAAATCGAAATAACCTCTTATGAGATGATTGGAACCATTTTTTGTAATTAAAATGATACTTGGTTTGGGAATCATTTTGGTGACTAACTGTTAAATGATAATTATTATTATAGTATCTTATATTGATTAAGTATGAATGATAAGGGTCAACTATTTAAATGATTAGTTCTAGTCATTTTGATAATAATTGATCCAAGCTCAATTCTAATATACTATTAGAGTTGATGGTTTGGTTTGGTTATTACTACGTTTATTTCAAGTGATAACTGGATGTCCAGTTCTAATTACACTTAAAGGAGAGCATTAGAATATCTTATATTGATTAAATATAAAAATGTTAAAAAATTTATAAATAGTAAGAGATAACTATCTAATAATTGACCAAAACTCAATTCTAATAATTACGGGGAGCCACAATTTGTCATCGGAGCCGGTGAAAAATTCGATGTATCAAATGATTGACCGCGGAAAAACCTTCATCCTTGTAATATTCTTATTTAATATACGTAGAAAGGTAAGCAGAGAATATAATCATAGTCATGGAAAAGGCAATTCCCTTTATTGATTTCCTGGAAAACTATATGTCTCGACAAAATTTCGGGAATAACTTTTGCCACAAAAATTATTCAGTAATCAAGCAAGGAAGCCCAAAATATGGAGATAAAGTTATGCAACTCTCTTAATTGTAATTTAGCAAAGTCATATATTGAGATTGACTTCAACCATTGGTTAGAGAAAGTTACACGTCTCTTAATTGTAATTTAGCAAAATCATATTGAGATTAACTTCAACCATTGTTTGATAAAACTTTTAGTAGTAACATTGGACTTCAACCCACTGTTTCCAATACGTTTGTTTTTATAAAAACTAATTTTAAATTTAAAAATAAAATTAGATTCCTATCCGTTAAAAAATCGTACTTATGTAACTTTTGAATTGTAATGCTAAATAATAAAATATGATCAGTTATAATTACTTGGAACCAAATCCAACAGTAGGACAAAAAGTCCCTCAATATACTCTTCCATTTAACATCTGAATAATAGTATCACTTCAATTCTTACCCTACAGGCTTAACAGTGGATATGCACAGTTCTCAAAAGTTCACTGTGCCATGCCTATACGTAGCGTATGTATTCTCATAGTCTCTTGGGTGGACTAGTTCATTGCCGCGAAACAAGGATTATGTCGAAAAACAAAATTATTCCATAATACCACGTTAGGAACCTTAGCAGGGTTTAGGAATGAGCACGATTTGAGTCGAACTTAAAAATTCAAATTAGTGAGTAAGTTTTAGATTGGATAAGTTGAAACCTATTTTTGTTATTTGTAAAAAAAATTATTGTTACAAATCTTAAATAGGTTCCAAATGACAATAATTTACGACTTTGGATTGAGCAGGTTGAGGTTACTAATATAGAAAAATGGATATTGCGTGGTCCTAAACCAGGTTAATGACTTAGTAATCCTATTTTTCTTTACTTTACAAGTTGAATGTAAACCACTTTATTAATTTATATGTCCAGCAGGTTTTTTGGTAGCCAATGCTCCCCGTTTTTACAGCAATTATTCTTAAGATTAAGTCACGAAAATAATTTTTTTATAAAATTAAAAAAAAAGTTGTGTGTGTTATAATCTTTCCTAAATTCTTGCAAAACTGGAAGTCTTATTCGGCTTTGGACTCCTTCATAAGCTTATCTTTTGAATTGGCTTGTACACGATTATATCACGAGTTGCTGCTGTATGTTTATATATATGTAAACAATCTCATCAATGTTGGTTTTGGTGGCTTTGATGGCTCAATTCGTATCCTATATTGGGAAGAGATAAGAATGGGAGGAGTTTTTTCATGTTATAAAATAACACCTCCCCTCTTATTCTAAATCATCCAAAAAAATTTGATATATCTTCAAAATTTGTACACATATCAAATTTAGTATTCTTTTCCTAATAAGAGCAAGCTGCCTTAAGTGATGCTCAAAGACTAGGCACAATTGGTCAAACTCCATTATCAATTTTTGAGTGTATTTTTTCCTTATTTCTTTTTTATTCCGCATTTATAATATTTAATATTGATTTGTCGGGTTTATTTGTACAATTAGTTTGAGTGTATAATTCTTAAGTGATGCTCGAAGATTAGGCACAATTGGCCAAACTCTATTATCAATTTTTGAGTGTATTTTTTCCTTATTTCTTTTATTTATTCCGCATTTATAATATTTAATATTGATTTGTCGGGTTTATTTGTACGATTAGTTTGAGTGTATAATTCTATTCTCTTGTATGTTGTTGATTAATATACGGGTTTAGGTTGTGATAATATACTGTGCAAGTAAATTCTATCTAGTAGTTTGAGTTTTAAGTGGGACCACTGTGACCCCTCCTGGCTTTATTAGAAATTTATTTAGAATGGTAATTCTGTCTTAGGAGTATGTTTAACAGTCTTTCTTTGGAATTAGTGAATCAGTAAAATTCACTAGTCGTAATTTGAGTAAAAAATTACCCGATTTTCCTAACAAGTGATATTAGAGCTGAAGGTTCATTCTTGGTTTGTTTGTAATATTGAATATTATTATTTGAATCTGTAATGATGTCTGTAAATTCACCAACAACTAGGGACATAACAAATATGACACAGCGGCATCGACTTCCTCATTCACATGGCAGAAAGTTTTGGGCTGAGGCAGTGACATACGCTCAACATCTCGTTAATCATTTGCCATCATTTGCAATTGGTGACAAGATTCCATTAGAGATATGATCTGAAAAACCTGTAACAAATTATGATTCTATGAATTTTTTGTTATACTGCATATTATCATGTTAATAAATCAAAGTTGGATCCAAGAGCAAAGAAGGCATTTTTTATGGGCTTCAATGTTGGAGTTAAAGTATACTGTCTCTAGTGTTTAGAGGCAAAGAAGACTATCATTAGCAGAGATGTTACCTTTGATGAATTTCTCATGTTGAATAAGGTGATACAAGGAGAGAGTGATGGTACATTGAAGTAGGTGGAGTATAAGTCAAAGCAGACAGAGTGTACACCGAAGCAGGTAGAGTTTGAACAGATGATGGTGAGCCCATCAAAAAGCAATATCAGTGACTCTTCTATGGTAGAAGAAGAGTCAGATGAAGAAGAGGTTTTAACCCAAGAATCTCAACAGTAGCCAAAATCAATTGCTATTAGAAGGACAAGACGAGAGATTCAGAAACCTGTTCGTTTGTTGACATGGTGGCCTATACACTTCCAGTTGTTGTTCATGTTCCATCCAATTTTTCAGAAGCCATCCAAAGTATAGAAAATGACAGATGGAAAGGTGCAATGGAAGCAAAGATAAAATCCCTTGAGAAAAATAAGACCTGAAAGTTGACAAAATTGTCAAAAGGAAAGAAGACAATTGGATGTAAATGGATATTTGCAAAGAAATAAGGATTTCCTAAAAAAAATGATGTTCGTTATAAGACAAAGTTGATAGCTAAAGGATACGCTCAGAAGAAGGGAGTTAATTATAATGATGTATTTTCTCCAGTTATTAAACATTTCTTCATTAAAATTCTGTTAGCCTTGGTAACGCTTTGAATTTGGAGCTAGCTCAACTTTATGTGAAAATCATGTTCCTACATGATAATTTGGAGGAGGAAATCTATATGTCTTAGCCAGATGGATTCAAAGTTGCTAGTAAAGAAAATTGAGTTTGTAAATTGAATAAATCGTTGTACGGATTGTAGCAATCACCGAGACAATGGTACAAATGATTTGACAAGTTTATGATGGGCATGATATGTTAATAGCTTCCAAGAATTGAGATGAAATTAACAAAATGAAGGCTCAGTTGAATGAAGAGTTCGAGACGAAGGATTTGGGAAAAGTCAAGAAAATTCTCGACATGGAGATAAGTAGGGATAGACAGGGAGGCAAACTTTAGTTGACTCAGAAGCAGTATTTGAAGAAAATACTACAATGTTTTGTTATGAACAAAGATATAAAATCTGTAAATAATCCGCTTTTATTTTAAGCTTAGCAACTAGTTATCTTCAAAGACAGATGAAGAATAGGAATACATGGTAAAAGTCCCTTATGCTAATACATTAGGAAGCTTGATGTATGCAATGGAGTGTACGAGACCCGATATTTCATAGGTAGTTAGTGCAGTGAGCAGATATATGCATGATCTTGGCAAAGTTCATTGACAAGTTGTGAAATGGATTCTACGGTATATTCAAGATACTGTAACTGTTGGCTTATTATTTGAGCGAGATAAATCACTTGGTCAATACTTAGTTGAATATTATGATTCTGACTATGCAGGTGATTTGGATAAGCGACGATCTACAATTGGCTATTTATTCACTTATGCTAAGGTGCCAGTTAGTTGGAAATTAACTTTACAGTTAATAGTGGCTTTGTCTACAATAGAAGCAAAGTATATGAAAATTACAGAGGCTATGAAGGAAGCAATTTGGCTTCATGGATTAATAAAAGACTTGGGAGTTGGTCAAAAACACCTTGTGGTGTATTGTGACATTCAAAGTGCTATTTACTTAGCAAAGAACTAGTTTTTTCATGTAAAGACGAAGCATATTGACGTTCGCTATCACTTTGTGCAAGAGATTCTCGAAGAAGAGAGGATATTTCTCTAGAAGACACGGACTATAGAAAATCCTATAGATATAATGACCAAGGTAGTGACAAAAGCTATGTTTAAACATTGCTTAAACTTAATCAACATCTTGCACTTTTAAGTTGGCATCTGAGGGCACAAATTAGAAGCACTACAAAGACTGTTTTGTTTGATTGGGAGTATGAATGATGCTTACATTTGGTGGGATCCGAAATTGTGCCAAGATAGAGATTTGTTGGTTTTGGTGACTTTGATGACCCAATTTATATTCTATATTGGGAAGAGATGAGAATGGGAGGAGTTTTTTCAAGTTGTAAACTAATTCCTTTCCTCCTATTCTAAATCATCCAAAAAATTTGATATATCCTCAAAATTTTTATACATCTCAAATTTAGTATTCTCTTTTTAATAAGAGCAGACTGCCTTAAGTGGCGCTCGGAGACTAGACACAATTAGTCGAACTTCGTTATTAATTTTCGAGTGTGTTCTTTCCTTATCCTTTTTATTTATTCCGCATTTATAGTATTCAATATTTATTTGTCGAGTTTATTTGTAAGATTAGTTTGAAAGTATAATTCTTTTTTCTTGTATGTTGTTGATTTATACGCGGGTTTAAATTGTAATAATATACTATGCAAGTAAAATTTATATAGTAGTTTGAGTTTTAAGTGGGATCACTGTGACCTCTCTAAGCTTTATTGGGAATTTACCTAAAATGGTAATTCTATCTTAGGAGTAGGGATGGCAATGGGGCGGGTATGCCATCCCCCGTACCCGCCCCATGAACTCGCCCTCACTCCCATACCCGCCCCCATCCCCGTCGGGAATTTTTTGGCACCCCCCATACCCGTACACGTTGGGGGTTTGACCCTCATCGGGTACCCGTTTACCCGCCTCTTTTTTTTTAAAGATAAGTTTATTTAATATGAATTGACTATTTGTTTTTCTTTTAAATTTTCATGCTACATTCATACATACATACTGAATTTAAATAAGCTTATCTTTATTTAATTGCTGGGTTTGTATGTATATACATATATAATGACAAAATTGTAATTACTATATAACGGGTAAACGGGTATGGGGGGTAGTATCCCCATACCTGCCCCGATACCCGACGGGTATTTTTGTTAACCCCGCATACCCGCCCCACGGGTAAAAATTTGCTCCCCATACCTGCCCCCATTCGGGTAATTTTATCAGGTACCCATCGAGTTCGGGTACAATTGCCATCCCTACTGAGGAGTCTGTTTAACAGTCTTTCCTGAGAATTACCAAATCAGTAAAATTCACTAGTCATGATTGGAGTGAAAAATTACTCGATTTTCCTAATAATCAACATGTATGTGTCCTGTTAATTTCCTTAGGTTACTTGAAACCAGGTCGATTGAATAACTACTAAATGAAAGCATTAGTACCAATTTGATTATTATATTCGTCAGTATTTGTTGCTTTCCATAATATAGAGCTTAATATTGGACGCTTCAAACCATCAGCAGAAGCGGTGTCTGAAGCGAACCATTTTTGTTTCTTGTAGTACTAGAAAATTCACATCTTTTTATCAAATTCAATACCTCACTTAAGTTCTAATCTTTTCTCCATATACTTCCGTTCTTTAAACTTCTTTTTCATACATATTCGGTGAATTTATATATAAGATAACGACGAAAAAAAAGAACAGAAAAAGATTCCAGAAAAGGTAATGTGATAGTAGCAGAATATGGCCATGCCAAAATTCAAGGATTTAATGATTTGTTATCGAATCTTGTGGGTCATTAGTGGAGAAAATATGTTTGAATTTAGTATATAATATATAATAGAGAAATTTAGTATATGATCAAGGAGAGTCTACATAAACACCTAATATAGGAGATTATAAGGGAAAATCGAGAGGATGGTTTGATGCCCTTTTCTTTTCTTGAACATTTATGACATGACTTGCAACCACGAGAACTACAAGCACAGAAAGAGCAAAAGGTTGTAGGAGAAAACCACGGGCTGATTCTCGCCAACAACCCGACACTAGGCGGTTTCGTAACGGTGGTTTTCATACCAGTCTCTCTCAGTCTCTGTCTGTCTCTGAATATTACTTTACCGCCCACAATATCAAATTAGGGTTTAGGATCTACCTAAAAACCACTCTTTGTATTTGTCAGGTAGTGTTTTGTTTTTTACCACAATCAATGCTATAGGGGTCCATTGCATTGCCTATGTATAGGGGTGTATGCATATAATATGTATATTTGTGTTGGGGGTGTATGCATATAATATGTATATTTGTGTTACAGTGAAGTACATAAGTGCAGGGTAAACAGCTTTCCTCTGGAAGTGACGATTAGGTATCGTCTTGTATTGTCTTTTTCCTCTTCCATGGGCATGACTTGAATGTGCTTAATGGACGTAGGGTGAGTCATTGTTCGGAGGAAGTACTTTGTTCTTCTCTTCATCTGTATTAAAGGCAATATTTGGTATTTGGCATTTTTTGGGTTTGAAGAGAAAACTAAAATCAAAATCACGAAAATAACTAAATGGTGGCATAAAGTGGCTTAGCCATCGTGAATCTTTTCCCTTGTTATGAGAGGGCAACACAAGGTAAGTAGGTAACCTGCGATTCAAATGGTACGTGTGGAATTTTAGATGAAGTGTTGTTTTGAGTTTGAATTCTTGGAGGACTGGAATTTTAGATGAAGTGTTGTTTTGAGTTTGAATTCTTGTAGGACTCTTCAATTATTTTAAGTTTTATTAATTGGTTGTAGTTTATCTTAAAATTGCAAATACTGTATCTGAATTGATACTTTAAGTAATATCAGATTTTATTTTAAATAAAAATTATAAAATTATAAAATAATATCTTAATTTTATATAATAAAAATCAAAATTTTATTATAAAATTTGTTTTTTTAAGGTACATTTTTAAGGACATTTAGGTATTTGAAAAATCTCCTGGAAGAAAATTTTTAAATTGAAAATGAATTGAAATTAGTTTAAAATAGAAAATAAGAAATAAAAATATGCTGATATTTACTAGATCATTAAAATTAAATCATACGATCAAGACCCCTGATGACCAATGACCTTTTGATATTTTCAATCTTTTCTTAAGGAAATCCTAATCCTAAAGTAGAAACAAAGATGGACTGAAAATGATGGGAAAAGAGTTTGGTGATTTGATATCCATTTTCTTCGTGGAAATATAAAAGGCGTGTTACTTGAGATAAATATCAGCACTTTTTTGTAAATTTGGATTTGAGATTTTTGTGGTCTATTGATGTTTGCAGATTTGGTTTTAAAGCTGGAAGAGTTGTATGGGGCATCACTCATCAGTAATCCTACATTGCCCGTTGCTAACTGAGGATTTGGATACTCTAGTATCGATCATCTCCAATGAGGATCTACATTCTAATACAATATTACGATATAATATTGTATTAGAAAGTAATATTAAAGACGAGAGTTTTTTTTTTTCTTTTCTATCTTCAAGAGGGGGGTTTGCTGTTTATCTTTTGTCCCAAATATTTATTATATCGTCCAAAATTGGTCAGCATAGTCCAAAATTTTTTGTACGATCCAATATTACATTCTAATACAATTACATACTAATTTTTTGTACTATTTTTTAGCTGGTATCAACCAATGCCATACGAGATCTATTACTTTAATGCATATAACATGGATGCTATAAGAGTTGATTGAATCATTGATCTGCTAAACGTTTTACTCAGTCCTGTATGATTGTAGGGATATTGAATGTACTAAATGAGTTTATTCAAAGCATATTTTAAAAAATAGTGATTAAAATTTCATATTATGGAAAGATATTGAACTATGACTAAAACATTAAGTATTCCCTAATTTTCACTTTAGATAGTATGAGTCATACAAAGTATATATTTGTTTATCTTAGTTACTCATGTAAATTAACGGTATTTAATTAAAATTTTGACTTGAAAATTTGTACCTGTTAAGAAAAATCTAATATTCAATCAAAATTTTAAAAATGTTTCATGAAAATTTTTTTTGCTTGATTTTTAAATATTAAAAAATTGTAAAGATCATAGATCCAAATTTTACTAAATTTTGTAGTAATAGAATGAGATGTGCAAACATATATTTTCATATATTTGGAACATATTGAATAAGTTGTTTAAATATAAAAAACTTCAAGGTAATTTATAAAAAAATGATAGAACTATAAAAAAACATTATAAAATGTCAACGTACTTAATATACAAGGCTCCGTATTTTGGGAAAATTTGGGGAGGATTTTATGACATTATGGTCATAAAAGAATACCTTTATAAGTTGCTCGAAGGCTTACCTTAAAAAAACATCATATCTATTATAAAAAATATAATTATTTATGATGAAAATGAAATTTATAGGAAATTTTAAAAGTTTTTGAGAGTTATAACTTTTACAGTTTATATTCCATAAAAAATAAGAAGATAATTTCTTTCAACTCTCTTGTACTTTCGATATTTAAACAAAGAATATATGAAAAGATAAACTAATCGAAATATCACTTTGTTGTATCGAAGAGAAGAAACCAAGGACGTGTGGGTTCACGTTCAATGCAAACAAAATAGTGTGACGGGACTGACGTCAATCTGCTTGTGCTCGCGTAGAGCAACAGTTCCTAGCTCTCTACTTGCAGCTGGCTGGAAACGAAACTTAAACAAACCAGACGACAAATACAACTTGAGGACCGACTCAATGACAGTTAGCTCTTCATTCAGACGTTTCTGATGACCAAATCATTTTATTGAGTTCAATCAGTTCACTGTTCGTGAGTTGTTGTCCCTGTCTTCGCTGCACCAAGACAATATCCAAAAGTATATGGTTGACCGCCGGTTTCAAACTAATGAAGTCGGCATACTTCTTTGTCCCGTGGGATATATAATAATTAATCCGAGCTGTCTTACTACTGAAAAGAACATGTGATTCTAGTAGCTTTATGGGTGGTGATGGAATTTGTGTGGAAAAGGGATAGAGATTTCGTTGCTGTAATCAAATACCCCCTTGCAATATAATATGTTTTATTACTAAGCAATGGTCAAAATAGAATGCTTTCTTTTCCATAAACTCCACATCCCAGTTCATTCGTTGAGGTGATAGATTCAAGGATTAAATGTTTTTCATTCAGGATAATGTTCAGTGAGGAAGATGAAACTCTAGGTGGCAACTCGAACATTGTTCATTACATTATATATCATTTCATTTTTTCAAACAAGTTAAGACATTATCTAAATTCTTGAAATTGGATAAATATTGTGAACTTTAAATGCAGATATAATTGTATCTTGCATGTATAGCTGTTAATGTCAATGCTCTGTTGTATGGCGGTGATGCGTAATTGAATACAACACAAACCATTGAAAGTCAGAGTAATAACACCGATGGACTTGAGACATAAATCCACGTTTAGGTCGGATTTCAATCAAGATTAGAACATAATATGCGAAAGTCCTGAAAGATGTAGTTTCACTAAGATCCTGGTTCTGTCGCAAATGTTTTGAACTGTTTCTATTGGTTGTTTGATACAAAATATTGTCTTAGCAACTGTTGATTTTTCAAAAAATGCAAATAGAAAAATTAAACAAGCAATAAACAAAATGACAATTAAGATTTGGTAATGTAGTTTGGTACATCTTGCTTATATCTTCAAGGTTTTCACTCAGCTAAATAGCTTTTACCAAAAAACAATAGTTTTATACAAGATTTTATTGAGCCGATACTATTCAATCCTTGATACTATTCACTTGTCCTCACACTCCGTGAAAGTATTTCACTCTCAATAATATGACCACTTTATGCTAATCTCAACAGATGATTTTTATAACAATGTTTGATACTAAAGATGAGAATAAGACAACTCAAGTTATTAAATCAATAAAGGCATAGACAAAGAAAAACACTTGAAATAAAAACACTCCCCTAAATATGTAGTTTTATCAACCGAGAGTATGAGAAGTCATCCACCTAGAATTATGCTGTGAACCCTTGAAGTCTTCTAAGCATCTCACGCATAATAGCCACAAAACTCATCAAATGAACAATTGTCTCATCACTGAAACGTCACAAATAATAGAGCTTTTTAACCACACCAGTATGTTGGACCTTTTATAATATAAAAACAATAATTTGGATAGCCAAAAAAATTCACATAACAAGCGGAGATAACGCAATTGCCCAAGATGGACAAAATCATTGAAAAATTCAACTACCTTAGATAACACAAATCATCGAAATAGGCTGCTAAAATCACCAAAAAATCAATACAATATCCTTATTAGTATATGGTGATATTATCCTAAGTAAATCCTATCTTCACTAAGATTTCGTCCTTCATGCAACCTTTGCTTCAAGAATCCCACTTAAAGTAGATAACTTATCATAATGATATTCCATATATATATAACTATTTCTAAATACAAATAATGCCCAAAATTAATTAAAAAGATATCATAAAAAATATCTTAACAATCTCCCCTTTTTGGTATTATTTGTCACATATGAGAACTCCCCCTTAAGAAGATAACTGGATACACCCCTTTAATCAAACATCAAGTTTACAAAAATAATTGTCAAGTTCACATAAGCTGAAAATATCTAGAAAAATTACCAAAGAAACAATAATACCAATAAATAATTATCCAAACATCCAAATTTCTTCTCCTTAGGACAAAAAAAAGCCAAAAAGTAAGGTTAAGAATTAGTCAAGCGACGAAGAACCCTCTGCTTAAGTTGACGAAGTGCATCTAACCCTGCTTGAAAGACACCCTCAATCCGATCAATTTCAGTAAGTAAAACAACATTAAGATTAATAGTTGATGTGACAGATGGTTCAGACGAGCCATAAGATAAATAAGGCAAGTCGATTACCCAAGCTTTGTTGTTAACATTTAATATACAATGAGAGATGTTCAGCAAAGACATAGGCTCAAGAACACTACTAACTATCTGAGGTACATTATGGGCATACAAAAACTATGTAATAAGACATAAAAGAGTATAGAAAAGATTGTTGTTTGCTAGTAACTACAATCATGGCCTCAATAATAATTCTCTCCAAATTAAAATTTGCCATGATATTTATGGCATAAACCAATTTAGCCTGAGTCAGATAAACTATAACAATGTGAGTACTAGGCATCAAATTCACCAACACATCCAATTCACTAACAACAGCTTATGAATCACAAAATATTTTTGCGACCACTCACAACAGCTTATGAATCACAAAATATTTTTGCGACCACTCAGGTGCACAAAGTGTAGAAGAAGATGGCCAAGTAGTCAATTTACCATTCATTAAAACAGTAGGCAACATATCATGAGTCATAATAAAATCATCCTCATAAGACCAATCACCAATCAAATTATCAAACCCAAAAAACATATTCAACCAAGTCGGATCAAATTTTACCATTGTTCCTCTCATATACATTGTATGATAACTCACTGCAAATTCATCCAAAACACCCTTATTAGGATTGCAATAAAATTTTCTAACAAGTTCATAATTATAGTGTTTTGGTAGTAAAGCAGCAGTCAACAGATTTCTTTCAGTTAACAACACATCTAGACGAAATTGTTGATATTCAGTCAAATTTATAGGATGGACAATAACAAACTCAATATTTGCAATGGAGTCTCACTTATATTGTGCAGCAGAAGAATAAAACTTGTGAGATAGAGCATCATCCACTGAAATCTAAATAGGTGTAAGGTGATGAGGCAGTCAGACTGATTTCCCAATGTGCTTGATTGGGCATCAGGAAGCAAAAGGAGTAGCTGTTAGTGGTGACACAATCAGAGATATAGGAGCAGCGGGCTCAATAGGAGCATTTTTTAGATCAGAGGAGGATTCCTCTACTATGTGAGATAACACTCATATTACATCCTCATTAACTTTTGGTTATTCCCGAACAAAGAAAGGCTCGAGAATGTCGATGGGTACTACCAAGGATGAGCCAATGCCTATCATCGATCTACCACAAGGTAGGTGTTGTTGGAGAAGGCTAGAAAAACAAGGAGGGTCTACGATGGATAGTACCAACGCCATAGGGGACTACTCCAAGTGAGAAGAGAAGGCTTGATGTTTTGATTTGCCTATTGTAGCTCTAAACATAAAAGTGCCTAATGAAGATGAAGGAGAGAGGCATTGATGTAGAGTGAGAATCGTGAGAGAGCTAAGAGAGAGAATAAGTAGTAAAGAGAGTAACATAATACTCAAAACTGAAAGAGAAAAACAAGTCAACGGAGACAAAATTTGAAAATAATGAAAAAGAGGGAAAGGGGAATATGCAATGACAACTCTAATCTAAGACCAAAAATTAGGGATTTTGTCCCTTTATAATTTTTCTTTTTTAATAACAATAAACTACATTGCATCAAAAATGTAAATCACACAATCCCAGAGCCCTTTAAAGAAATTCAAACCTGATTGAATCAAGAGGTTTTGTAAAAATGTCATCCAATTGCTTCTCAGTTGTTACATATGAAAGAACTGCAACTTTCGTCTCTATAAGCTCTCAAAAGAAATGATACTTCAAGTTGATGTCTTTGGTTCTCGTTGAAGTTGATTTCTTTGGTTCTCAAATGCTAATTTGAGTTTTTTGAGATGTCTATAGCACTCTTGTTATCACACATAATAGTTAACACATCTTGATCTACTCCATATTCCTCCAACAATTGTTTCATCTATAAAAGTTGAGAGCAATAACTACCAATTGTTATATTCAGCTTCTGTCGTCAACAATAAGATGGAGTTTTGTTTCTTACTATTTCATAAAATTAAATTGTTACCTAGAAAGAAACAACCCCTGATGTACTTTTTCAATCGTCTAAATTTCCAACTCAATCGGCATCACTATAACTAGCTAGATAGGAAGTAAAATCATATGAATACCATAACCCAAACTTAGAAGTGCCACTGACATACCTAATAATCCTCTTTACCGCTATCAAATATGACTCCTTTAGGTTGATTAATAACAAGCACATACTCCAATGCTATAACAGATATCCGGTGTACTTGGAGTTAAATAAAGTAGACTTCCAATGATGCTTTTGTATAAACTTACATGGATACCTTTGCCATTATCATCTTTGTTCAACTTTGTAGATACATTAATAGGAGTTCTAACATGCCGTGTATTCTCAAAGCCAAATTTCTTCACCAAATTCTTTTCGTATTTGATTTGTGATATAAAGATGCCATCATTCAATTGCTTAATTTGTAATCCTAAAAGGAAATTCAATTCACCTACCATGCTCATCTCAAACTCATGTGTCATTAACTTCATAAATTCTTCGACCATCTTCCGATGAGTAGACCCAAACACAATATCATCAACGTATATTTGCGCAATCATCAAATTAGAATTGAATTTTTAAGAAATAAAGTTTTGTCTACACTACCTCTTTCGTATCCTTGGTTAAGTAGATGTTAAGTAAGTTTTTTCATACTAAGCCCTTATCACTTGCTTGAGACCGTAAAGAGCCTTTTTGAGCTTATATACATGCTCGGCATGTATTGAATCAATGAATTCCTTTAGTTGTTCAACATATATTTTTTCTTGTAGAAACTCATTCAAAAACGCACTCTTCACATCCATTTGATAGAGTTTGAATCCTTTTATACAAGCTATGGCTAAAAGAAGTTTAATTGATTCAAGCCTTGCCATATGAGCAAAAATTTCATCAAAATCAATGCCTTAAATTGAGAGTTTCCTTGAGTAACTAACCTTGCCTTATTTCTAGTCACATTGCCTTTGCTATCGATTTTGTTGCAAAATACCCATTTTGTTCCAATTACATTCACGTTCGATGGCCTTGGCATTAATTCCCACACATCATTTCGAGCAAACTGCGTTAACTCTTCTTATATAGCTACTATCCAGAATTTATCTTGTAATGCTTTTTTTTTTTTTACATTCTTTGGTTCAAATGAAGAAGTATAACATAAAATCTCTGTGAGTTCCCGATAATCTATCCTTTTTCTTTCTCTTGTTTTCCTTTTATCACTAACTTCACCAATTACATTCTAAATAAGGTGATTTTGTCTGATTTGTGATGGAGGATCTCTGTAGAAATCATCTTTCATTAAGTCTTCATCATTCAAAAGTATTCTTTCAGCATCAGGTTGCTGGTTAGTTTCTTCCTTCAAACCAACTGACTAATCTTTTTTCTAACTAATTTCTTTACTAGCAACAACTAACTATAAATCTGAGCATTTTTTGGTTTTTCCTGCACTACATTTTTGTGATAATTTGTGAGTCTAGTTTTGAAGATTTTCTTCCACCACTTTATCAATTATTTGATGCATATCATCTACCACAACATTTATAGATTCCATTACTGTCTTAATTCTCTAGTTGAACAGCCGATATGCCTTACTATGGATTGAATATCCAAGAAATATTCTTTCATCACTCTTACTTTCAAATTCCCTAAGTTTTTCACAATCTTTGAGAATGTAACACCTGCTGCCAAATACATGAAAATAGCTAATATCTAGTTTATTTCCTTTCCATAGTTCATAGGATGTCTTGTTCAAGATGCTTTTAAGATGAACTTCGTTGCATATGTAGCATGCTGTGTTACTACTTCAGCCTAAAATCTCATTGATATTTTTCTTCCATTCAACATAGATCTGGCTATTTCTTGAAGAATTTGATTCTTCTTCTCTACAATTCCATTTTGTTATGGAGTTTTAGGTGCTGAAACTTGCATGATATCATATTTGTCACAAAATTGTTGAAACTTGCATTCTCAAACTCCCTTCTATGGTTTGATCGTATCCTCAACACTATCATATTTTCATTATTCATAATCTGTATATAAGCTCCTAATTCCTAAAGGCCTTAAATGCATCTAATTTTTCTTTCAAGAAAGCTACCTAAGTGTATTTAGAATATTCATCAACATATGCCAAGAAATACCTCATTCCACCAATGTTAGTGTGTTATATTGGACCAACCAAATCTATATGAATTAATTCCAATATGCAAGAAAATGTAACATGTCTAACCTTTTTGTGTGGTACTCTCGATTGCTTACCCATTTGACAAGCACTACACATAGTCTTGTCATCATTGTTCATTATAAGCAAGCCTCACTGCCTCGAATTTGCTCAACTTGTTAATAAGATCATAGTTGGCATGACTAACTTTTGATGCCAAAGATTTATATTACCATTATATGAGACTGATTTGCAAAAAGTAATAACTTACAATATATAACAATTATCTGTTGATCTTCTACCACTCAGTACGCACTCACCTTCCTTGGTTAATACCCTGCATTCATCACTGGTGAACTTAACTAATAAGCCATCATCATAAAGATGACTAATACTTACCAAGTTGGCTTTCAACCAATCAATGTAAGTACAATTTTTAAATGTGATAGTCCATTCATGCAAAGAGTCCCTCTTCTAATAACTGTGGTCTTCTTTTCATCTCTAAAAGTAATATAACCATCCACGCAACTTTGATAATCCATCACATAGCTTCTTTCACCTGTCATATGATATGAACACCCACTATCAAAGTACCAACCATTATGAGAAGCAGCCCGCATAGATTTAAGAGTTACGAGTGCTTGAATTGACCTTTTCTAACCCAAGTATGCTTTGGTAACATAGGTTGCTGCTAAAAATTTATCGAAAAATGTCTAGATTTTTAGTTTTGACCCTTTGAAATATCATTTGTAATAGCTTGTAATAATTTGACCTTATTTGCCCTTCAACCCTATAAAAGTGACATGTAGTTATAAATTTTCAATTCCTTCTTGAGATTTCTCCTTTGATAGATCCATCTTCATCATTTTTCTCACCATTCAACTTAGAACATTCACCTTTGTAACCAACACCTCAAAAATCTCCTTTAATCTTACCAATTTCCAACAATTATTATATCTTTTTTGGTGTCTCCATTTAACATCCTTATTCCTTTTTTAGTATTGACCAACTTCAACCTTGTTTCATCAAGCTTATCTACTTTAGATGACAACTTCTTGTCAAGATCTTGAATGATATTCTTTATAGTGGAATTTTCCTTCTTTAGTTTATCATTCTTCTTACACGTTTTTACACATTTTGCATACATTAAGTCATAGGCTTTGTAAATATTCTCCTTTTTGTATTCTAATCACTGTCATCACTATCAAATTGGAAATAAAATTATACATTGATTCATCTAAGTTTTCCCTGTCAATTTCTTCTCTAGTTGATGATAAGCAAGCAACTGGATTCTTGTCGTATAAAGCAACTAACACTACATGATTACTCACAAATTCCTCTTCACGACCATACTCACTTTCATACTCATTCTCACTCTAAGTGCTCGTATAATACTTCCCTGTTCTCTTCTTTAAAGTGTTAGCATATTTCGCTTGCACATTTTTGAAGCCTTGACATTCATGACATTAGATTTTCTTCATCTTTCTTTCACCCTTTCGAGTTTTAGCTTGTTGTTTGAAATTATTATTTGATAAGTTTCCATTGTTTTGCTTAAAATCGGGTTTATCTTTCTTCATCCTTTTTAAGCATTTGATGAAATTTTTTGTCAATAACATGTATCCTTTTTTTCATCGGATTGATATCCTAAGTCATTTATGACTTTTCCAACCTCGGCTTGCAATGTCAATCCTTTTTTCTTCTCTCGTTTATCTCTCAACAAATTCATTTCAAAGTTGGTAACAATTCGAATTACTTTCTCCAAAGATTATTCATTCCTATCATAGGTTTCTTCAATGGCTACAATTTTTGGTATGAATCACGGAGGCAATGATCATAATGTTTTCTTGACAAGTTTCAGATTCAAGTACTTCTTTCCAAGTTGATATGCTTAGTTTGCAATCTCTCGCAGTCTCTTATGAAAGTCTCCTATAATTTCTCTTTCATCCATCTTTAGCTCTTCAAATCTAGAGGCCAACATCTGAAGTTTCGAAGTTATCATCAGTTTTGATCCTCATGTATTGTAAGCGGAGTGTCACAAACTTCTTTTGTTGATTCATAAGTTGATACCATAATGAAGAGACCTTCATTTACTACACTGAAGATAGTTTGCATTACTTGAAAATTTCCAAGCGCTCCTTCTTCTTCAACCCTTATCCATTTAGATGGATCTTTAAGTACCACTTCACCCTTTTCATCAATCGTTATTGGATGTGTCCAGTCATTCAAAACTGAATTCCATGCTTTAGTTCCTTGTTCTTGAATGAATACTCCCATCTTTGACTTCCAAGCGGGATATTTTAAACCATCTAACAACGGTGGCCTGGTGATTGATGCCCCTTTTTTTTTTTTCTATACATACTTGCAAAACAAGGATTTATACCAACTTGACCTACCAACTTCTAATTAGATGAACCATGCTCTCATAAAGATCCTGGTTATGCCGCAATTACTTTGAACTGTTTTTGTCAGTTGCTTAATAAAAACAGCTGTGTCAACATTTATTATTTTTTCAGAAAAATGTAAATGAAAAAATTAAAAAACAATAAACAAATTGACAACCAAGATTTTATAACGTAGTTTAACACATCTTGTCTACGTTTGCGAGGCCCTCACCTAACTTAATCACTTTCTTCAAAGAACAATAGTTTTATACAAGGCTTTACTGAGTCGACATCACTTAAACCTTGATACTATTCACTCACCCTCACACCCTGTGAAAGTTCGCTCCCAATAACATGATCACTTTGTGTTAACCTCAATAGAGGATTTTCACAACAATGTTTGATACTAAAGACAAGAATAAGACAACTAGAGTGATAAAATCAATAAAGGCATAGAAAAAGAAAAACAGTTAAGATAAAAACACTCCCCTAAATATGTAGCTTTATCAACCAAGAGTATAGGAAGTCATCCACTAAGAATTTTGCTGTGAACCCTAGAAATAATCACTGAAGTATCCCACGTATAGTATCCATAAAACTCATCAAATGAACAATTGTCTCATCACCGAAACATCACAAATAATAGACCTTTTTAACCACACCAGTCTGCTGGGCGTTGTACAACATAAAAACAATAATTGTACAGTCCAAAATATTCACACAACAAGTGGAGAACATGCAGCTGCCTAAGATGAATAAAATCACTGAAAAATCCAAATGCTTTAGATAACACAAATCACATAAATAGGCTGCCAAAGATAGCTCCAAAATCACCAAAATTTGCACATTATCCTTATTAAAATATGGTGATAATATCCCAAATAATTCCTATCTTTACTAGGATTTTATCCTTCATATAACCTTTTGCTTCAAGAATCCCACTTAAGGTAGATAATTTATCATAATGATATTCAACATATATCTAACTATGTCCAATTACAAATAAAGCCCAAAATTAATTAAAAAGATATCATAAAAATATCTTAATAATATGTATTACAAGTATAAAGCATCCAAAGGGTTACGTTAATTAGGTTTCTGAACTGTTGTGGTTAGTTATTCTTATTCCTTGTACTATGTTGTTATTCAAAGTATATATTTTATTCACATATTGCAACTATTTCTGGGCAGTTATATTAAGAAAGTTGAAGTTTCATTCAATTGTTAAGATTTTCACTGAAATTTAAGTTTGATCTTAATGTTTGTCAATGTTTAAAAAATATTTGAATGACTTACAAATAATGTCATTTAGCTCTCAAACTAATACCTTTTTCAGTCTTGTTTATATTGGTTTTTTAAGTTTGATACTACAGTTAACGTAGTTCCTAAATCCTTAAAACCTTAAAATTTGAAACCTCAAATCCCCGAAAGTTATTTGCTTTAGGTTGTTCTTTTGATTGATGCTCCTTTTTAAGTTGGGCTTTGTTGCTACTTTTCCATTTCTACACTATTGAAGACAGAGATCATATTAGTAGAAGTCTAGAGATGGAATATGAATTTTATAAAATCCTCGTCAATATATTTGATGAAGGTGGAAAAAGATAAGAGTCATTCTCATGATGGTGTCATTCTCATGATGGTGTTTATCCTTCACACTATGAACATGTATATTGCAATTCTAAGGTAGATGAACTTTATTCCTTTAAAATTTTACTATAGTCTATAACGTAACATCATATTCTTCCACCTCTATATATAAGGTCACTGCATAGAGGCTCTTAGAAATATGGGAATGAGCATCCTGGTCTTTCTACTTTTCTAAAGAATAAGTTACAAGAAAATGATTCTGAGCAAACGTCCTGGTCCTTTTAATTTTCAAGAGAATAAGTTACAGTGCAATGATGGAGCAAGAAGTGAATCTCCCATGTAGACAATATTTGATAGTGACTACCTGGAGAATATTGTAGAATCTCAAATATCTGATTTACATAAAGAAAATAGTGAGAATGAGGCTCATAAAATGAATGGGGATGAAGCTATATATGATTCATAATCATCACTCTTTTTTCTTAGTCCCCCTCATTCTCCTATGCATCTCTCCCATGATCATTTGATTGAGTTTGGTGACTTTCCTATATTTACTAGTAACAACAAAGATGAGACCTTTTCTTTGCAAGTGAATGAATTTATAGCCTAGCAAGTTCATGGTGAAAAAAAAAGAAAATGGTGAGTGGCTTAAGTTGTGATGATGAATAATGGCATTAAGAATTATGAATCCTTTCAAGAGCAAAAAGAATATGACGAGTAAGAAGATGCCTATGGAAAAGAAAATGAATTGTTAGATGACAAAGATAGGGAAGAAGATTTAAGAGCCATGTCAGCTACCTACTCTGCTTACATATGCTCCAAACTTAAAAGAAAGAAACTACATAAACAAAACTGAGGAGACCTAAAAACAAATGTAGAGTTCTGTTAGTTTAAAGACTAAATGACACAATTTATAAAGACTATTTTTTGAACATCAACATTTGATAAGGTTTAACTTAAATTTTAGTAATGACCTTAGGGGTTAAAACGTATTTTTAACCTACTAAGAAAAAGCACATTTATGTTAACTTATTCACCAAGATCAGCAAGAAGATTTTGTGAAAAATGGTGTTTGATAATTTTTTGTGATGTTTATTAGATTGGACTCATCAATAATATTGGGTTTTATTTAGGTAATAATGAGGGGGATCTTTTGGTCTATAAAAAAGGGTGTTGAAAGATTCTCAGTTGATAAAGCTCTTAAGTTAAAATCAAATTCTAGGTTTCAAGTTTATAAGAAAGTGTTTTATAAAGAGGTAAGGACCTTTTACTTTTGAAGTAGTTCCCCTTTTATTACTAGAGGTTTCATATCTGAAAACATGGCGATGTACATATATGGAAATATGGTCACCCTAAAAGGGTTAATAGCCTAAACTACAACTTTCTTAAGGTTTAGGAGTGTTATCACCTTAAATGCTATCGTATAACTTTTTTTAAAATGTTTATGAATTTAGTAGTAGGCTTTAGTTGAGCTGCCAATAGGACTAATGACACATCGGGTTCTTTATAATCATAAAAGCCCTTTTTTGGGATTTTATTCATCATTTATCCCTACATTCTTGATATTTTCTTATGGTTACGTCAAGGTTTTCAAATAAAAATTGATAGGCAATAAGTCAATTTGCAACATTACATTAGGCAAGAGGGTCACTTTTTGAAGAATTTTTAAGGAGGCCTTGAAGTGTACAAAGATCTTGCAATCTTGACCCTAAATCTTACTTGAACCTTTAGTTGCTAATATACAAACCTTTTGGATGAGCTCCTCAAAGCCTTTACTTTCTCTTGAAAATTTCACCAAAGCAATATGCAACCTATATTTTTACAAAGACCTAAAGTTTTCTAGAAAAGGTATATTTAGTTTTAGTAGAAGCAGCTCGAGTAGCAAGATGACCAACTCGTTAGGATCTTCATCTAAGATCGTACCTAAGGGTATGAGAGAGACTAGCAATAACCATTTAGTGCAAGTAAAGAGACATAATTGGCCTTTAGCCTATATCACATTCTAAGAAGCATTGACAGGTATGAAATTAAGAGCTATATAGGTCAATTGAAACTTGCAAATTTGGAAGAGTTTTTGACTAGTTTCAACATCCCCTGGTATATTTGTACGTCAACCCTGTGCAGAGACGAGAGGGTTTATATTCCTAGGCATAGAGAGGTTATTGTATACTTTGATGCCTTTAAGAATGATATGAGGCTATGACACTTAACTGCAAAATTAGCAAGATAATTTATTTTTAATCTAGAAAGAAAAAGAAAATGTAAAACTTAGAAAAGAATACTATAAACTACTATTTTAAAAATTTTAAAATCTAGTTAAACCCAAATAAAAATAGAATAAAGATTGAATTTTTGGGTGATTTAATTGTGTGATCTCTCTTTTTTTATTCGAGATATTATGTGAATGAATTGACTAAAGTTTAATTAAAGTAACAAAAAATATCTTTTTATTATATGTTATTGATGATTTAGACCTATGTCTAAGGTAGTTATACTCTCATTCTTAGATTATAGTCTTATGCTATATGGTGATTTGTTGGATAAGAGAGACTAAGCCTTCTTTAGAACTTTTTAAATTTATGAATCAAATTTGGCCTTTAAGAAAGCATTTGGGATGGTATAGTCTCAACTTTAAGCCTAGGATGAGGCTCTCTTTCTCCCCCTAAAGGACATATAAATAGATGAAGAAATTTGTGTTTTTTAGTTTAGAAGATAAAAGTAGTTGGGAATTTAGGGCTATATAAAAAGATGTTATCCCCTATTTAACCAGAGTTATATAAACCAAATAGTGCTACATAATCTAGTTTGAATCTTGTTGTATAAGAATCTTCACGTACCCTAAAAGAAGCAATGTTGGAAAAGGACATCTTGCTAAGAATTTAGGGTCTTAAATACAAAAATGCATACGTTTTCATCCTTTATTGCTTTATTTCTTTTTAGGTCTCTAATTATTTAACATTTTTTCATTATGTAGAAAACATTGTAAAGAAGTTAATGAATAAGGTAATAAGGAAGGATTAAATACTGTTATGGATACCTTGAAGAAGAGGAACAAAGATGCTCAATTGGGGTAGGAGGTCATCTCTATCAAGTGAGCTGACAACCTTCATGTGGAAGTTGTCAAAGAGGTAACGCTGCTGCCACCTTACCTATTAAACATCCTTTACTTCCTAACAAGCCTAAGGAAGAGGATTTTTTACCCTCACTGGGATACAAAGTTCAAATATTTTGTCTTCAAAACTAGTAGAGTGGATTTATAGGTTTGTTAAGCTATGGTTTCCTTAGGAACGAGTATTGTTTAGGTAAGGGAACATAAGAAACCCTTTGTTCCTTAAAAAAGCACAATATGGCTCGAGTAAGTTTCTTAGGGTTGTGTGTTCATTAATATGTGTGATTGTCTTTATCATCATCGTGCTTGTCCTTCCTCATTCACCTTTACTTAAAGGCCTTACACTCTTTGGCTATTTGCAATGATTAGGTTATTGTAGAGATTGAGAGGTTTATTTGTAAGAAAGATTAGTTGATAAGTAACATAAAGTTGTTGAACAAATATCTTGCAACACTGAGAAAGACCAATGCTAGAGAGGTAGCATAGCTAAAGCAAGTTTTTGGGATGTTTGAGTTTACTTTTCAATAACTCACCACAACTAATAAGCTACTCAAAGAGGTTGTGTGTGAATAAGCTACTAATTTGTCTAGGATTTAGATTTATAAGGATTTTTTATAAAGTAAGATTTTTTAATCACTCAACTGTGAAAAGATAATTGACTCCTTCATCAAAGATTTTAATGGCTTTTGAATATTGTTGAGGGTGAGACATCCAAACCCAAATGTTAATGACCTACTCTTTAGAGATATGCTTGTCAAAGCCAACATCACTAGAGGAAATGTAAAGGATGATAATCATAAGGATGAATTTGTAGTATTGCTTCTAAATTGCAATAATAAGCCTACTGCTAATGTTCCCTCTCTTATCAATGATGAAGTTACTTCATGTGCTTGGTCAACCCTTTAATGTAAGGGAACAAATTTTACGGCCTTTTGTAAACATATCTTGTTAATGCTTTTGATGATTTGTGTTTTTTATTTTAATTCTAGCATCATATTTTTCTTTTGACATTGTGTATGATCTTTTAAGTGTTTTATCATTTATTTTAGTATTTTTGTGATGTCACTACATAACTGCCTTTGATAGGTCTATAATTTTTATGTGAATTATTGGTTAATTTTTGTTTATACAATCACCATATGCAAATTGGCATCCTTACTAGGTAAAATACTTGTTCGTCTTTGTTTGCAATATCATCATTAGTCAATCTATATCTTATCATGTGAACTCTTCGTCTTCATTATCACGATTACCACTGATTGATCTATATGTTTAACATATTAAATCTTGGCTCATCTTTGTTTATAATCTCTATTGGCATATATGTGTCCTTAATGTGTGAACTATTGTTTAATTTTGTTTACACAATCACCATTGATAAATCTGTGTCTTACGATTCTAACTCTTCATTTTTGTTTACACGATCTCTATTAACAAATCTACCTCTTAGCATATGAACTATTGGCTCAACATTATTTGTGCATTCTCAATAGAGAGTTTTGTGTCTTTGATGTGCAAATTTTGGCCTTGGTTTGTCTGCTTTTAAGATTGCCATTGACAAATTTGCACCATAGTGCGCATAATATTGGTTCATCTTTTAATATGCTTATAAAACCATTCATAAACAAATGGGAAATTATCACGTTGAACAAACATGTAGGTAAAATTAGGTTTAGATCTTCACGTTGAACAAATATGTAGGTAAAATTAGGTTTAGATCTTTCAAAAGTATCAAGTTAAAATTTTTCATTCTTACATCTGTAAAGATTAGCTACCAATTCCTTTATATTTGTCATTCTTACATTGATAAAGTAGAAGCTTACTTTAAAAACTTCAAATATTGAATGACGTTACTTCAAATGACTTTAACTATCAAGATATAAGCATAAATATTAACCAAATTTGCCCTTGATATTATACCATATTACATCATTCCTTACAACTGTCCATTTGAGAAGTATCAAACTTACCCTAAAATTATTTAAATATATAATCCAAATAAAATCTTACGTAAGCCTAGTCGATTGGTATAGTCTTAATGCCAAACCTAGTATGTATCTAGCTAAACCTCCAAAGGAAACTTATGGCTAGAGATCATAAGTCATTTTTCTCTCTCTTAAAGATAGTACTAATTAAGAGTTTAGGCAAGCTTAAGGGAAGTAAATTTATATTTTAATAAGAGGATAAAATTCGGTGAGCTACTTAAGCTTCAAGATAAAGCTTTATTGAATTAAAAAAACCTTTCCCTTAAACAAACAACTATTAAAAAGCAAATTTTTAATTGGATGTAAGTGTTATAGTTTGACAGGCCTGTATATTTTTCATCTAAATATTTACCTTAACTTTATATCATTATATTCTTCACACTAATAATGACCATGGTTTTAATAACGATGGACTTTAGTAGGATATTATCGACTAATTATAATCGAATGGCTTGACTTATCTAAGAAGAAAAAATGATATGGAACTCTGGGCTAATGCCTCATACTGCTCCCTCGAAATAACATAAAGGGAAGAATGTTAGATCTAAAGATGGGACATTTTATCCTCTTTAGAATGCAGAAGTGGATAATTTCAGTTTTGGACAAAATGAGATTAGGCATTAGATTTTTAAAGGAATGGTCATTATAATGTACAAAAAAAATCATATACAATAAGTTATAGGAGACCATCCATTATCATCTAAAGCACTATTTTACTTTGAATTTAAGAATACTTTGACTATGTACATTTTGTAATAATTATATTATTATAATTCAATCTATTAACTAAATTGTGATTTGTAATAAGTGACTTATGTTGAGATGGATATGTTTTTTCTAGTGCAACACGGAGTTGTTGTAACAAAATGAGAAGATTATGAAGGAGTTAGCTTATGTGAAGGACAAAAATGAAAAAGGAGATAACTAAGATGAGCAAACATATTAATTCTCTTGAAAAGAAGATTAGGAGTTTAACTATAGACCATTATAACAACCAGAGTGAATATTTCACATGAAAGGAGTACAAAGTTAAAAAATGAATTTTGTAACTTGAATAAAAGGATTCAAATTATACTTAAAATATTCTAGTGTGTTTTCAAAAATATTTATTTTAGATATTCTTTTGGTTTGTTTGTTTAATAATGAATACTTTGGATGAGTTTTTAACTTAGTATATTTTTACTTTGGATGAGTTTTTAACTTAGTATATTTTTACTTTGGATGAGTTTTTAACTTAGTATATTTTGGAAGGGTATTTTACCATAAATATTTTGTAGATACAGGCTAAGGTGTTTATGGGAGTGCTTCTCATATTATGGAATTTCTTTCAAGCTTAAGAAACTTTGATATATATATAATGATATTTGTATGATCATACTTAACTACATTGCTATTTCTTAATATCACTCTCCTTAAATTTGATCAAATTATGTTCTTAAATAATAAATTTAAAATTTTCACTAATAATCAATTTAACTTCCGTTAAGTGCCATTATGGATCAATAGATAGAAATAAAGAAAACAAACTTAAAATAAATCTATTACAAATAATAGTCTTAAGTGTTGTTTGTTTTATATTTAGGATATCTCACTGTTGTCTTATTAATCCAAATGACAAGTATCAGGTATGACAACTTTTTGAACTTTATATAGATAAATCGAATTTACGACAAACTTTCCCTTTGCTTCCAATCTATATGTTACATATATTCCTCTTAAGACTAGACTACATTGTTTTAGGTCATGATTTATTGTTCTTCATAAGTTGAATGCTACTTTTCTTGAATCTTTCCTTCCTCCCTTTTTTTGTAACAAGATCTAATTGGAATTGTAAGTTTTTGTCTCTCCTTCCTAAAAGTCAACTATTCATAGATTTCAATTTTAGAGATTAATATTTCAACTCTAATGCCTAGAGTAAAATAAGATTCTCTTATGGTGATCCTTGGAATAGTTATGCATGCTCAATATATACTAGACAATTGTTGAAGATAATTCTCTTTTATTTGAGTTACTTTTATGTTTGACTCTTAAAGGATAGTTTTGTATGTCACTTTAACTAAGTTAATGATTTAAGGATGTATTATGGAGTATATTTTTTGCTTGATACCTGCAAACTTAAGGGAACACAACACTAGAACATATTATGTCATATTATTAGTTATTATGTAATTTTAACATTGTTAAGATTTGATGACTATGTTATAGTTTCCTTGTAAGCACACACTACCTTTACTTCCTTCCTTTCTAAATGCTCCATTTATATAAATGATCCATTATATCAATGTTAGATCTATTTTTTTCTTTTAATCCTTTAAATAATATTATGTAGATTGCAATCACTTGTAACTTTATGAATCTTCTCAAGATATAGTGGATTAT
Organism: Erythroxylum areolatum; assembly: GCA_024520975.1. Lineage (NCBI taxonomy): Eukaryota > Viridiplantae > Streptophyta > Magnoliopsida > Malpighiales > Erythroxylaceae > Erythroxylum > Erythroxylum areolatum. The sequence goes on from JANIJH010000006.1 coordinate 12,277,728, forward strand.
TCACTTAATTCAAAACTCCACTTGAACATTCTTTTTAGAACTTCATATCTACGAAAATTATATTGGAGAGGCATATTTGTGACTACATTTATAACATATGTGTAAAAGTAATATATAGGCTTTTTATCTATCATAACTAATGCCAAAATGAGTTTCATGATGTTCAAATATCTTGACTCAAGGCATTATAAAATTTTGCTTACGTAAAAAATTATCATTTGATTATTGATATCTTTTACTAGAACTTTACATATGGCTTCTTTAGAAATGAACATGTTTAAGAACAAGTCTTTGATATACAGTGGCATAGCTAGGAGTGAGGGATTCCTGAGGTACTCCTTTAAATCTTTGAATGCTTTTTAACAATTTGCATATACAGTGGCATAGCTAGGAGTGAGGGATTCTTGAGGTACTCCTTTAAATCTTTGAATGCTCTTTAACAATTTGCATTCCATTCAATTTTTTTAGTTGTCTTAAAATTTAAAGAAAACGGCAAATACTTATCCATAGAATTGAATGAGAATCGTGCTAAGTTAACTATCAGTTTTACAAGTTTTAAAGTTTTTGTTGATCTTACTAGTTGCCATGTTGATAATGATTATAATCTTTCAAGGATTTTCCTTTATTTCTCTGTGGTATACCACAAAGACTAAGAATTTTTTAAAAATGAACACAAATTTCTTTATATCTTCATTTTGTACCTTCATATGGTGGAAAAAAATTCCAGGCAAGTATATGGTATGGCCTTATTTGTTTATAGTTCTTTACTATCATACCATTGATATTTGCTAATATCTAGTACATTAAACCAACATTTTTAGTTTGAAAGGCATCACTCAATAGTAGTAGATCTTATTATGGGTAATGAAAGATTATCTTACGCTAGTTTGGCCCAAACATTTAAATATTGTTATAACTTGAGCATGCATCTATAAAAACATAGCCACCTTGTTCAAATGTATGAAGTCCTCACACATCCTTTATTTGTCATTTGCCTTTAAGATTATCACAATATGTTCTAACCATTATAGGTACTCAAAATTCTTAATGAAACTAACCTTAATTATAAATTTTTCTTATATCATCTATTGTCTCGCTTTGACGATATCCTTTTTCTTTTATTTCATAGGTTCGAATTTGGGATTTATGTTTCATCTAAGCACTATCAATTTCAAACATATTTGTGGTTATCCAAGTGTGTAAACGATCTAGAAGGGGGGTTGAATAGATCTTTAAAGCTTTTTGTAAAATTTTACAATAAAATCAGAAGTTAATTCACACAAAAATAATTTAAACAAAATTAGATGTAAAGAGTAGGGAAGAGGAGCAAACACTGTTTTTATAGAGGTTCGGTGCTAAGACCTACGTCCTTTACCTAAGCTCCCACTTAGGATTTGGCAAACCACTTTACTACACACTTTTTAGTTTAGTGTGAACTCTTACAACACC
>JANIJH010000006.1:12314299-12329694 GCA_024520975.1 Erythroxylum areolatum
TAAATCAATATAATGAGAATCACAAAGCTACATATTAGGGTATATCTATCTTTTTCATTATGAATCATATGCAAGTTGTGAAACTTATTGGGTTGAAAAATAACTAAATCAACCTTTCGTGAAAGGATGATGATTGTATTGAATTGTTAAATTTATATGTGTGATGGATTGGATGGAATACTAATTCATAAAAAGGATGATTCTTATATTTCATTAGAAGTAAGATTGGTTTTATGTGATAAATTCATATGCATTAAATGAAATAATTTAAATTTTTTAAATTTAAGTAGAATTAATCATTGAAAATGTTGAAACATTTTGATGAGAACAATGTGGTGAGTTTTAAATTTTTTGGTTGTTTATAACAAATGAGATTCTCTAGTAAATATCTTGACAAATAAATTCCATAAGAGTATAAATTTGTGTAAAGAGGATTATATAATATAAGATATTGTATGATGCAATATTTATCTCTTCTATAGCTAAGCCTAGTACTATAACTTAACTTTGAAAGTTCTAATTAAATCAATTAACAAGAATTCATATTAGATGTGAAATGGTAAGATTTTGAAAAAATAAAAGTTCATGATTTTGGGATGTAATACTTAGATGAAGCATGTATTATCCATTAAGTTTAGAAATAAATTGGATAATAAAAGGTTGAGAGATATCCAAAGGTTGGATATAATCTTATAGACCCATTAAACAAATTGTTTGTCTCAATGTATAGTAATAGGGGCATAGTTCTCAAAAAAAGTAGTGGGAGTAAAATGAAATATAGAAGTTCAAATCTCATAATAATACATCTAATTAGAACTAGTGCCTTTATTGATACATTTGATGTATAGTTGAATGGTTACTAGACATTGAATGATTCACGTTTATGATGAATTTAAAGAATTTGTTTAAGAAATGACTGTAAACAGATCATGCCTATATGAAGGTTAGTAAGAGTATCATTGTCCTTTTCAATAGGAGTATATAGAGACATATTGCCCATAGAGAACAATAATTTTTATTTTCAGTTATTGAAAATATAATTATTCAAGAACAATTCATGTTGGATTTGAAAAGGTAACAATTTAACTATGAGAATTAGATCTATAAAGATAAATATGGAAGTTGTTTACCTATTTTAGTCCAAATATATAGATAATACACTAAAGGTGTTTTGTATTTGAGATATTTGATGCTTGTGAAGTATTAAAGATATTCATATTCTAAGCATGAGTTGATATTTAAGTTCAATGTTATAAAGATATTAACTTTAAAAGTAAGTCCAAATTAAGGTATATTTTACTTAAAACAATATTATTTTGAGATTGGAAAGGTTCCAATGTAGTAATGGTTGCTAATTAAGTAACAATACATATTTCATTTAGTGGAAATGATTAATTATATTAATTGTTTAGATAGTAATATACTATAGATCATTAAAGCCATTAAGCATGCAAAAGAGCTAAGATCTCATCAAAGATGCAAGTATGTATTTAGGCAGTTTCTTTTAATTATGATGATAATTAAGATGAAAGATATAAGATTTAAGCAAGTGCTCACTATAAGGAATCTTGTAAATTTCTATCACTAAACCACTATCCCAGTAGCATGATTGTCATATGGTGATATGATATAAGATACTTAAACAATTGGCTAAGTGCAACAAAGGAATTGTTGGTTTATACCAATTGGTTGTTGTTTAGTAACAAAATAATCTAAATATATTATTTATCTTGTACATATTTAAATATTTATCATAAAGTTCATAGGATAATTATACATTTCAAATAAAATTGTGATGAGATTATAATTTTGAAATTTATAATTTATTTATGTATTATCCCTAAAGTATTCCTAGTTATTATTCTATTAAAACATGACATTAATAAGATGTATAAAGACTAACACACATTATGTGTTTCGTTATGAAGGAAGTAGTCAATCTCATAAACTAAAATATGGAGATACTAAAACAAACATGTGATTACTTATTAAAGAATAAGTTCACTGAACTAACCTAATATAAAAAATCCATTTGGAGTATTATTTGTGTGCTTATGAAAATTATCATTGTGATGATTATATAAATGATTATTGGACTTGAGATCTCCAAAATTATCTTGTATAAGGATTGATATATTTTGATATTACGTATGACATATTCTAATTAAGGATAGCTCAATTGGTAGTTAATGGATGTAGCATGAATTACATGAAAGTAGTTCCGTAATTAATATATAATTCATCATCCGAAAAACGTTCAATTATTCTCAATTAGTATTGATTTGAGAAACTTTTGGCTAAGGTGGAATGACACTTTATAAAATAGTTTATAAATGTCATTAATTGAATCAATTACTAATGGTGAAGAACTAATAAGATTAGAATCAAAATAGAGTAGATATTAATTTCATGCTTCATGTCTAATCTAGACATTGTATAATGAAAGGATTGGATTATACAAAAAAAAGTAATGCACAAAAAAGTTATTCAAAATCACTTTAACATTCCTAAATATTTGGATAGCTATGATGTATTGCCAAAAGTCAATCTTGATTTATAGACATAAATTTTTTAATTAAATAATTAAAGATAAATTAAAGTAGTTTAATTTATCTAATCCTAAATATAATTTAGGATTATAATTTATATTTATTGTCAACATGTTTGAGAAGCTTATTGGTCACACACAAAGGACGAGTTAAAGAGAGAAAAGAGTTTTAATCAAGTTAGACTTGATTATAAAGTTTGAGAAACTTTACTAATAAATATGAGATATTTAATAAATAAGGATCAATATAAGATATTGGATTTTTATTTAAGCATAATTGCTATTAATTAGAATTTTGTATAATTCTAATTAAAGTAGAATTTAACTTTAATTAAATTATTAAAATATCCAAAAATATATTATAAGTACGTTTAAGTTCTAAGGGAACTAGCACTCCTTGTCTAACCTTTTCTGTAATAATTACAAAGTTCTCAAGATATTCTATGGATACTATTAGAAGCTGAATATTTATGCGGCTATGGTGGTAGAGATGAGTCGAAAAGGCTAAAACTTTGAAAAATGTATGAATTACGATTCATACTTTATCATGATTTATAAGTTAATTATTTTATAGAATTTTAAATAATCTTAAAATTTGAGAAATTAAATATGAAAAAAGTTTTATAATTATTCTGCTACCATTCAATAGAAGTTATTTTATTTAATTTTATAATTATCTTGTGATTAAGTCAAATTGAAGAATGTTAGAATATAACACAATGGAGTAACTAGTTAAGTTTAATTATATAATAAATGTGTCAAATTAAATTATAAAGGATATTAATTGATTATTTCTTTATCTATTAGGATTTAGAGTGAATAAATGCTAATTAATCCGTTAAAAGCATTTGTAAATAAAATGGTTGGAGAAAAGAATTAATTTGTTCATAAACAGACCTGTAATATGTATTTACGTAAGAATTATACATTCAAGATTCTTCAATTAATGTACTATTCCTTACAATGAAAAGTCTTGCAACTTCATCAAGAATCAGGCACTATTTTCCTAAATGCTACAAAATCTGACGCCGGTATCCATCCTATGTGTTTGTTTGTCTTTTTTTGTCTGCTGTTAGCCCACCTTTATTTTGGCGTGTAGAAATGGACGCCTCTGCTGGTCCAACGCTGCACCCATTGCATCGTATCGAGACCCTTCACTTGGTTAGTGTCACTGCCATTATTTCTTTTGAAGTAATTAGTACGTCTATCGTGGGTTTAAAGCAGAAAACAAAAGGCAACTAATGCTAGTATTGGCAGGTGAGGCCTGCAGAAGGGGTTCACAACTTGGAAGGAGAAAAGGACTTTAGTGCATTTTTATCCGAGGGATTCTTTGACCCACATCTCACCCCTCTCGGCTGGCAGGAGATGATTGATTGAGTTGAGTTTAGTATGAACAAATGGAGTTTGATTAAAACGAAAAGAGACGGTGTTTAGTTGTTTTTAACATTCTGACATGATGCTCTTTCTGATGGAGTTTGGGTGAAACGAAAATAGATGGTGTTTAGTTGTTTTCAACATTCTGACATGATGCTCTTTCTGCTGGATGTGAAATGTCTTCCTCTATTGGAAGCTTTTGTTGCGCAGGTTATACATGTTACTCCTTAGAATGCGTATTTGATGATTAGTCTCTTTGATGGGGTATAGACATGCATTCCATTAAGTAGCATTTGGCCGATTTCTCCATATCTTAATTTGTCTGACTTTACTCCATAGCATTTGGCCGATTACTCCATGTCTTCTCTCTTTCTTCGGCAAGAGAGAGACTAGCCGTATTAGATTCTTAACATGCACATTGTAAGTGATTGGTCATGGTTCCCAGTTAATTTGGACAAAGGTGCTTGTTACCATGTGCCAGTACAACGCACAACTTCAAAGCTCCAAATATGATACCTAAGCCCTTTCATTCATGGCAGATTTATAATTTCTCATATACGTTCCCCTTTTTCTTCAGTATATGAGAAATTGAAAATAGCGTGATGCTTAGACACTGGTACAGAGAAGCACTCAGAAGAAAATGCAGATATACATAGCAAGAACCTTCTCAGCAATAGAGGTGGTGACCTGAGTAAATGCTCTACTGAAATTTTGTGCAATCTCAGACACAAAAGGCGTTTAATAACGATAAGAAGCCCATCCAAATGAAACTGATACTATCAGAATGGCATCCCTTTGGATCCATTTGTTATGACTCAACTGTTAAACATAGACGTGCACGAAATAAATTTGTGAATGGCCATCCCATAAAATACTATTCACCAAAATCAAATGAGACTTCCTATGATTGCCTGACAAACACAAACCCTAGCAAGACAGATAGAAGGAGGAAGAAGATAGCAGCCAATAGATTTAATCCAAAAGCCTTTCTTCCACTACTTTCCGCAGTTCTTTTTTCAACTTTTCCACCCTTTTCGGAAGATGAGTTAGGTGTGGAATTGCGAGGGACCGAAATATCCCAAAATGATTTATTCATGAATAATGAAGCCTCATCTTCAGGTTGAAGAATTATTGATGAATCAGCCGGAACATCGATGGACATCAACTCAGTACAATGATCTTTTAGAATCTAACAAAATCAAAGAAAAACAAGAATTTAGGGAATAGAACACTTCATGCGCCCAAAACAATATGAAAGTAATTTGCTCAAGAAACCCATTCACAAACCTCCAGTGTCTCAAACTGTTGCAAGTAATCACAGATAAATGTATTCCCCAGCCAAGGAATGAAAACTCTTCGCGGAAATGAAAGACCACAAGTATTCCTGTAGCAGAATTTATAATTTTGAACATATGATTGAAAAAATTGTTGTATCACCGATTTCAAGTTCTTTATTTTTTGTGAGCAGAAGGATGTAACAAAACGCTCTTACACACCTCAACAAGTGTGGAACAAGTTTTGAAACAGGCTTTTCAGATAATTTCTCTTTGTGTAATTCCTTGCTATTCCCATCAATTGGATCAAGACCTCCATCTGCTTCATCACATATAATATCAAGTCTGCTTTTTAGACTCCTGATGATATCATCCTGAAAATAAAACAAACAAGCATATTGGAATAATTTCAAGATCCAAATATACTATCAGTTGGCTAACGAATGGCGTGCACTGTAAATTAATTTGATCCAGCAAAAAATCCCATATTTAATAGCCAACATCGCTGCGTAGCATTGAATTTGTCGGAAGAACACTCTTACATTTTGTAATTGCACTACTGTGACAAATTCTATTTTCGTACCTAGAATTTTCAAAATCACCTTCATACCTAGAATTTTCAAAATCACCTTATAGATACAGATTCAACTGAGAACTATATCATTTCTCTAGCTGCTAGTACAGTTTCAAGAACTTGTGAGGAAACAAGTTACAAGGTATGAGAACAAAGAAGAAACTTCAAAATTTTCCAAGCTCCAATTAATTAGCAATTAGTGTCAACATAAGAATTGAAAAACCTATCTGCTGCTTTTCCCTATAGGTGAACTACCAAGTCAAATCCGATTCTCACGGTTTGATTTGAGAATGACATATTTTCAATGTCAAGAAAGGAGTGCTTGCATGTTTTTACCAAGATATGTAGAACTAGAAATTTATTTTCTTGTTTACTTTTTCACTTTTTTTGAGATGCAATAACCAATATACATGTTTATTAAGAACCATGACTTAGAACAAGCACCAATCCTGCACAGGCTATTGATAATATGTTCAAGGAAAGATACCTCAATCATATGATAGAATTAGGGCTAAGGAGAAACTCGGTAAACACCTTTATATCAGCAGTAGCTTGTAAAACTGTTTCCTTAGGGTTTAAGTATGCAAAAGAGCACACAGATCCACGAAAGAGAATAAGCCCAGCAATATCTTTCTGGCTGCTTGCTTTACAAAATCAGGTAAAATATCACAAGTTTGAAGAAAAACATATGCAGATCACCAAATGTACCATCTAAGAACGACTTGCGAAAATTTCCAACACACCTCCCACCAATACATCCTTCATGAATGGCACAAGCAACTCAATTTCATGTGGACCATCAGTTGAACAAGTGTCTTCACCAACCACCTAAAGTACAAAGAGATGAAAATAACTAATATGAGAAGACAGCATGAGATAAATTACTTTTAATAGTTTTGTCCCACAGTATTAAAGCCATATATTATGCATAGTATCTGTTCTAGGCCTATTTAAGTGAAAATATATTTCAACAACATTATTCACACGTCCATACAGACATCTATATGTGTAATAAGAATACTTAGCAGTTCATATTTCACCAGCATCCATCCAGACCACATTTAAGAAGCATCAGTTTTGAATTTAGGTACAACGGTTGGAAACATTTGGACATGATGCATCAAATCCATCTTACTGCAAAATCTCACAACTCAAAGCTGTTGGGAATCATTTTTCAGTTGACATATTCTAGCATCAAAGATGATTCATTCCCTAAAATCATGTCCTTGACAAATTTACAAAGGGTAAAACGGCAAATCATGTTCTCACCAGGTTGCCATCAATTATTGCCTTGGCACCTCTCAGCTCTTTTGCATGAACTGAAATTCCCTGACGAAGAATTGCACTGAATGAAGGAGCATCCGATGCATCGTCATGAAATATAGGTAACCTGGAAAAGTAGAGCTTAACACACTAGTTTCAATCATTGGAAAATCTAGTCCCAACAATTTGTTGCCTCTTGAATATCAAACAGCTATAAAAATAACCAATGAACTGACAAAATTAAAACTACAGCATAATATTCGGCAATAGAGTAATATAACAGAGATAATCGTAATTGTAATCTTTAACTCAGTAATGCTTCTAGGGAAGGTCATCGAAGAGTTTTATAAGATTCTCAAGATCTATAACTATAAACAAGATCTTTTTATATAATCATAACTACCTGTCATACTTAACGCCAGAATTCAGTGGCAAATTTTCTTATTATACTTTTCATCATCTAGATATGTTCTTGCAGTGCATCAATGCACAGAAAGAATACATGAATCACTTAGAAAGATTTTGAAAATTTGAAGAGAGAGAGAGGAGCTAAAAGTGCAATTACCTTAGTTCAAAGTTATATGCGCACTTAAAGGTCTGTAGGGAGCTTAAAACCCTTCCCAATTTGAAATCACAAGGGCGTAAGCTATTTGAAGTAATATTTGATGACAATGTGCAGTTTCGACAAGTCCACCTACACATTTTAACTCATCATTCAGCATTAACTTGAAGTAGAACGAGTTCATTAGGATAACATGTTATATGGGTAAGAATTGAAGTGTGTCCACAGAATGCAGACAAGTAAATACCTCCTTGGACTAAAACATATATGAATAAGCAACCTTTCATCCCCGCCTGCCTCTGAGATGGCTGCAGTTTCCCCAACTTCCTTCACTGTCTGCACAAGCGATGACATCGTGTGCAAAGTATCAATTAAATCAATTCAATAAATACATTACAACATTAAATAAAAGATGATAAGAAAAACTGGAATTTAACAATAATTATGGTTCGTCAGTAATACGAGTAGAAGTTATAAATTCGGTGACATTTTAACAAGACAAAAGAAATACCTGGCAAAGGGTTATGGTAGAATTCTTGAAAGAGCTATCACTAACCCATACATATATGCCAACCACATTCATGCCACCTAGCAACATTCTTGAAACCTATAACCAATGCAGTTGCTTAAAAATATAAGATACAAATGATTTTAAAAAAAAAAACAAAACACAAATGGTACAAATATAGATTGAAAATCTATAACCAACATGAATAGAAGAACTTCACCTGACGGGAATGCTCGGCTACCCAATCCTTATCGATGACCAAAGTGGAGGTATCGAGGGCCTGCGATTTAGATCTGGAACCCCTTTTCTTGTCGTCCTTGGTTGTGGTGGTCTCGATGAGGGAACAAGGCGGCTCCCCGGCATCGTTGGGGGGCGTGGGCACTAAATCGAATACGAAGCCACGGTCTAAGGAGGAGCTCAGCTTTCCTATTACCAGACCCACCTGGTAAATTAAATCAAAAGCTGTAACGCTAATCAACGTTCTCGTATACTCTAGTAAGAGAAAGAGTGTACGTATGTAAGAACAAGACCTGAGAAGTGAGACTGGATTGGCTGAGGCGATCCTCGATTAAACCGAGTCGGATTTCGTCTCCGACCACCGTTTTCACCATTAGAACTCCGTCAACTTACTTTGTTATAGAATAATTTCGAAGAGAAGAACTAAAGAAGATACATACGCTAAGGGTGGACTATTTTATTTGACACATAACGACCCAGATAGATTGGCTAGCCCTGGCCGCTACGTATTTTAACTTGTTCGGCTTGGACTCTTCCGAATCTAACGCTCATCTGATCTATCAAAGTGGAAGCCTGTTAAAAATAGCAATGGACTAATTAATTGAAGCATTTTGAAAGAAACCAATTTTTACATGTCCATAATACCATGTTAGAAATTAAACTTGGTTTAATTAATATTTATAGATTCGAGTTGTAAATTGTTATATTTGACTTGGTTAAAATACCAAGTCAAATTGATTCTGAATTCCTCTAAACAATGAAGTTGAAGTTGGCAATTATAGTAGGTAACAACTGACTTTGTTTTCTCTATAAATATGCCCATTTGGTCATTACATGTGCATTATACAAAAAGTCAAAAGAAAAGGGAGTGAAGTAAAGTTGTGAAAGTTTTGTAAGATACCTAACTCCAACTAGTTGTGTAATGTGAAGTATTAATAAAATTTTAAGTGTGTATTTTATTAACAAATTTATTTTTTAGGTAGTTATGATTGATTTAATTGCTAACATCTTGTATCAAAACTCAATTAAAGTGCTCAACTAGATCAAGATGGCTTCAAGTTCAACAAGTTTAACCAATGCAATTATCAATTTTCAAGTTTTATGGCAAAAACAATTTTGTGACGTGGAAACACTTGACGAAGTTATATTTGAAAAGCAACAAGTATGGTGAAATTTTGAAGAAAAACTTAGTAAAAAAAGAAAAATTGACAACCAAAGAATCACAACAACTGTTTCATGATTGTTGATTAAACGATAAAGCCTAGTTTTTAATTTGTCAATCTGTTGAGTTGTCGATTCTTTAAAAAAATTTCATGCTAAGATAGCAAGGGAGGCTTGGAATATTCTGCTCAAAACATATAAAGGAGTTGACATAGTTAAACGAACAAGACTGTAAGGTTTTAAAAGCCAATACGAGTTGATGGAGCAAGGCAAGATGAAAGTATTTATGATTATTTTTTATGAATGGAAAATTTGATCAATGGAATGAAAAATAATGGTCATGAAATTACAGAGAAAGATATCATGGAGAAGATCATGCACACATTGACAAGTCAATTTAATTATGTTGTTACAGCCATTGAAGAGTATAAAGGTTGAGAGTCTATGACTCTCAATGATTTGCAAGCATCCTTAGGGTACCGTGAAATGCGAATGAATGACAGATCACCAAATATAACGGAGTAAGTTCAAAAAGCCCAAGTAAATTTGAGAAATAAGAAGGAAACTAAAATAGGCAAAACAAAGCACACTTTAAAAAGTTCAAATTTTAGAGGCTAAGGAGGCAAAAATTTCAGAACCAATTTTGGACCAGAAGCAGGAGAGAATGAATCTCCTCAAGATAAATCCAATATTCAATCTTACAAGTGCAAAAAGTTTGGTCACTATCAATCTGAGTGCAAGCCACACATTTAGTGCCATAATTGCAAAAAACGTGGTCACTATAAGAGAGAACATCATGCTCAAAGACAAGAACATAAAGATAATCAAGCTAGAGTCGATGAGAATAATAACACAGAGACCTTGTTGATCGCGGCTCATGAAACCAATAATAGTGATAACTGTCATTGGTTGTTAGACTCGAGTTGCAACAATCATTTAAATGGAAGCAAGGAAGTTTCTTGTGAATTAGATAAATCCTTTAATTCTTCAGTAAAGCTTGCCAATAACTACCAAATTCTAGTTTTGGGAAAAGGAAAGATTGCTATAAAATTGAAGAATGGATCTTTAAATTATATTTCTGATGTATACTATGCTCCTACTCTTTTCCAGAATCTATTAAATGTTGGACAACTATTAAAAAAGGGTTATGATTTACACTTAAATAAAGATGGATGTATCATGAATGATATAAAAAAAAGGAATGATTCTAAATACGAGAATGACAACCAATCATCTATTTTTAATATACCTCAATTATAATAATACTTCTTACTATAATATTATAACTATCAATGATAATTGACTGTGGAATATGCGACTTAGGTTCTTGAATTTTGAAAGCATTAAGTTTCTTGCAAACACAATGTTGGTTTTGGGCTTGCCAACCATTCAAGTTCCTGACTAGATTTGTGAATCATATGTAATGGGAAAAAGCATAGAGATCCATTTCCTATAAAGCAGGTATGGAGAGCCAAATGTCCACTAGAGTTCGTGCATTCATATCTATATTATGCGGAGGTTCCATCAAATGGAGGTAACAAATAATTCTTACATTTATTGATAATTATAGTAGAAAGGCATGTGTTTATTTTTTAAAGCAGAAATCTGAGGCATGTGAAGTACTAAAGAATTATGTAGCGTATAATGAAAAAAAAAGTGGTTATTCTATCAAGACTCTGAGAACGCATAGAGGCACATAATATATTGCTTGTGATGACTTCTTAAGAAAGCATAGAATTAAGCATCAGTTGACAAATAGGTAAACTCCTCAAAAAAATGGAGTGATAGAAAGAAAAAAGAGAACTATCATAGATATGGCGAGAAGCATGCTATTTTGTAAGAAGTTACCCAAAAGTTTATAGGCAAAGGTTGTGGCTTGTGCAGTCTATATTTTGAATAGGTATCTTAGAAAAAGAGTTCATAATAAAACTCTACAAGAAGCATGGAGTGGACGAAAGCCTAATCTTAGTCATATAAGAGTATTTGGTTGCATAGCATATTCATAAGTGCCTGATAAGTTAAGAAAGAAGCTAGATGAAAAGGTAGAAAAGTGTATATTTCTTAATTACAACATGGAAACAAAAGGTTATAAGTTTTATAATCCAAAGACTCAAAAAGTGATCATCAATCAAGATGTTATTTTTGAAGAAGATGGAGTATGGGATTAGTCAGAAAAAGAAAAGAAATCATTGCTAGTATTGGTGTCCATAAATAATGAATTGGAAATGACTAATCAAACTAGAGAGTCATCTTAACCTCCAGTTCCTAAAGAGCCAACTCATGTTGATTTTTTCATCTTCTTCTATTTCACCTTCACTTAGGCGCTCACATCGAGAACATCATACACCCACTTATTTAAAAAATTATCAAGTAAGTGATGATAACAATGATGATGAAGTTATTACCCATTATGCTTTCTTTATAGATTGTGATCCAATATTGTTAGAGGAAACAGTGAATGATGGTCGTTGGATTAAAGTAATGGATGAAGAAATGTATAATATAGAAAAGAATAAAACATGGGAGTTCACCATTTTACGAAAAGGAAAGAAGCCTATTGACGTTAAAATAGATATATAAGAAAAATACAAGCCCGATGGAGAAATGGAACGCTTTAAAGCAAGATTAGTTACAAAAGCATACAAGCAAAAGTCAGGTATTGATTATTCTGAAGTATTTGCACTTGTTGTAAGATTGGATATTGTATGTTTAATCATTTCACTTGCTACTCAAAGTAATTGGAAGATTTATCAAATGGACGTCAAATCAGCTTTTTGAATAATGTACTTGAAGAAGAAGAAGTATATGTTGAGCAACCACCAGGAAATGTAAAGCAAGGAGAAGAAGATAGGGATTGTTTGTTAAAGAAGACGTTGTATGGTCTTAAACAAGCATCAAGGGTATGGTAGACTCGTATTAATACTTATTTCAGTGAACATGGCTTTCGTAAGGATCCATATGAATATACTTTGTATATCAAGATCAGCAAGAAAAGAGACATTGTTATAGTTTATTTCCATGTAGATGATTTGATCTTTACTAGTAATAATTCAAGACTATCGTCAGAAATCTAGAAGGATATGGTTGCTCACTTTGAGATAACATAAATGAGATTAATGTCCTACTTTCTTGGTATCAAGGAAAAGAAAATAAATGAAGGCATATTTATTTCGCAACGAAAATATGCAAAAGATATTTTAAAGAAATTCAAGATAGATGCGTGTAAGTCAATTTTACCACCAGTTGAAGAAAGATTAAAGCTTGTAAACGATGGCAGTGGTGATTTGGTTGATGCAACAAATTTTAGAAGACTTATTAGAGGTCTGAGGTATTTAACTAAAACTACGCTATATATTGTTTACAAAGTGGAAATCGTGAGTAGATTTATGGATTCACCATGACAATCTCATTGGCAAGCCACAAAACAAATTTTACGATATATTAAAGGCACGATTGATGATGACATATTTTATTCAAACAATAAATATATAATACAGACAATGATTGGGCTAGTGACGTTGAAAAGAGAAAAAGCACTTTAGGTTATGTTTTTCATCTTAATTTTGGAGCATTTTCTTGGTCTTCAAAGAAACAACAAGTAGTTACTCATTCAACTGTAGAAGTAGAGTATATAAAATTAACAGATTACGATAATCAAGTGATTTAGCTACCAATGATGCTTAGCAAATTACAACACCAACAAGATGGTCCAACGATAAGCTACTTCGATAATAAATTAGCAATTGCCTTAAAGAAGAATCTAATATTCCATGGTCAAAGTAAGCATATTGACATTAAACATCTTGGTTAAAGGTTAAGAAATTATAGCTGAGTATTGTGCATCTGAAGATCAAATAGCAGATATTTACACGAAGCCTTTGAAAGCTAAGCTATTTTATAAGTTGAAGAACATGCTCAGAATGATTAAACCAAGTTTAAGAAAAGATGTTAGAAATTAAACTTAATTTAATGAATATTTCTAAATTATGAGTTAAAATTTGTTATATTTGACTTGGTCAAAATATCAAGCCAAATTGATTTTGAATTCCTTTGAACAGTGAAGTTGAAGTTGGCAATTATAGTCGGTAATAATTAACTTTGTTTTCTTTATAAATATGGCCATTTGACCATTATATGTGCCTCGTACAAAAAATCAAAAGAAAAGGGAGAGAAATAAAGATGTGAAAGTTTTGTAAGGTGCCCAACTTCGGCAAATTACGTAGTGTGAAGTATTAATAAAATTTTGAGCGTGTATTTTATTGTTAAATTTGTTTTTTAGGTAATTATAATTAATTTAATTGCCAACACACCAGCTTGGAAAAGATTCATTAGCACTCACAATTATTTAGGTTTTAAGGCATCAAGTTGTATTCACAATCTACGGTCGAATGTCGTCGCAAACTGCAGCGTTAGGGTTGGAATTTAGCAACCAAAAATTAAATCAACGGAGCACAGGCATCTGCAGGTTGGGTACGATAGTGTAGGGTGACACATGTACAATAGAACGTTGTATCAGGCGGTGGTGGCAAGATAGTTGGAGTGGAGGCGGAGGTGAGTTGAACCAGGTTTTGAGTTTTGTACCGCACTGGACGGAAAGTACCATACCAGCTAGTAAACGATATGAAATGTTAAACGTCGGTACCGGCCATGAATATCAGTCGATACTGGCATTTACCAGACGGTACCGGCCAGAACCATCAATTCCGGCTGATACTGTAGCTTCCAGAAATTGTAAGGATTAACTTGCAATTTATGAAAGTTTTAAACCTAATTACCCCCTTCTCGATTCTTCGATTCTTCTTCGATTCTTCCATACCGCTGGCTTTGTAACATCCCACCCCCGACAGGAAGGGTAAAATAGTAAATTGGTAAAAGTCGAGAGTGATTAGGACTAATTGGACAATGTTATGCATACTGGTATTGGTTAAACAATGAGATTGTGCACATGCAATAACTGTACATGCATTCATGATTATTTCCTGGTATTGGGCCTAAATGAAATTTTATTGTGAATAACGTGGTAATTGTTTTTGAAAAAAATTTATTGGACTGAGTTTTTGTGTGTTTTATATTTTACGGGAATTATAGGAATTTTTTTGGAATTTTCTAGAGAAAATTTCCGGACCGGAAAAATCGCCAAGTGGCGAACCGGTTAATTTTGGTAGCGAAAATTTCTATCCAATGGCACTACAATATTGGGTATATTATTTCGGGATTGCAATTGGAACCATTGGAATTTAATGGGTTAAAGATTTCCTTTATTGGGATTTCTTTTATTAAATGATATTAATGGTTAATGGATTTTGTTTTTTCCCAATTTTTATGACAAGTGTCTTGATGACACCTCATCAACACATTAAATGCTTGTGTTGTTCTCGGTTCTTCTAGTTGAGTGAATGAAAAGATGATTTAATTCCTTTATTTCCTCCATTCAGCCGAAACTTTCATTTCCTCTTCTCCTTCTTTGGTTCCTTCTTTCGTTGGTTGCTCCTCCTTGTAAAATTGCTACTCTTCTTCACCTAAAACTAAGGCTCTTCTTTGTGATTTGCTAGCTTACCCTTGTGTGTTGACAAGGAAAAATATTCACCTTAAGCCTTGTGTAAGTGAGGGTCGTATGAGGTAGAGAATTGGAATGTTTTGAAGTAATTGATGAAGTGAAGAGTTAAAGCTTGGTTAGGTAAGGATTTAATTATGTTCTTTTCTTAGTAGTTTGATGCATTAATTGGGAACTATGGTTCATTAAACATGATTCATGATGCATAAATGTCATGAAAATTATAGTTTAAATTATTGGGTATAAGGTTATGTTTGAGTATGACTTGAGGAAGTTAGTATGAATGATGTGTTTTAACTTGGTTTAGTTTGATTTTGGATTGATTTTGATGCTTATTCTT
>JANIJH010000006.1:12386611-12411683 GCA_024520975.1 Erythroxylum areolatum
CCTAGCCAAGTTTCTTCTCTTTTCTCTTCTTTTCTCCCCTCACCACCGAAACTCACTCTTCTCCCTCTAAGATTTCGTAATTTCCCTCTTCTTTCCCTACAACTCACTTAACTCCTTCCTTTTATACTCTTTACTAAGTTACTTAAGCCCATATACTTAAGCCCATTCACTTATTCTTCTTCCTTCCTTCTTATTTCCTCTTTAAACTTACTTAAGCCCACTAATTTCTCAAGCCCATCTTATTCTTATTTTCCCCACTTCTTCTTTTACTTTCTACTAACATAACTTAAGCCCATTCATTTCTTATTCAAGCCCATTTTTCCTTTAAGGCTATTCTCTTCTAACATTAACTTAAGCCCAAAGTCCACTTCTTTTAACTTAAGGCCAACTAACACATTTAATTTCATTTACTCTTCACCTAACTCATTAATGCCATTACATGCTAATTAATGTCATATGCCATTTAATGCTAACTCATACTAATTGATTTCAACTTAATTAATGTTAATCTAACTTACTCAATTTAAGCTAATGATGCTTAATTAAAAAAAAGTTTTGGGGCTAACATCAATAGTCCGTCATCTTTAGGTTGGCCGTGCCGGGATGGGCCTAAGCTAGATTGCCATCCCTACTTTCAAAGCTATTAATTTAGTAATCTAAGTTGCTTTAGTGTACTAAGGATAATGCCAAAAATAAATGGAAAGGATTAATGGGAATATGCAACTGGTAGTCCATAGGTATTTTAAGGTGGTAAATAATTGAAAAGGTTTTTGTTAACTCAAGGCTTATTAATGATTTTGATGATGACCTTAAAATATTTCAAAATTCAAATTGGACTTATTTCCTTCTATTGCTAAGTAGTTCATTCTCAAAAAGAAATAAAATCGTATGATAAATGCTTCCTTTTTTGCATAAACCTTCTTTATGAACTTACCTTATTTATTCTTCAAAATCTGAAAGGATCCTGCTAATCACATATTTCGTCAAACAACTCCACATTTCTCTTAATGGTTGATTATTGCAAGATTCTAGTAGAGATAATATTGAAGATTCAAAATCAAATTCATAACAGAAATGAAGCAACGACTAGTTGAAGAAAATGTCTATTTAAGCAAGAGCCATTGAAATTGCAAAACAAAGAAGCATGGAAAGAAAGTAGAGAGAAAGCCAAATTATTGAGATACATCTATACTCTTGAAAGTCATATCATTATTAAATCTCTTGTGCCTTAGAAGGTGACAATTTTTTTAAAAGAGATCATTGAAGCTCATATGGAGCAAATTACTTCTTTATTGTTGACAACTTATAGAGGCTAGCAAAACACTACTAGTTTAGAAGTTTGAGAACTTTGAAAATATGTACTCGTGAGCTTGAAAAAACTGGTCAAATTACTACTTAGTTTTATAGTGAAACACTCAAGTTTGATACTTAGAGACTGGACGTAGGCTTGGGTTGTAAACTGAACCAGTATAAATCGACTGCATTCTTCTCTCTCTTCTCTTAACTTTTTTATTTTCACATTATATTGTGTATACATTTATTTCAGCAAGAGGCTCCTTCACTTTTAACAGGCTCCTTCTGTTTTTCAACTTGTAAGAAGTTCTTTTTAGCTTCTAACAGGCGCCTTCTGTTTTAATTTGTCTTAACTAGATTTATCCTTTAGTCGGCTCCTGTCACTTAACAAACTCCTATTTTTTAAACTGGGTCCTATTGTATAACAGGCTCCGCTTACTTTGCAAGCTCCTATTGTTATTTTAAACTTCAGCAGGCCCTTGTTTTTTTATTCAAATTAAAAATTTATGTTGCATATGTTTACTTTATAATTTGGTATCAGAACGAGATTTCACATTTATTATGTTTTACAGCACGTGATAGATCATGGCAAATAACTTGAGAAGTTTTGAAGGACAATATGTTTCAAAGCCTCCTTATTTTAACAGAAACAACTACTCATACTAGAAAAAGAGAATGACCATTTATCTTAGTTTGGTGCTACTATTTCATCTCTCTGCGAAGAATTCTCAAATCTAATTTACGGGGAGAGTTAAGAGTTAGTTGATGATATATTTTCTCCTTGCATGATTTTGGACACGACGTGTTATATATCCTTTCAATAACTTTGTTGCTATTTTTTGCCTGATTTGTTCTTTTCCCTCTATTTTTTATATAAAAAAAGGGGAGAATTATTTTTGATTTATGATATTTGATATACTTTCCTGAGAATTGACGATATAATAGGTGATATATTTTGTCTTAAAGTCTATATGGTAGAAAGGAAAGGCTCGTTCTAATAAGTAAGAGCTTATAAAGCTTATAAGTATCTCTAAAAAGCTACTGTTCTTACTTAAATTTTGAAAATATATCTATTATTATTTTTCATCATCAAAAAGGGGGAGATTGTTAGCTCAAGGCTTACTAATGATTTTGATGATGACCTTATAATGTTTCAAAATTCAAATTGGATTTATTTCCTTCTATTGCTAAGGAGTTAATTTTTAAAAGGAAATAAAATCATATGATAAATGTTTCCTTTCTTGTAGAAACCTTCTTTATGAACTTACCTTATTTATTTTACAAAATTTGAAAGGATCTTGCTAATAATATATTTCGTCAATCAGCTCCAGATTTCCCTTAACGATTGATTATTGTAGGATTCTAGCAGAGATAATATTGAATATTTAAAGTCAGATTTAGAACGGAAATGAAGCAACGTAGTTAAAGGAAATGTCTATTTAAGCAAGAGTCACCAAAGTTGTGAAACAGAGAAGCCTGAAAGGAAAGTAGAGAGAATGCCAAATTATTGAGGTAAATCAATACTCTTAAAAGTCATATCATTATCAAATCTCTTGTGCCTTAGAAAGTGACAATACTTTTTGATAGAGATTATTGAAGCTCATATGGAGCAAATTACTTCATCATTTGTTAAGAGCTTGTAAAGGTCAGCAAAATACTACTAGTTTGGAAGGTTGGAGAACTATGAAAATATGTACTCGTGGGAAGGATGGAGAATCTTGAAAATTATGTGCTCGTGAACTTAAAGATGATTGTCAAATTACTACTTGGTTTTATAGTGAAACACTTAAGTTAGATACTTGGAGACTAGACGTAGGCTTGGGTTGTAAGTTGAACCAGTATAAATCGATTGCAACCTTCTCTCTTTTCTTAACTTCTTTATTTCTGCATTATATTATGTGTGCGTTTATTTCAGTAAGAGACTCCTTCACTTTTAACAAGCTCTTTATGTTTTTCAACTTGCAAAAAGTTCTTTTCAGTTTCTAATAAACGCCTTTTGTTTTAATTTGTCTTAATTGGATTTATTATTTAGCAAGCTCTTATTACTTAATAGACTTCTATTGGTTAAACAGGCTCCTCTTACTTTCCAAGCTCCTATTGTTGCTTTAATCTTCGACAAGCCCCTGTCGTTTTATTAAAATTAAAAGTATCTCTTGCATGTATTTGCTTTATCAGTTTCACTACTAGAAAATAACAATTTTACGATGGTAAACAAATCATCGTTATTTCCTGACAGAATATATAAATTCATTGGTAAATGTGTCATGAAAAGTTAAATTTAGCGACGGAACAATACTGCCAGCAAGTAAGGCGAGAATTGGTGGAGGGCAATGACTTGTTGACATTACCGACGAAATATTAGGTACGGAACAGTCCGTCGGTAAAATATAAACCAGTACGCCATCATGGCCTTGTGTTTGAACATTATTAACTTAAACAAAACGACGTTGTTTTGTTTAAAACAAAACGGCATTGTTTTGTTTAGCTTAAAACACTCCCGTGCAGAAACCTTCTCCCCCATCTCTGTTACTCCTTCTTTCTTCCCTTTTCTCTTTCTTCTCTATTCATCCCTGATAGCTGCGTTTGCTCCTCCGACATAAAGTTTTCTCCCGTTCATGCTGCATCTAGTGACATTGTGATGCTTCCGGTCCTCTTCTCCGAGCAAGCAACCATTTTCATTGAGGTATACATGTTGACCGTGGGTGTTGTAGTTTAATTAATTAGTTTGTGTCTTTGATTTCTTTCTATGTTTTGATGTTTTTTGAATGGATAACAACGCTATATGTTGAAATGTATGTGATAGAAGGGGAAAAATGTGAATTTGGTTGGTATAACGGAATGATTATTTTATGAACATAAGGCATTTGTAAATGCCCGTATGTCCCTGGATACATGCTGAGGCATTTTAATTTGTTTTATCATAATCAATTTTTATAACTGTAACTAAGTCCTATATGGAAAGAATTGTTTTTATAAAATATAAAACAAAAGATAGTGATTACATGGTCCAACTTTGTTGGTAATTGTTTAGAAAAAAAATTGACATAGTGAGAAGACATGTGTTTGAAAAGAAGAAATAGGATGAAGATGGTCCACGTTTGAGTGCTCAAACATTTTTGGCAATATGTCTATTTTTTATGAACTATAAATTGATATATCTTATAAGAAATTAGCATAAGTAGTAACATGCCTCTTTATATTCCAAACCACACTCTTGATATTCCAAACCATGCCTCTTTATATTCCAAACCACACTCTTTTTTTAGAACATTAAGATAGATAATAGAGGTAAACACTCTTGATTATGATGCAAAAGGCTTCACTCCTCCCTATGCTTCTTATGGAGTGACATATATCACGCACTTTTTAGGACTAAAATTTAAAAGATAAACCACCCATATAACTGCTTCCGCCTAAAACTCCTGAAGCATCATTTTGGTTTTCAACCTATTTCTCGCTACATTTAGGATTGTTTGATTCTTTCTTTTAGCTATTATATTTTATTAGGGAGATCTTAGGATTATAAGATGGTGATAAATTTTTTCCAGTTTAAAAAAGCTCTTAAAATTATATTCTAGAGCTATATCAATTCTTAAAGTTTTAATTTGAAAACCACTTTCTTTTTTAACCAAATCTTTACACTTTTTAAACATATCAAAAGATTCATACTCGTACTTTAAAATTTTCTCCCATTTACTTTTACCTTAAACATTTGTATTGATGAGTTAGGTTGGCTTAATAGATCTTGAAATCAACTAGTTTAGAAAGCTTGAATTTTAAGCATTTGAAATTTTGGTCTCTCATCTTAGTCATGTTTGTTTTAAGCATTTGAATCATTTATGGTGATCGAGCTTATGTTCGTTATTAGGCTAGCATATCTTTATGTAGAATTCTTCTAAACTGTGAACAATTCTCTTATTGGTTATAGGAACTCATTTGTTGGTAGTATTTCTATTTCAAAGGAGATTGAAGAGAAGCTTTAGTAGGTATTCAAATGATATTCATTTCCTTATATTTTTGACTCATGTCAACAATGATTTTCCACACATTTTAATCGATTTTGTATCAGTTTCTATTTTTTTCATTCTAGGTTCATCATCATCTTCCTTCACGTACTTCAGGAAGATCGTTCTGTGTGTCGATTGAGGTTAGTAATTTTGTTTTTTACTACGTTTTTTTGAACTTGGTATACTATGGGTATTTGTTTGAGGTTTAAACTGGGAATCTGAACGTATTACATGACTGATTTAATTTAGCTTGCACGAACTGAAACTTGTTTGTAGTATGAACTTCAGTTATGTATGAATTTATATAGGACGAGTTTGACTTATATTATTGTTCCAATATCCTTAATTACGTGAATCTGTTATTTCATTGATGTTATCTTAAATGATGAGGTTCTGTTTATTTTTTATGTGCGCATTTTTACATGGTTGTTTTTTTTATTAAATTGTATATGTTAAACTAATTTATTAAAATAAGTATTCATATTTTTATGAATACTGATTTGATTACGCACTAGTACATATTTAATATCCATTCAATATCAAACTTTTAACAATAATTGTCTTCTGACATATACGATTACAAACATATATCTTAGATATTCAGTTTAAATATATTTTAGATGTTAACCCATAAACCTTAACCCATAACCCATTATGGAGATCCGTGAGGCTTACAGTGAAAAATATCAAGAGCCTAAGAATCAGAACGAGAACTTCTTATGTTGAATCACAAGTCTTATCTTAGATGTTTTGTTATCTTTGGCTAACATGAATGATACTAACTATGGATTCACTGTTTTAAATTAACAGTTTTCGAGAAATGAGTTTCTGGGATAGATCTTGGATGTATAGACGATTAACCCCTAATGGTTTCATTAATCCTGAATTTGTTGAGGGAGTTTAAGCTTTTATTCATTGTGCATGTTCCCAACCTGCATATATAGATGCGCCAAAGATTAGATGTCCATGTAAAAAGTGTAAACACAAATGTTTCCTTACTATTGATGAAGTTAATGTGCATTTGCTGAGAAAAGGGTCTATCCCTAATTATTTTGAGTGGACACGATATGGGGAACCTTTGATTTCTAGCACCTCAAGGGTTAATAGAGCACAATCGTCTGTCAACTTAAATAAGTATGAAGGAGAGAATGGATTTAGAAGAAATTATATGAATGGAATTGAAAATCCGTACACAAAAATGGTTCATGATGGGGCTAGTTATACCTTTGAGGCAAATAGGGAAAATGTGAAGAAGATCTTAACCCACATGCAAAATAATTTTTTGACTTACTATAGTCAGCTGTCCGAGAATTGTGGCCAAATTGTGAGATAATAATCTAATTGTCTTCAATTGCTCGAAAATTGAACATAAAGTCTAAAGGGCATATTTTAAACCGTAGTTTTGATAAAATTCTAGAATAGTATAATGAATCATTGCCTCCTGATCATACAATATTTGATAGTTTTTACAGCATGAAGAAACTTATAAGGGAACTTGGTTTGCCTGTTGAAAAGATTGATTGTTGCAAATTGAGATGTATGTTGTATTGGGGACATGATGTGGAATTACAAGAATGCAAATTTTGTGGTCAATCTCGATTTAATCCTAGAAAGCATTCAATGACAAAGTTATTATACATATTAACATTTGATGGTCTATACTACATGTTATTTTAAGCTTCCTTTAATCTCGTAGATGACATATATGCCAATAGAGGCGAGAGTGATGTCACAACGACCTATAAAGGATTAGGGAGATCGGTTCTTGTGGATAATTTGTCAATTCCACAAACCTCATCTCGACATTCACGTATGCATTAATATCTAGTTTTAGTTCGTTTAACAATTTTCTAATATGACATTATATAAGTTCTAGACTGATTGTGTTTTAGGTAAATATGTTCCCATTAGTAGTTCATCTTAAAAGTTAGTCTTCTATACTAAAAGCGGTGACTCATTCACTGTTTCCTCTACAAGTATAGCTATAGCAGAAACGCTATTGCAAGAATGTGTTCAAAAGCCTACACTTGGTGGAAGAAGTATTACTGTTTCAATTGATGCATTTAAACATGTCAGGACCCTTCTCGGGAATCCAGACATCAGGAACTCATTTACCTTTACCGACTCCCATGTCATATGGAATCAAACAAAATAATTATATCATTGTGATTTATCGATGCAATACATTAGACTAAGCTTTAAGGTTGATTTATTGTTGTATCTGTAAAAATTTGTTAAACAACTTCCCTACTAGTTAGACGTCAACCTGTGTCCTATTCAATGTGGGATGTTATTATTCTTGTTTAACAACTTTAACAATTGTTAACCATCATTTTGTCGTTTGTACTTGAATATGATATGCAACAAATTGCCTCGTTTCCTTTTCCATATATTGTATAAAATATTGAATTCAAATTATTATATTTGTAGAAAATTCGATAAACAATGAATTTCAATTAAAAATATGGGACCAAAGAGACAGCGTGAGGTACTGCAGCCTAAGTTTAGAATTCCGTTCCGAGGTACTTACTGTGAAGGTAGATTGTCATGGTCTGCAACTCGCACTGACTCACCTCCTCCCCCTCCAACACCTGCAATTGCAGATGAGGCATCACCTACTGCTCCTCGTGCTACACCATCCCCTTCCCCAACTCATATATCATCCAATATCGCTTTATCGAATTGAGGAGATGTGCTCCAGCCTAAAGTTGAGGGACCTAGTAGAAGAAAGTACATAACAATTGTCAATAATCTGTAAGTGAAATCACATTGAAAACTATTTGTTTATAATTATGTTATAGGTTTATCAGTTTTTTCATTGCATAAAATTACTTCTTATATTAGGTTGATTTTGTCTGGACCGTGTTCCAAAAATATGACTTGTACATTTAAAGAAATGATTGATCTTGAGGATTATGTGTAAAAGAATATCTCTGAGGCTACAAAGATATTTTACTTTCAGGAGTTTGAGGCACAATAAAGATTTATTTTCTTTTTATATTGATTTATATACACTAATTAGATAAATATTATTACATTATATATAGTAGTTTAATTTTTTCCTTCTTATTTCAGAAAGAATTTTTCTAGGATTTTGATTTCGACGCCATCATATATAAACTATGGGAGAAGTGAGCTCGTACACGTTATTGCGACTTTATTGGTGCGATACACAAGGCAGGTGCACGACTGTGTTATATTTCGGAGGAAGTATGGAGTCGTTGACAGGAGTATTGGACATCAACTGAGGCAATGTTCATCTCAAGGCGTAATTCCATCAACAGACGTGGAGGCTCGGGGGAGATAGTCTTCCCGTACACACGAGAAGATCAATAACCCACCACGAGCATGCACATAGATTTGTAAGTATCTAAACTTCACACTTATTTTGTAAATGTTTTGTTTTGTTGTATTATAGATAATAATAATGGTATAAATGTCTGGTATCATATATGGTTGTGTTGAGTTATTTTCTTTGTTCAACAGGGCGAATATCATAAAAATAGAGGAAACTTTGCCGAAATTTTTATAAATTATAGTTCACATATAACAATTTAGGTTATACATGCAGGAAAAGTCATTAGGCATCAGGTCTACACCTACTCAGCTATTTTTGTACATTCACACGAAGAAGCATGA
Source organism: Erythroxylum areolatum (assembly GCA_024520975.1). Taxonomy (NCBI): domain Eukaryota; kingdom Viridiplantae; phylum Streptophyta; class Magnoliopsida; order Malpighiales; family Erythroxylaceae; genus Erythroxylum; species Erythroxylum areolatum. Next base: position 12,395,551 of record JANIJH010000006.1, read on the forward strand.
CAGTGTGACATTCATCAACAGCCGATGTAAATGTTAAATTAATGCATTATTATTTCTTAATAATAATTCCTTACTAATGTAAACATTGATTCCTAATAGGACCAAATACAATAAACCATTCAGTGATAGTCTCAGGAGGAACAACCTGTTGATGAGACTCAAATGTATCTTGATGCTGTGAATGGTAGGGACCGTCGTGAAAGGATATTTCAGCTAGGTTTATTTGCGAATATATGTTATTTGCAATCCTCTATGTCCAGTACAACAACATCTACTAGACCAATGCAAACCAATGAAGTCACCGAGCGTCATCCCACAGTGCATACATTGATGGAGCAGATAGTTCACATGAAAGAGCAGATGGACCAAATGGCTTACGTGAATCAGCAGATGACTCAGATGAGACAGGAGATGGAGCAGATGGCTCAGCTGAGACAAGAGATGGAGCAGTTGAAGAGGAGGCTTAGCAGCGTAAAGCACCCGCGATCACCACGACATTAGGATTATACTCTATAATGTTTTTATTACGAATATAAGTTGTGTGCACTGTAATGTTTTATTATCAACTCAGATAATTTTAACTTTATATCATCAATTAACTTTCTGATTAAACAAAATATATATATACAAATTAATTTATTTTGCACAAATAATTCATAACTCTTGAAATTATGCATTTATCATAAGAGAATGAAATAAAATTTAATGCAAAATTTTTTTAAAAAAAATTCTTACTTCTATTTACCGACTGAATATATAATACTGTTAGAAAAAAGAATCTAATTTACCAACGAAAACACTAACACCGTCGGTAAATTAGATTTGTTTTGTGACAGTATTATATATTCCATCGGTAAATATTAAAACTTTGCGATTATATTAACTTCTGTTTACTGTCGGAAAATCTCCGTCAGTAAACTATGTCGACAGGAACGTTGGTTACATTTATCCGTCGCTATATTTTACTGAAGGAAACACACATAAAATGTCCGTCATTAAAGTTACCTATGGCCATCTTAACAACATCCTTGTCCGACGTTGAATTTTGTCAGTAATTACTTTTACCGACGGAATTCTTCCGATTACTGACAGTTTTCTGTCAGAAAACTATATATTTCTTGTAGTGTTTTAAGTTCAATTTTCAAAGAAATCGTAGTTTCTTTACCTCGTAATATTCACTGAAGTACTGGTTGCGGCCTTACAACATTGGGTTCACCAGGGCCAAGCTCCCAATAGTACGATAGGATATTTAGATACTAGCTCCTAATAGTACAGTAGGATATTTTCGAGACTTGTCATCCTATGGTGCTAAAAATAAAATGTCAAACATGTGGCAAGCAAATGTAAAATCTGTGTGTTTTAGGAAGACATCAAAGGATTCCGGCAAAATCTGCGCAAGAACATTGTCCATTGACAAATTTGTGAAGCCTCCTGCTATCCCGAATGATAATTTCCTTAGAGGCTATTAATGAGATGATCTTCATGAAGTTGTGGCAGTCCTTGCACATACCTATACTCTTTACGACCCTTATTGATGCACTCTTTTCCGTGTGCAACAATCCATAAGCTACAGCCAACTTCTCACTGTGATACACGCAATAAGAAAAGGTCTTCTCCTCTGCCTCTCCCTCCTCATCAACCACTTCCACGTTTTCTCCAGACTCATATCCATAACTCTTTGCCTTGTTAAGCAATTCCTCCAAGAATGTGTATATTTTTGCATTTCCAGGATGCAACTTGTCGTTAGTTTTAAATGAATGTGTCTTTTCTTTGATACTAATCCAGCTCCAATCATTTAATTTTCCAACTTTCTCTTCTTTCATTAATTTTCTCACCCGGGAAACATCTTTCCACATCTCTGCAGAGATGTACATATTCAAGAGCATGACATATGTTTCAATATCTCGTGGCTTGAGCTTGAGTAGTTGTTCAGCAGCATAAAAACCCAGTTCTGTATGCCCATGATTTCTACAACCTGCAATAAGGAGATTCCATATAAACTCACTTGGCTCAAAATCCATTTTCTTCACAATGTCAAATGCCTCCTCTATCCGTCCCAATCTCACAAACATATCAATCAGGCATCCATAATGATCCATAACAGGTTTAAGTTTGTATTCTGTTTTCATTATCTGGAAGTATTCGAGTGCTTCATTGACCATTCCAGCTTGACTACAAGCTGCAAGAACACCAACAAATGTAATCTGGTTTGGTCTCAGACCTGCCAACCTCATATCCTCAAAAAGTTGCAGTGCTTGCTGAGAATGTCCATGCCTTGCAAAACTTGTAATCATAGTTGTCCACGATATCAAGGTTCTCGTAGACATCTCCACAAAGGTTTTACTTGCTTTCTCAATGCTTCCACATTTGTTATACATATTAACAAGTGCAGTTCCTACAACAACATCAGACAAAAAGCCCGATTTTATGGTCTGGGCATGGATTTGTTCCCCTTGTTCTAAGGCCACTAACCCACCACATATGGTAAGGATGCTGGACAAAGTAAACAGATCAGGCTTCACGCCAGAGCGATTCAACTTAAAATACATGCCAAGTGCCTCATTTCCACTTCTATGCGCAGAAACATCATCCTTTGCCAGTTCCATTGCTTGCGAATAGCCTGCAATTAGTGCATTCCATGTAACCAAGTTAACAGTTTCCATTGTACTGAACAGATACTCTGCTTCCTTGATGCATCTGCTCTTAAGGTACAAGTACATAATAGAATTTGTTAACCTTCGATTTGATCCATAGCTAAGTTTAATGCTCAATGAGTGAACTTGCTTCCCTAGTCCTAACGACATAATCAAACAACACAAGCTCAACACAGTGGTTAACGTGACTTCATTAGGTTTTACATCCTCATTAAGCATCTCTATGAAAAATTTCAATCCCATTGCAGCAGCACCATTTTCAACACAAGCAGATATAACTGCAGTCCAAGAGATAACATCCTTGTCCCTAACCCTTCTAAAGGCTTTGACAGCAGATTTCAGGATCCCAAATTTTGAGTATAAGCTACAAAGAGCATTGCCAATACTCAATTCTTGGTCAATTCGATACTTAACAATGAAGGCATGAAACTGTTTTCCCAATTCGATAGAGCTTAAAGATGAACAGGCATTTAAAGCAATTGCTAGAGTGTAATACGAAGGAAAAGACCCAGATTCCATCATCTCCACAAAAACTTCAGCGGCGACCTCTGACTCTGAATTTTGAACATAGCCCTTCATCAAAGACGTCCAAGCAACAACGTTTCCTCTAGGCAAATTGTCAAAAACTTTTCTAGCACTTGTCATGGCTCCACATTTTGCATAAACATTAACAAGAAATGTCATCAGGAAAAATTCTTTCTGGGTTCCAGTCTTTACGATATGAGCGTGAACAATTTGTGCTCCTGAGACACATTTCCTTTTAATGCATTCTTTTAAGAGGGAAACATAATAAGCGCACTCAATCTCAGTGCCCTCTTTCATCAAAGACAAGGGATCATCAAAATCCAAAGGCCTAGCTGGTTCTGGTCTTTCATCAAGTTGGGTACTTACTGAACTCTTCTGATATGAAATGCTTCGGCTCTGAGACTCCTGATACAGTTAGTATGAGAAAAAAGTTAAACAAGAAGAAAAGCTGACACAAAAACAGCATAATCAGTTGAGTTCCACTAAACCCACAAGCTAATTAAGTGCCCGTTTCGGTTAGTTCTAGACCCGTAAGTAAAAGCAGAAGCTTTGCCCTATAGGTCTTAGAAAAAAAGTAAAATAATCTCAATGAACAAAAACACAAACTATAGATAGATAGTTAAAGAAAAGGAGATGAAATATTGTATCAAGGCCAAAAAGAAAGAAAAAGGTTTGTGGGTACCTTTTCAATGGAAGAAGAAGCAGAGGGTTGTTTCTTGACTTCAGTTTCAAGCTTGAGAGTGGGACTGAGAGCAACTGAAGGCAAGGAAGCCATATGAGAGGAAGGTAATGGAGCAAAGGGAACGTACGTTAGCCTCTCATGGTCAGTGGGAAGATAAAGTTGCCGAGAGAAGAGAAGGCGATTGCTCTACTACAGCCACTCTTTCCCTTTTGGCCTTTTATAACTTTCAACCCCTAACTGCCAATTAATTACATGGTTCCTAATGAACTAAACAACTATAGCGACACATTAATCAGAACATAAAATATATGAACACCTAAACCTCTTAAACGACGTGCCAAATAGCCAATAGCCAATAGTTGGTTTAAACGTACGAGAAATCAGCTCTTCGTAGGACATCGCACTCAAGATTCAAGGGCCAAGGTCATCCTATACTGAATAAATTACTTGTTTTCCGTCGGATCGAGCTGGAAGTGGATTCTACAATGGTGATTGACGTTCTCTCGTCTCCGGACCGCTACGCCAGATTGCACCTCTCGCTGGTCCGAGGCATCAATGAACTGTTCCATAGGAACTGAACTGTTGTTCATCGGCATCTCTATCGGGAGAACAACAGATGTGCCGACTGACTGACCCACTATGCGGGACATTTTAATATCAGCGTCACTTATTTTGCTACTGCACCTATTGGGTGCCATATGCTCCTTTTAGAGGATTTATCAAACCTGTCTTCCCCATACTCCCGTGTAATGTTAGTTCATTTTCCATTTTGTCAAAAAAAATTACTTGTTTCCATTTTAGAAGACAGAAACTAGTTATGATTAAGCCCCGGGAAACAAAGCAACATGTGCTTTGTCTATTGACACAGTGTAACCGGTGCAAATATTTGGAAGGAGCATACAAATATTACAATTAAAAAACTTGTATAAATAAAGAGATTTTTGAATCCTATTTGCAATGTCATCTTTAGTAAATTTTGTTCGGAATTGGAAATTTTAAAAGAAAAAAGAAATAAGTTCTTATTTCTACCGGTTCTAACTTATACAAGGATTCAATTAGCCGTTATATATTGACCAATGAAAACATTAGGAATGTCTTCCACTTAACTCATTACTAATATAAATTATACCTCCTTCCCGAGATCATGCTACGGCAACGTTTTCTCCTTATATAAACGATATCGCATTCTTCTTCAGCTTAGTGTTTGGCTTCTTGATTTCCAGCTAATATGGTCCTTACTAACGTTTTATAGACTTTGAGCAAAAGAAAATAAAAGTTTCAATAATTTGATAATATATAAATATGTAAAATTTAAATACATATTTTTATTATTAAGAAGTTATCTTAAGCTTCTCGTTGTGATACAATTGAAGAATCCAATTAGTTACATTAATTCTTAACATTAAGATTAAGAGAACAATTAAAAAATATCAAATAAAAGAAATATGTAAAGAAAAAAAAGAAAGGTAAGAGGATTCATCTCATTTTTGCTCTTTATAAATGTCAAGAATTAGTCATATTTTGCCTCATTTTACTTTTCATGAAAATCTAAAATGAGTTATATTTTACCTTATTTTGTTCTTTATAAAAATTAAAAATAGGCTTTATTTTTTCTTTATTAGAGTTGGCCCTGGGCAGTGTCCTTACTCTTGCCCAAGGTTGGGCCTGATCACCTTGCTATTTACACTTTCTCGAGAGATCGTCCGAATATCATTAGGATAAAACTTAAGCATCAAGTTTATTTTTTCACTTTCCAAATCGTGGATCAAAGAATGGCCACTAGAATTTTAAGCACAGTAGTTAAAGAATGAGGTGGCTTAGAGGTAATATGAACAAAAGTATAATTATATTTCTTGAGTAGAAATAAATGGTAAATATGACAAATGCAACAAGTTGGTGGTCATGGCAGTTTGTAAGCTACCAGACTAAAGGTAAAAGTACAATGATGACAATTTGTGATTTTAGATTAATTTAATAATCATAAAGAAGTTGGGTTGATTCTAATATAAGACTTAGGTTGATTCTAATATTAGGTGAACTCAAGAAAATGGCTATTGGGCTTGTAGAGAATATTATAGTCAGTAGGGTTTTATTATAATTAATAAGAATCATTCCCTCTCCCTTCAATTAAGTGAACAGTTATCAAAAATAATAAAATATAAACATTTTTGCACCATTGGAAAAGAATGAAGAAAAGAGAAGGAGAGAGTAGATAAATTCTTTCCATAGAGAAGGTGTTTACATCCAAAAGAAATAAAGATCTATAATTGTAAACACATATTAAACATGAACTAACGTTAGTATTTCTTTCTCTCTCTTATGGTATAAATCTTAATTAAATGGGGTTGAATCGATTGTATTATAGATAATGTTGGAAGAATTCTAGACTTGAAATATTGTTTAGGGTATTATAGTTTAAATTTACATGTAGTATTAAAGCAAGATTATGACACATTGATTTGCATTAAAGTTAATTTTAGGATTCATGGTAGCCATTAATATTGCTTAAGGGTATAGAATGCAATTAAAATTATTTTATTACATCCACTATAATTTTACATGAATTAAATAATTAATTTCATGTGTATTTTTCTTTTGTTCAATTGGTTGCATGAATTGTTTATTGCAATTATTTAGTATTATAGTGTTCTTGGACCAAGAATAAATCTTATGGGTAACAATTATGAATGGTTTATGGTTAAATAATTAATTATATTAAGATTATATGGTGAAATATTTGGAATTGTTTTTTTGCCTAAAAATTAATTCTAATTTTGGTTGGAAAACATAAGTTGTTTGGGGTTGAAGTTTGTTGGAAATCGTGACTTTCATTTCAAAAATCAAAAGAGTGAAGATGGTCAATTATGTTTTGGTCCTTATAGTTTTTAGACCATTATAATATGGAAATAAAAATTTACAGTTTATTCCCTAAAAGTTTTTGGACTTTACAGTACAATCTTCCAACATTATATAGTTAAATTCCCAATTTTATTTATACTTAATTAAATGTTTATTGTATAGAAAATTTGTTAATCACCAAAGTGACCTTGCTTGAAAAGATATTTAGACATTGAATTATGCATTCTTTCAATTGTTTATGTTAGATGATGCTAATAAATGACATAAAAGATGAACTGAACAATTGAGATTATTAATAATAATGCCAGCAGATCACCCAAAGGTGGGTCATTGCTTATAATTAATAATATTAAAGAGACTTAGTGACATACTTGGTGAATATGTTTGTATATCCAAAGATAACATGCATACTAACATGAGTATAATTGATTGTCTGTTAAATTGCACGTATGTATATATATATATATATATTGTTAGCATCAACATGGATTAAGGATATGTATTTAAGTATCACCGAAAGGTGAACTTAAGTGTGTGTGTGTGTGTGTGTGTGTGTGTGTGTGTGTGTGTGTGTGTGTGTGTGTGTGTGTGTGTAGAGTCTATTATAGTCTGAATCCATTAATATGTGAGTTTGCATTATGTTTGTAGCTTTTAATAATTTGTTAGCTATGGGCAATGGTCTGATCAGGTTCTATAGGCTAAACTATGTCGATTGGTCTGATGAAATCCAATTTTAGTTAGGTATTATAGATAAGGACCTGACATTAGTTGTTAAAAAGCCTGCAACCATTACTAAGACTAGTATACAAGCCGAAAAGACATATTTTGAGGCTTAGGACAAGTCTAATAGGCCGAGTCTAAACTTGATGCGATTGAAAATGGCTGAAAATGTTAAGCCATCAATGCCTAAAACGAACAATGTAAGGGAATTCATGATGAAAATTGAGTCCTCATAATCAGACATAGCTGACAAGTCTATTGTAGGAAACTTGATGAGTGAATTGATAACCAAGAAGTTTGATTGTTCTCAACTATCCATGATCATATAACAGGATGTCAAATCTAGGCAAAGCTAAAATTAATGGGCATGGATGTGAGTAAATCCTTTTTAGTACAGTTCATCATCAACTCACTTCCTCCTAAATTTGGTCAGTTCTAAGTGAATTATAACACTCTTAAGAAGAAATGAAACTTTCAAGAAATCAAGGCCATGTTAGTGTAGGAGGAAAAGAAATTAAAGAAAATAAAGGAACACTTTATTCATCTTACAATACATACTGAAGCTAGCTGTAAAAAGGGAAAGCCAGGAAAGAAGAACAATAAGAAGGATAGAGCTCAAATGAAGGTTAATGAGGGCCAAATCCATAAAAAGCAGTGTTGTTTCTTCTGCTAGAAAGCTAGTCACCTCAAAAAAGATTGCCCTAAGAAAAAGGATTAGTTTGAAAAGAAAGGTAAGTACTATATTTCAATATGTTTTGAATCAAACCTTATTGAGGTGCCCAACAATATCTGTTGGTTAGATTAAGGTGCAACGACTAATATGTCAAATATTATGTTAGGATTCCTTTCAATCAAACCATAAACAAAACTAAAGAGTTTCTATATATGCGTAACAAAATGAAGACACAAATAAAGTAATTAAGGCGTACAGATTGATCTTAGACACTAGTTATAGTCTAGATCTTAAAAAGTGTCTTTATGTTCTTGAATGTGCTAGAAATTTAGTTTCTGTTAATAAGTCGGATAAGATAGGTTTTAATTGCAACATTGGAAAAGGTGCTTTTTCTTTATATAAACGACTATACTATTACGGTTCTCATATATTAATGGATAGTTTATATCGTTTTAACCTTGAAGTTAATTATTTTGAATCCCTATTTCATGTTGAACATAATATGGGTAATAAATGTAGTACACATAATGAACACTCTACTTATTTGTGGCAACAAAGGTTAGGTCATATATATAGAGAAAGCGTGATGAGGTTAGTGAAAGTGAAATCTTACTTTAAATAGATTTTATTAATTGGGATGTGTGTGTCGATTGCATTAAAGGCAAACAAACCAAACACATATGTAAGAATTTAACCATAAGGTGTATTAGGTTACTTGAATTAATACACACTGATATATGTGGTCCATTTCATATTCCATCTTAAGGTTGTGAAAATTATTTCACCTTTATTGACGATTATTCATGTTATTATTATCTTATTTACTGCATGAAAAGTCTCAATCAATGACATTCTTGAGGTGTTCATTTATAAGGTGGAAAGACAGTTAGATAGAAAAGTGAAATTAGTAAGGTTTGACAGTTGATGAATATTATGGTAAACATGATAAGAATGGACAGTGTCCAGGTTCACTGAAAAAAAAATTTTGGAGCTGGGACATTTGTGCACAATATACAATGTTCAGTACACCACAACAAAGTGGTGTAGATGAAAGGCAGATCATACTCTTATGGATATGGTTAGGAGTATGTTAAGTTACACTAATTTTTACCATTATCTTTATGGATGTATGCATTAAAGATAACTGCATATCTACTTAATAGGATTCTTAGTAAAGCAATTCCAGAGATACCTTATGAATTTTGGACAGGTAGAAAACCTAGCATAAGGCACCTGTATATTTGGGGTTTCCTAGCAAAAATAAGGATTTATAATCCTCATGAAAGGAAGCTTGATATAAGAACTATTAGTGGTTACTGCATCGATTATCTAGAAAAGTCCAAAGTGTATATATTTCATTGTCCTAAATATGGTACAATAATAGTTAAGTTTGGTAATGTTAGGTTCATTAAAAATGGTCAAATTAGTGGGATTATGGAACCACGAAAGGTGGATATTCAAAAGATTTAGGTGGAAAATACTTCATCTAGTGTCTCTTCTTAAGTTGTTGTTCCTCATGTTATACCACAGCCATACAACATACAGGAGCAATAAGTTAATATTCCAAACTCACATTAAGAGAATGTTAATAATGAACCAGTAAATAATGTGCAAATCACAAATGATCAAGTGATACCACAAGAAATGATATTACGAAGGTTTATAAGGGAGAAAAGACTAGCTATATTAGATGACTATATAGTATATTCACTTAAGCACAAGCGACACTTAATTATTGATAAGGATCCAATCTTATTTAAAGAAGCCTTGAAATGTAATAATTCTAAAAAGTGGCTTAATGTTATGAAAGAAGAGTTAAAATCTGTGGATGATAATTAAGTCTAGGAACTAATTGAGTTACCCGAAGGCCTAAAGTAAGTGGGTTGTAAATGGGTCTTTAAAACTAAAAGGGACTTGAAAGGTAATATTGAAAGGTATAAAGTCAAACTTGTAGCCAAAGGTTATACTCAAAAGGATGGCATTGACTTTAAAGAGATCTTCTCTCTAGTTTCAAAAAAGGACTCTTTAAGAATTGTTATTGCATTTATAGCTCATTATGATTTAGAGCTTCACCAAATGGATGTAAAAACCACTTTTCTGAATTGTGACTTAGAAGAAGAAGTTTATATAAACCAATTGAAAGGTTTTGTGACTACAGAAAAGGATAATAAGTTGTGTAAATTAAAGAAGTTAATATTGGTTTAAAACAAGCTTCTTGACAGTAGTATGTTAAGTTCAATGATACCATTACCTTGTATAGTTTTGTAGGGAACACTATTGATAAGTGCCTCTCTATAAAGGTCAATGGAACCAAGTTCATTATTTTGGTACTGTATATTGACGATATTCTTTTGGTTGCTAATTATTTTGGCTTATTACATATTGTAAAGAAATTTCTCTTTAATAACTTTGAAATGAAAGTTATGGGTGAGGCATCCTTTATGATTAGAATAGAAATTTTCCGTAACAGGGCATAAGGATTGTTAGGGTTGTCTTAGAAAGGATATATTAGTAAAGTATTAGAGAGATTTAGGATAAAGAAATCTCCAGTAAATGTAGTCATAATTTAGAAAGGGGATAAATTTAGTGAAATGCAATGTCCAATAATTATTTGGAAAGACAAGAAATGGAATCGATTCCCTATGCATTTGTAGTTGGGATTCTGATGTATATTCATACTTATTCTCAAACAAATATCAATTTTGTTGTTGGAATGTAAGGCCGATATTAAAGAAATCCCAAAATGGATCATTAGAAAGAGCAAAGAAAGTACTTAGGTATTTACAAGGCATCAAGGACTACATGCTCACTTAGAAGAAATCAGATCACTTAAAAGTGATTGGTTATTCAAATTCAGACTATGTTGGTTTTCTAAACTTAAGAAAATCTACTTTCAGTTATTTATTCCAACTAGTAGGAGGGGCAATTTCTTGAAAAAGTGGAAAACAATTTGTTATCATTATTTCTATTCTGGAGGCTGAATTTGTGGCATACTTTGAGGCCACTACTCAAGCATTGTGGTTGCAGAACTTTGTCTTAGGGCTATGTATTGTCAACGGTATAACTAGACCGATAAGAATTTATTATGATAATTTCGTAGTTGTCTTCTTCTCTAAAAATAACGAGTATTCTAAAGGTGCTAAATACATGGATTTGAAATACTTGTCAGTCAAAGAAGAAGTGTAAAAACATAAATTATCTAATGGTAGCGGATCTATTAACTAAAGATTACCACCTAAAACATTTACTGGCCATGTTGAAAGGATAAGCGTTATAGATTGTTAGCATGAGATCATTGCCCTCAAATTTGAACTCTTGCTTGTCCCCAAGGAAATTAAAGATTGAGAAAACGTTTTCAAAGCTGCCTATCCAAGGAATCGTAAAAATTGTAAATCCAAGCTCTCAAATTCACTTTTAGCCTTTCCATTCAAACCATTCCAACCTTCATGGTACAAGAAACTAAGAAATTACTCAAGCCAATATTCCTTTAACCTTTGATCAATTATGGAAAACTAGAAAACTAAAATAGTTTCCACAGCAAATTATAACCTAAGTATCTCATACATAATGTTGATATAATTAATTAAGCAATCCCATAGGCAAGACATCCTAACATATCTCCACTAATGTAGCATTTATTATTGAAGGATCAATAGGTCTTACTAGGTTGTAATTGGGCTATTGGGTGTGTAATGTGGGTTTAAAACAAATAAAGGGAAATAAAGGCTAAAAAAATTGAGGGATAATTATTTAAAACATGCAAATGTAGAAAACATGCATAAATTCAATATATGTTTTTTTCTTTTTTCTTTTTTCTTTTTTTATAAGGAGATATAAAATTGACTTCCGAATATCTCAAATAATTTCAAGCTCCTATCTCCAAATAAATTTAAATATCTTGGTCCACGTAAACAACATCAAGCCTCCATAAATTAGGAAAACTTCCCCAAATTCCCTTCATTGCATATTTTTGGGACTTCAAATTTCTTCTTTTCATAGTTGGGAACAAACAAAAAACTTTTGGATGCAATTCTTTTTTTCTTTTTTCTTTTTTCTATATCAAAATTATACACATTCCAAAACATCACAAATATTAAACAATCAAACTATATAAAAGGGTAGGAAATTAATGTCCTAAGCTTGGTTTAATTAAGGGTGCCAAGAAAAATGAGGATGATATGTAAAGCTCAAACGGGGTTCATAGGGAAATAAAGATGAGTAAGATAAAAGTTATTTAGGTCAGATAACAAAGAATGGTACTTAAATCATTTCCTTCTTTAATAAATGCTAAGATTTCACCTTAATAGAGTTAAAAAGCTTGTTCTAGGATTGGTGAGATTTCAACAAGTTACAAATTGCTAAGAAATTTTCTTTAAAGTTCTCTAAACGTCTAACAAGAATTAGGAAGATCTCTAATTAAATGAACATAAACAAAAACAAATTCCTAAGATTCTTGCACCAATCAGGAACTTTCCAATCTACAACCCAATCTAAAAATGGATTCAATTTCTTTTCCAAACAATTCCTATTCATTAATTGATAAGGTAGAAATTTGTTTCTAAATATATAACATGAATGAATAAATAAATACCAATGCATGTAAAAGAATTGCAAAAGAAGAACAAAACAAAAATTTCAATTACCCCTCCAAACTCAAAGTTGACAGTGTCCTTAATGTCAAATAAGCCAAATAATTCTCATCCATAAAATTTCACACAATGCACAATATAAATCAAACACCAAATTCAACCAAACCACACTCATTCATGAATTAAAAATTACTATAGAATAATAAAAGGAAGTTAAATGAGAAGTTCCCTGGACAGTGATGGTGAGTGCGCTTCCAACCAAATCCTCTATTCATCCACAATCTCGAGTTATTGTTCCTTCAAGAAAAATCATTGAAAATTATTAAATTGAGTTTGGAAAAATGGAAGCGTTGTACTAAAATAAATAAATAAGCGCTTGTTTAAAGTCTGTAGCTAGACTTTGAATTCTTCTCTCAAGGGTTTGGACTAGAAAGGAAGTAAGCTGTCCCTTTCTCAATTTGAGCTCCAACAATATATGGCTTTAAACATTGTCCATTGACCTTGAAAATTCCAGTTTTTGGGTCTTTTATCTCTATTGTTCCGTAAGGAAAAACCTTCACAAGTTTGAACAACCCCGACCATCGAGACTTTAACTTATTAGGAAATATTTTTAGCCTTGAATTGAAGAGTATCACCAAATCTCCTTCTTTGAATTCCCTCCTTACCAGGTTCTTATCATGCCATCTTTTAATTCATTCCTTGTAAATTCTGACGCTTTCATAAGCATCATGCCTTAACTCTTCCAACTCATTCAGTTGCAACAGTCTTTTAGCACCAACTTCTTTAAAATCCATATTCATCTTCCTTATTACCCAGTAAGCTTTGTGTTCAAGCTCCACCGGAAGATGGCAAGACTTACCAAAAACTAGTCTATATGGAGTTGTCCCTATAAGGGTCTTGCATGTCGTCCTATATGCCCACAGAGAATTATCAAGCCTCAAAGACTTGTCCTTCCTTGATGAATTAATAGTCTTTTCCAATAAAGATTTGATCTCCTGGTTAGAAATTTCAGCTTGACGTTAGCTTAATGCTAACGCTTGCTTATAGTAGATCTCATATTTCTTCAGCAAATTCTCAAAGGAATGGTTGACAAAGTGAGTCCCTCGATCACTTAATATGGCCCTTGGGGTCCCAAACCTTGTGAAAATATTCTTTTTAAGGAATTTTAGGACCACTTTCATGTCACAAGTTGGACAAGCAACAGCTTCTACCCATTTCAAGACGTAATATACTCCTACCAAAACAACTTGTTACCAAAAGAAGGTGGACAAGGCCCCATGAAGTCCAATCCCCACATGTCAAAGAGTTCCACTTCCAAAATTCCTTGCATTGGCATCTCATGCTTCCTTGAAATTGTTCCAGTTCTTTGACATCGGTCACATGCTTGAGCAAAATTTCTTGCAACCTAAAAAAGTGTTGACCAATAAAATCCTACTTGTAGCACCTTGGTTGCTATCTTTTCTGAACTAAAATGTCCTTCATAAGGCGAGGAATGACAATTCATCAACACTTCTTAAACTTCTTCACTTGGCAAACATTGTCTAATAATTCCATTGTTGCATCTCCGGAATAAATATAGTTCCTACTACATGTAATACTTCAAATCTGAGAAAAAAATCTTCCTCTACTGGTAGGACAAATCAGGTGGTGTAACTTCGGCAACCAAATAATTCACAAAGTTTGCGTACCAAGGAACAATGGAAGAATTGGAGTAGAAATTAAGGCTTCTTTTAACCTATGAAAAGAATTAAAAAAGGCATCATCAATCACAAAAGGGATATCATTATTCAATAGATTTGTCAAAGGTTTAGCTATTTTAGAAAAATCTCTAATAAATCTTCTATGAAAGCTAGCATGCCCCAAAAAACTTTTGACTTCCTTAACCGAGGTAAGTGGAGGTAAATTTGATATCACTTCGATCTTAGCCTTGTCCATCTCAATCCCTCGATTAGAAACAAGATGACCAAGTCCTATCCCTTCTTACACCATAAAATGGAACTTTTCCCAATTTAATACAAAGTCCACTTCTTCACACCTGCTCAAAACTTTGCCAAGGTTAGATAAACATGAATTAAATGAAACCCCATATACTAAAAAATTGTCCATAAAGACTTCCATAATTTCCTTAATAAAATCAGAAAAGATTGCCATCAAGCACCTTTGAAAGGTAGTTGGGGCATTACACAAACCAAGCAGCATCCTTCAATAACCAAAGGTACCATAAGGGCATGTAAATGTCATTTTTTCTTGATCATTAGGGTGAATGGGAATTTGGAAGAAACCAGAATAACCATCCAAATAACATAAGTAATCATGATTAGCTAGCCTCTCTAACATTTGATCAATAAAGGGTAAAGGGAAATGATCCTTATGGGTGGCTTTATTTAATTTTCTATAATCTATACACGCACCAACTTGTTACAGTTCTAGTTACAATAAGCTCATTATTATCATTTCTTACCACTGTCATGCCTCCCTTTTTAAGGACATAATGGACCAAGCTTACCCATGTACTATCAAAAATTGGATAGATAATTCCTGTAGCTAGAAGTTTAAGCACTTCTTTCTTCACGACCTGCTTTATATTTGGGTTGAGCTTTCTTTGGTGGTCCCAAACTAGCTTTGCATCTTCCTCCAAATTGATTCGATGCATACAAAATGTTGGACTTATTCCCTTCAAGTCTGAAATTTAGTAGCCAATCACTTTCCTATACTCTCTCAAAACCTTCATTAATTTTTCAATATGCACAATACTCAAATTTGACTTAACAATGACTGGATAAGTACTATTGGGTCCTAAAAATTCATACTTGAGATTGGAGGGTAGGGGCTTTAGTTCAATAGTTGGTGGCTCTTCTTGTTTCAATTCTAGTGCAGTGACCTGTTCTGACTATATATGTTGGGACTGATCCGGAAACCGGACCCCAACCGGAAAACAAAACGGAAAACAATAGCGAAAGAGAAACTAAGCGACGGAGACGCGATCAAACGTGTGCGAAAACAACCAAACGAAAGAATCGAATCCGGAAAACATAAAGCGAAAAACTAAGTAGCGGAACGAATCGCACAGTGAAAACAAACGGATCTCAAAACGAACTGAACCAATTTCCGACATCCGAGAACTCAAATTCCAAACGAAAATAACAGGGTCGTGTTGCAGACCTTAGACTAAAACAAATCCGAATTCCGGTATATATATATATTTTTTCAATTTTTCTTTTTCATTTCTTTCATCTTTAATCAACCTTATACAATCAAAACAGAATAATTCATCCTCGTGGAAATCTCAAATCATCATCTTATACAAACATACACATCCCAAAATTATATCTACATACCAAAATTCTTATCTCTTTTATAACAAAACCTATTCTACTTCTTACTTTGCCATAACCCGATTTTATCGAAAATCGGGCAGCATAACGGCTGTA
>JANIJH010000006.1:12452571-12464670 GCA_024520975.1 Erythroxylum areolatum
TTTTTCGTTTCGCTTCAGCTATTGCTTTGTTTCCGATTCGAAATTTCGATGCGAAATTTCCGTTTCCATTCACTTTCATTTCCTTCGTTCTTCGTTTTTCGGTTGGGATCCGGTTTCCGGATCGGGTCCCAACATATATGCTTATTTATTCTGGTGATTACTCCATCTTTCAAATGCATGTTACAAAATAAGCAAATAGTATGATTCTATATACCGGGGTCTATTGCAACATGAGCCCATGCTAGATCATTGTATCTTTCTTATGCGATTGAATTATCAAGAATACTTGAACTTTCTTTCATTTATAAAAATAAACGAAGAAATATATCAAAATAAGGAACATATAATTCCATTATCAATTACTATCATAAAATAGTTATTGTTTAACTCAAAAGTCTAAACTAACACAATTAAATAATACACATACACATTTTATATAATATAACTCATTTTGTATTATTACATCAAACACAATTCAATTCCATCCAACACAATTCACCAATAAGTCAAAAACTAACAACAACATACATAATTACACAATATATAAATACATCTTATATAATATAACTTAGGGTTAATTACTAAAAAATCTCAAACTTTTGTCAATTTTTTAATTATGCCCAAACTTTAAAAAGTGGCAATACAATGCCTAAGCTTTTAATTTTTCAATTCGAACCTAAGTTTAGCCTCATCGTTATCTTTACTGACGTGACACTGTCATGTGTTAAAGGACCCTCATTAATCAGGCATGTCAATGTAATTAACTGAAGTGAGTCTGATTATTAAAATGACGTCATTTCATGATAAAATTGAGACAATGTCATTTCTCTGCTCATGTTTGTAAGTGTTATTATCTAAAAACTAATATAGAAACGTGCCTCTTATCAGAGAATATATCTTTCAATTTAGGGATAAGTGTGTGTCTCTTTCTTCGTCAGGACTATAAAAAGGAACAAAATTTTGTAATAAGTTTTTAAAAAGTTTTAAATATGTAAAGACCACTTCAATTTCTGCTAATCACCACCTCCTTCTCCCACCATAGATTTCCAATGTAAAAGCTCTTTTTCTTCTCGAAGTAAAAAAAGTTTAAAGGCCTACTCCTCCTCGATCTTAATGCAACAATCAAATTCTCACTTCCAAACCAAGAAAATCAATGTCTTAAAAAACAAACCAACTAGAACCCACCACCTTTCTAGCCACCAGTCTCTCTACTTCACAATCCCCAACTCTCTCTTCTGGACTAACCACGCTTGTTAAACCTACTATCCATCTTCGTATAAACAACAAGCAATCTCTCTCTCTCACCTCTTCTCGTACTTGTGAACTGACCCACCGCATACCCTCTTTTAGGCAACCACCAAATCGTCAACCCAATCACTTCGTCCTCGCTTTAAGTCAGTCTAATCTGACCATTACCTAGCTCATCATTAGCTGGCAATTCATGCCAACAAACTAGACACGAACTTCACTGTACAATCCGTGAAAGTATGCAATTAAAATGGTAGTTATACTTATAAGGCATTTCTCCTACCCTTGTTGATAATTCAAAAGCCTCTTTACACGTCGCACAATAAGATTCAATTGATGTGTGTCACTCACTTATAAGAATCAGCTAGGTTGAGAGTGATTCCGTGCATCTAAAAGGAGGGTGGATTGTCATATGATATTCTCTTATTAAAACGATGTCATCTCAATTTCATCATGAAACGACGTCGTTTCAATAATCAGACTCACTTTAGCTAATTATCATGACGTGTCTAATTAATGAGGGTCTCGTGATATGTGCCAATGTCACATCAACAAAGATAACAGTAAGATTAACGTCGGGCTAAAATTGATAATTTTTAAAAATTTAGATATTTTATTGCTACTTTTTAAAGTTCGGACTATAATTGAAAATTTGTCGAAAGTTTGGACTTTTTCTAGTAATTAACCTTATAACTTATTTTGTATGATTACATTACACAATTCAATTTCATCCAATACAATTCACCAATAAGTCAAAAATTGACAATTTAAGTATTCAACATACATAATTACACAATACATATGTCCATCTTATATAATATAATTCATTTTGTATTATTACATCATACACAATTCAATTTCATCAGATACGACTCACTAATAAGTCAAAAACCAACAACAACATACACAATTACACAATAGACATATACACCTTATATAATACAACTCATTTTGTATTATTACATCATACACAATTCAATTTTATTCAGCACAATTCACCAATAAGTCAAAAACCAACAATTCAAGTATTCAACATACATAATTACACAATACTCATGTCCATCTTATATAATATAACTCATTTTGTATGATTATGTCATACACAATTCAATTTCATCCAACACGATTCACCAACAAGTCAAAAATCAACAACATATACAATTAGACAATACATATATGCATCTTATATAATATAACTTATTTTATACGATTACATCATTCAACTATAAACTAAAGACATACACTGCCAACTACAACATATTTAACTTCAACCATAACTCACAACTATAAATTTACAACTTACTTTTTGTGATCTCATGATTCAACTATAAACTAATATATTTTGTTTACTTATACAATTCAATTTATAATGCTTATAATTAGTTTTTTAACTAATTTTAATCAATATTGTTACTAAAATCCTAATTGCCAACTTTGATTTAACAATCATTCATTCACCAATTTTAATCAACATTCTTAGTTGCTTACCCAAACTTTCCAATGCATTAAATTTCTTCATAAATTGACAATGTCTAAATTATATTGAAATTGAACTAACTAACACAAATAATTAAATGTTTCAAATCAAAATTTTTCAATGCATGAATTTTCTTCATAAATTGATAATGCCTAAATTACATTGAAATTGAACCAACTCACACAAAAAATTCTAACTTTCAAACCCAAATATCCCAACTCACATAAAAAAATTCCAACAATTCCAACCATCACAAAACATACATACACAACTAAATATAATGCAATTTCCATTCAAAGTAAAAAAAAACACTCAAAAAAAATCAAAAAATGCAATTGAAATTCAGGTTAGTTTGGTGCAGCTCAGGTAGGGTCGGGTTTGAATCTGGATCTGAAAAATTGAAATTTCATATCTACAGATTTAGCGCACTCTACACTCTACACTCATTGGGCACAGCAGTGGACGGTAAGAAGCAGTGGCTATAGAGCGATTAGGCAATGGGTGGCCGATGGTGGCGTGGTGCGTACAGGAGAGTGGAGACAAAATTGGCTATGGTCGTGACGAAGAGACGATGGTGGAGAGTCATCAAGAGAATAGTCGATGAAGAGGAGAACCGAGAGAGAGAGTGACTGAGTGAGAGAAAAATATTAGTGAGAGGGATAAGAGAGTAGCAAATAGTCGAAGTGGGGGGATAATTAAATTTTTTATTTACAAAATGGTCATCTAGCTTTTTAAAATTTACGGTATTGGCTAGTATTTGTTCAGTATTTTAAATATCGGCCAATATCATGCGAAATTGTAGGTACCGACGATTGGTATCATCAAACTAAGTTTCTTATTGGCCTGTTCGATACGAAACACATAATATTGTTATACAACTTAAGAAAAACACAAGTTTTATCCTAAAATCTCATTATTTTAGCCAATCTGATTATGGTTGTATATTATTGTGTAAAACATTATTTAGATTAACTATCCTGTTCCCTTTCCCCATATTTGTTCGTTCATATAAAGTTTCGAGAGAAGTCAGTGTGTGTCAGATTATACTTGAAACATTGCCCAACATCTCAAAGTTTAGGAGTGACAATATGGACACAGTTGTTAGCTTCAGAACAAGCATTGGCATTTCATTTCAATCAGCAGCTTTGAAGTCTGTACAACATATTCTTATCTAGATTTTGACCGATATGCAAATAAGGACAGTCTCAGCACCTTATATTAAACAAATTGCACGGCATATTTCGTATGTATACCCACCCTGGACTTCAAATCACATAATTTTATAAGTTGTATTTCACTGTTTCCTTTTTCAAAGCCAGTTGTTCAAACTGCTATGCATGTTCCTAAAGTTGTGGTGGAACTTTGAAATTTGAGATTGGATGTGTAAATCTGACTTCATGTTTCCTACAAAGTCCTCAACTCATTTGCGAATTAGCAAAAACGTTTCCAATTGTAAATGGTGAGGCTTTCAACTTCATCGGACGTGGCTTTGGCTTCATAATATTACAATATGTAAGGACGAAAAGAAATAATAGAAAAGAGGTGGAAATTTTATTAAATGCTACCAGAATTGATAGGCTATTTTATATATATATATACACACTTAAAAACATAAGAATATATATATATATATATATATATATATACACTTAAAAACATAAGACAAGAAGATATAGAATAAAAATTTCTTTTATATTAGAAATGAATTTCGTTAAATTGACCAACAAACTTGTTAACTGGAATTTTTGGAATATAAGAGAATCACTTTTGAAAGAATTGTAATCAAAGTCTAAAAGTTAACCACGTGCCACAATAAACATGAACTACCATGCCAAGCCTAATGCTTTAAGCGTCTCAATTGACCAAGATAAAAATGCAAAAATGTGCGAGTAAAAGCTTAAAATGTCCATGCTTATTGCAGAACTGCTGATATAAAAGCGTTCAACAACATTTAAAGGAGCACTTCTAAGATCATCCCAATTTCCCCGTCTCATCAAAATTTTTAAAGGAGCACTTCTAAGATCATCCCAATTTCCCCATCTCATCAAAATTTTCTGTGGATATGTAACTTTTTTACTTTTAATTGATTTACGTAACAATGATAAACTGAGGCTATTTTCAAATTTTTCACCTCCTTAAACTTGTGCTACTTTCTATGCATTAGAAAGAATATCTAAAGGTCTGCCAAATTACAGACACCCCCAACTCCAAACCAACAGGCCTACGTTGTTCAAGGGAGTTTGCTGAGAAATTGGCAGCAAGACTAACACTTCATATCAAATTTATAATTGGTAAAAGTTTACAGTCTAATACTCCAAACTTGTGTATAAATGCAAGAAAGAAAAGTGGAACAATTACTAATTCTCTTCATTTCCCATCGATAAATGTCAACGCACTAAAGTTAACTCAGGGAATTAATGAAGCTGTTGACAATGACAAGCCACATTATCGATGCATGTCAGTTGTCGGTGATTGAAGATCCTTTCCCTGGGTCATAACCCAATGTCCTTTAACCATTGTTCTCTTCATTTTCACGATGGGAACATTTGCAATGGATACACCACCAGGTAAGGACTTCATAAGGCAGCTTACATTCGACGAAGACGAGCTCTCGCCAATCGAAGAAGTCAGATTAACCGTATCCAACACAGACGACCCAAAACTACCAGTATGGACATTCCGGATGTGGTTCCTTGGACTTATCTCATGTTGTCTGCTCTCGTTCTTGAACCAGTTCTTCTCTTATCGTACAGAGCCTCTCATCATGACCCAGATCACCGTTCAGGTGGCGACCCTTCCCATCGGAAGGTTAATGGCCTCTGTATTACCTGAGACAGTTTTCAAGATTCCAGGGTTTGGGAACAGGCAGTTCTCTCTGAACCCTGGACCTTTCAACATGAAAGAGCATGTCTTGATTTCCATATTTGCTAATGCTGGAAGTGCATTTGGTTGCGGTTCGGCTTATGCTGTGGGTATCATCAACATTATTAAGGCTTTCTACGGCAGGAGCATATCGTTCTTCTCCGCTTGGCTTCTTATCATCACAACACAGGTTCGTCGACGTTGTTGCTCCTTAACTAAATTTTATGGTTTTTCTTATGCGTGTGTGTTTTATTGGCTTGATTTAAGATCAAATTAAACCAAAGAAAATGAATGACTCGTTATCATTCAGTTACAGTCTTACAGAGTGATCACTAACACTTTAATCTTGCCCAACACTTGAACCAGCTGGTAAAATCCTGGTTCGATACACTAATATACCGATGATTTGGTTTCTTTATATAAATTTAAAAAAAATGAATCCAAAGTTGATTTAATGATTGAATCAAGATCATGTTATCAAATTCTTTTTTGTTTTTGTCTCCACAATAATCTATTGGGCTGAATCCTATTTTTAACCTTTATTACGTGAAATCTAATTTCCAAACCATTTCATAAAACCGAGTTGGTCTTTTCCACGATTCGGGCCCTGCAAGACAATGTAAACGCACGGGCCTTCTTCATTACGTCGCTGAGTCTACTGAGCTACGAGGTTAGATGACGGTGAGTGAACCCATTTTTTAATGTGCAAAACATTGGTCGTTGCAGGTATTGGGATATGGGTGGTCTGGGCTTCTGAGAAAATATGTCGTGGAGCCAGCGGACATGTGGTGGCCTAGTACACTTGTTCAGGTCTCTCTTTTCAGGCAAGTTCGTTTTCTTTTTTATTGATTATGCAATTACTTTCCTGTGCTTTTATAGGCAAAAAGAGCTGCACTACATTATGCTCTCTCAGCTATTAGTTGCATAAAGTACTACCAAAGTTTAAGATAGGGACTTAGTTCGTCTCTCCCCAATATTCATCACAAACGAAGGAGATTACTATTGCCAAACACGTCCAACGTGTTTTATGAAATTAATGTGAGGTCTTCTGTATTTATACCAACAAAGATTTAACGGAACTAGTATATATATATGGTCAAATTTTGGTTATATGCATCTCTTTTTTAATTCAATGGTTGTTTTTGATTACTCCTACCTAAATGTAAAGTTCATATTGCAAGTGGTTTCCAATTATGGGTATCAAATCGATACTAATAACAATGATAATTTAAAACATTTTAGATTTCTTAAAAATAGCTTATGAATATGAATATACAAATTACTTTTTGGGAAAGTTAATTTCATTTTCATGCAACAACCCATTTATTGCTTTAATTGTCTTACCAGGAGCTACCAACCAACTGCGCAAGTTTTGTTTATTATGACCACAAGTTATAGTATTCTTTTAGTTTCTATTTTCATAAAAAAAATGATTTAATCGTAGTCATAATGACAGAAAAATGGTGTAGTCGAGTCTTTTTGTCTTCTCCAAAGTATTAATTCCCATGAAACTTGTCTTTGTGCTATCTGCTATGCAATCCCTTGTGTCATCTTAGTAACACACGCCACATTGACGACCATGATTAGGATACAGAGACCTCAGGTGTAGCGGAAATTATACAGACTAATCAGTCAATACTTTATGTTACTTCATTTCATTTGATCTTTCATTACATGGCATAAGAATAAATGAGCAATAGAACACACCCCCAGCGCCATGGTTTTGAAATTTAGATCGGACCGGCCGGTTCGATTAGTGACTGGTAGATTATTCGGTCCGGGTGACTCCTAAAAATCAGTTCCTAATTGGACCAGGACGAACGGATAAAAACCGGTTAAATCGAGACTGATCGAACCGGTTGGCCACTGGTTCAATGAATTTTTTATTTTTTTATTTTGCTTTTTTCTTTCTAAAACGCAACACGTTTTTTATTTATATTTATTTATATTATTTGAACCAGTTAAATAAATTTTTTATTTATATTTATTTATATTATTTGATATATTTTTCTATTTTTTAATATTATTAATATTATATATAATTAAATATAAATATTATATAATCATGACGTCACACCGATTCGACCGTTGAATCAATAATCAATAAAGCCTCCAATTTGACATCCGATTTGAATTTCAAACAACACCCTCTGAAACCTTCTTAAAGCCATTAGAAACATATATAAGTTGCTCCTAGTCTTAAAGGAATAGAAAGGAGCTTTAATCTAATAGATGACATTACGTTCTTTATTGAACTAGGATGAGTATAAAAGTAAAAATAGCAAAGAAACAAAACATATGTAATAGTTCCAAGAAAAGACTACCCATGCGAAGTTGCTACTTTGAAGTAAAAAAATATCTTACTTTTATATTCACGTAACGTTTCCGCCTTACATGGGTATCTGTTTACGTACGTATATATTGTATGTGGAAAACTATGAAGATCATGACGTTCGACAAACATAAGCATCTACCTATTCAATGACAGTGGGGAGTTTACAAATACCGCCATGTCCTTAAACTTTTACTCATGGCCAATACGAGAGATCCAAAAATATGCCTACTTTCCGTTCTCGGACAAGTTCTTCATGTCTTGAAGAAATCCACTGTGTTAAAAGTTATCCAACCCGTCACATGCCTGCTTTCCGTTCTCGGTCAAGTTCTTCGTGTCTTGAAGAAATCTACTATGTTAAAGTTATCCAACCTATCACTCATAATACCTCTCGCATGCGATTCTTACTTGTTTCATTTGTCCTGACGCATAGACATCGGCACTCTTCTTGAAAGCTAAACGTTAGCCCGTTATCATAATGTTCCAAGGTCGATTTCTTTGGGGGTCCCGGAACATATGTAATGGTTCCTGGTTACCAGTTTACTTTTCTTGATATTTCACTTTTTTCAAACTTTTTTGTACGTCATACTTATAGTCTGTTTGGATCTAGACCATTGGCACTTCTGAGTTTCGATGCGTATTGTGTATCGCTCGACTTACTCTCTCCTAATCAAACAGCGAGCTTATTAGGAAATCAACTGTAAGAAACTAGATAATAATCCAATCTTAATAGAAAGGTGAAATTTTGACCAAAATTGATGTTAAATGAAGACTTAAGAGTCTAAATAGACAACGACGCCCTTTTTTTAAATTATACCATACATCAATGAAGAACAATATTTTCAGCATAATTATATTCTTTAAGATCAATTAGCATTTTCCCTTTGAATGATAACACTAATCCCAAGTTGATATGAAAATTGATACAAAGTTCAATTTTGTTTCGACTGTTTTTTTGTTCAAAATGGCAGAACAATGCACGAAAGAGAAGACAATGGCAAGGAGGGGCATGGAATCTCTCGCGAGAAGTTCTTTATGATTGCACTGTTATGTAGCTTCCTTTGGTATATGGTCCCAGGGTACTTCTTCCAGACACTTCAAAGCATGGCAGTGCTGTGTTGGGTTTTCCCAAAGTCGGTGACTGCTCAGCAACTAGGGTCCGGACTGAAAGGACTAGGGATTGGGACCTTCACTCTGGATTGGTCAACTGTAGCTTCCTATTTGTTCAGTCCTCTCCTCAGTCCCTTTTTCGCCATTGTAAATGTCTTCATAGGATACGCGTTGGTATTGTACGTGGTGACTCCAATTGCTTTCTGGGGTTTAAATGCGTATGGTGCCAGAAGATTTCCCATATTTTCGTCACATTTGTTCGATTCTCAAGGTCAAGTGTACAATACGACAGCCATCGTCAATGATAAGCTCCAGTTGGATTTGGTGCAATATGAGAAGATTGGGAAAGTTCATTTGAGTGCCTTCTTTGCCATTACCTATGGGATAGGATTTGCTACTATTACAGCTACTCTTACTCACGTGCTACTCTTCCATGGAAGGTACGATTAGCTTACCAGTCTCATTATTTATTTATTTTTAGCAAATAAAGATATAATAATGGAGACAAAAATCTCTTACTTAATATATTAGTTATATAAGATCAAAAAGAAATACTTGAATTGAAGTTACTGCGTTTGTGTGATTAATTACTAAAATTCATTAGAAGTAATTTACAGGGAAATTTATGATCGATACCGAGCCTCGTCCACTAGGAGGGAGGATATTCACACAAGGTTGATGAGGAACTACAAGGACATACCTTCCTGGTGGTTTTACGTGCTGCTGATTGTCACAATAGCAGTTTCTCTTGCACTTTGCATCTTCCGGAAAGATGATGTCCAAATGCCTTGGTGGGGGCTGCTTTTAGCTGCTGCTCTTGCTTTTATATTCACCCTTCCTATCAGCATTATTGCTGCTACCACAAACCAGGTGAGCTCGGGAATCTGGGAATCAACTGTTTTTACTTTCTTTACCAGTTAGTAGATCCATAATGCTTTATTCTGTGAACAGACACCAGGCCTTAATGTTATAGCTGAGTACATAATGGGAGTTTTATATCCGGGGAGGCCTATAGCCAATGTGTGTTTTAAAACCTACGGATTCATGAGTGTGGCTCAGGCAATTTCCTTCCTTAGCGATTTCAAGTTAGGCCATTACATGAAGATACCTCCAAAATCAATGTTCCTCGTTCAGGTGAAAAGATTTAATATTCTCGATGCTCGCTTCTTTGTTGGTATATCTGTTGTCCTTATCCGGACTATCCTTGACCATAACCACATTGCTACGATTCAGTTCCTTGGAACCACGATTGCAGGAACAATTAACGTTGCAGTGGCATGGTGGCTTTTGGATAACATTCCAAATATTTGCCAAGATGATGTCCTTCCACACAGCAGTCCATGGACATGCCCAAATGATCGAGTGTTTTTCGACACATCCGTAATCTGGGGTCTGGTAGGTCCGGAGAGAATTTTTGGCTCCCTTGGAGACTACTATGCACTAAACTGGTTCTTCTTAGGAGGAGCAGTAGGACCATTTGTAGTATGGCTTTTGCACAAGGCATTTCCAAGCCAATCTTGGATACCCCTAATCAACCTGCCGGTTCTGCTAGGTGCAACCGCGGCGATGCCACCGGCGACAGCCATAAACTACAGCTCATGGATTGCGATCGGAACATTGTTCAACTTTTTCATCTTTAGATATAAGAAGAGCTGGTGGCAGAGGTACAATTACGTACTATCAGCGGCTCTTGATGCTGGAGTTGCGTTCATGGCAGTTCTTCTATACATGATACTAGGCGCCGACAACATGAGCTTGCACTGGTGGGGTTCAAATCCTGATGTGGACCTCGAACACTGTCCACTAGCATCTTGTCCATCAGCCAAAAATGTACATGTTAAGGCGTGCCCCGTTTTTTGATACCCAAAACATCCCGTCGCTTACAGCAACTCTGAAGTAGTTATAAGAAACTTGCAGAATTAATGTTTATAATTGAATTGTGTCTTTATTATATGAGTTAATTCACTTCTGAAGTAGATTCGTCTAACGTTGGAATATATAAAACATGGTTGGTTAGCTGGAATTGCGTAACTAATTACTCAAAAAGAACTGCAAAAATAGTTTGGTTGCTTGTATTGAGTTATTTACGTCAACAACAGCACATCATCTTAATTTCTTATTCTGAACTGAAAAATAAAAAAGAAATAGTTTCACAAAAATTCTGAATCAGCCTTAGTTGCTTTGAACTGTATTTATGATTATATAATGTAAAGAAATTGTGTTAACAACCGTAAACTTTCTAACACAAACAAAAAGAGAAAAATTAAATACAAAGTAAACAAATCAACATTTGAGATTTGGTAATGTAGTTCGGCACACGTTGCCTATATCTACGGGACCCTTATCTAGCTTAATCACTTTTATCAAAGAACAATAATAGTTTTACTCCAAGTATTACAGAACTGACTCACTCTACCGTTGACATTATCCCTCATTCTCACAACCCGTGAAAGTAAATCACACCCAATAATATGATCACCCCGTGTTAACCTCAACAGATGATTTTTCAATAGTGTTGATAATAAAAAGAAGAAATAAAACAGCTCAAGTGATTAAAACAATAAAGGACATAAACAAAAACACTTGAGATAAGAAAAACAACTCCCCTGATAATATAGCTTCTTTAACGAAAGAACAAAAAGTTGTTTATCAAGAAATTTGTTGTGAACTTTTAATATTGTCACTGAGATATGCCATAAACAAAAGAGTCACAACCACACCTAGATTGTTGGAGGTTTTTGCAACAAACACAATGATGGACAGCCTAAAAAATCATGCAACCCTTGGAGAAAATGCAGCTTACAATCTGGACAGAATCACAATAAAATGAACCTCTAAAAATAGTTCAAGATATTTGAAATTACACTACCAAGTCACCATGTTTTAGTCATTTTCTCCACACAAATCAACCTAGAAAACTGACGCAATAGGTAGAGAAAAACAACTATCCAATGTAGATAATGTAACAAAAAAAAAACAGTTGCCTTAGATAGATAAAAACTATCGAAATAGGCTATCAAAAAGAACTCAAAATCATCAAAAATTTGCACCTTATCTTAGTCAAAATACA
>JANIJH010000006.1:12562006-12575656 GCA_024520975.1 Erythroxylum areolatum
ATTCGATTGGATCGTTTGTTTGGTTTGTCTTTGAGCCAATTCGATTTGACATTGTTCGTATGCTTTGCTTCCAAGCCTGTTTTCGATTTGTTAATGATTTGGTTCGCTTTGTGGTCAATTATTTTATTCGTTCCGTCTTCCGTTTTCGGGTTGGGGCGCTGGTCTCCGGATCGGGTCCCAACACACATAGGTTGTTATAACTGCATTATGTGTGCTTTTACATGATATTTTAATAGGTTGGTTACCATTTAGTTACAAATGAAAAATGAAAGAGATGCATCTTAGATATAGCTTTCCAAAAAGTTCACACCTTTTAATTAAAGGATCATTATTTTTAAGATGTGTTCCGTTTATAATGTTATGATCACTGGTTTTAAAATATGATTTTTATTATTATTATGTTCATTAAATTGTGATAGTTCCTCGGCTTTTGTTTATTTGGTAGTCTTAAATTGAATAATTTTATTATTTTAGTATTCAATTCTAATACTTGAATTTGGATATAGACTTTATTTTGGATTATTGTGTGTTTATTTTGGATATAAATTTTTATGACCTGTAAATCTTGATTTCTTTTCGTAAGTTTAAATCTTACACATCTTTTCTTTTTTTAAAAAAAACTAATGTCCTAACTTAATTTTATAGGTTTTAAAAGTAAGGTATGTTAGAAAAAGCATAAGTGAAAGGAAGACAAATATATTTGCTCACATATTGTAAAATGTATGAATTAATTTATTTTATATAATCTTTAACCTTTTTCATAATTTTTTACTTCTATCTAAATGTCTTAAATTTATTGGATCATATTATACTTTTATATATGCAGATGGGATTAACATAAAATTTTATTTCGATGCATTTTGGAGGAAACAACTAACAATGTCTTATGAAATGGGACATAAGGTGAAAGAATTGGATGTAGGAACTAGTTTCTTATCCATAGTAGAACTTATTGAATGTTCTCTAAAATATAGACATCACCGTAAGGGTGAGTTATAAATACATAGGACAATTATTTGAAGTATTTAGGCCCCTTAGTATAACATATGATAAGGATATACTGCAAATAATTTTTAAAATAGAATCTTTTTTATGTGAATGTGTTAAATTTTATTTTAACAGTAGGTATGATAAAGGGTTAAATAGAGTGGTGTGAGTGAAATAACTTGTGACATTGCATTTAATAAATTAGTTGAAGTGGATAGGGATAATAAGAATGAAGGTGATAAAACATATTAAGCATAATTAGATGGTGATAATGGTAGTAGTGACCCTAATTTCATTCCTTATAAGCTTTCTAAAACATAAGGTCAATTAGATGAAAATGTGTAACACTCATGTGATGATAAGTTTGTAGTTACATGACAAAAAAGAAGTCTAGAAATAAGGTTAGTTTTAGATATATTTTTCATAATGTTATAGTTGGTGATATTATATAGAAATAATATAACTTTTAGATTGGGAGTTGCAAATGAGGGTATTGATAAACATAATATTATGTATAAAGATTCTATCAAGGCTATTGTAATTCCAAAACTAAATGAATCTAAAGATTGGGAATTTCTAAACAAGAAGAGGGAAAAAGATCAAAGTTATTTGTATAATCCAAACACTTATCATGGGATGAAGTTCACTAGGTCACAGAAATTCAAAAAGCTAATTCAAAGATATACCATAGTAGGTATGTACAATATAAAGCATAAGATAATTTTTGCAACAAAGATAGAGGCTTAGTGTTAACTTGGCTGTTTATAAAGGGTGTATGGTAGTTGGTTTGGCTAACCATTAAGAAGGCATTACTGTAAAGACAACTGAAGCATATATATAGGATACCTATGTGAAATAGATAACTCACATCTAATTGGCTTGCCAAAGAGTACTTGAACAAATTTAGGAGGATTCCAAATTGGAATATCAAATAAATGGTGGGTAATATGAATAAGAAATATGCTAATGTTATTACAAAAGTAAAATGTTACAAAGTGGTTAGCATTGAGAAAGTTAACATGGTCAATGAATTATCACTATACAAAGTTGTTGAGTTATGAAAATAAGCTTCAAATGAGTGATCTTAGTGGAATGTTTATTATTAAGACTTAATTGGAAGGATAAAATTCAATTTTGTAAATATTTTATATCAATTTTTAAAATTTGAGGATTGTTTTTAATTGGTTATAGGTAGATCATTAAGCTGGATGGATACTTCCTGAATACATTCTTAAGTAGATCATTATTAATAGCAATTGGATGTAATAGAAACTATAAAAGATTTCCTATTATTTAGGCATTAGTGAAAGGAGAAAATTATGTTTCATTGAGCTTTTTCTATGTTTGTTTGCGGATAACATTGGTATGATTGATGGAAATAATTAAGTGATCAACATGAGGTCAGTAAATGCTAACTATTTATTAATAAAATTTACATTGTTATGCATACATTATGTTTGCATATAGTCTTATAGTTATAACCATTACTTAATGCCAACTGTTGCATGGGTATTTTGGTAAGGTCTTATATATACTCTCATTCAAATTTTACATGATATCAAGCATCACAAATGTGCAATACATATGTATGAAAATTGGATTTAGAAACAAAAAATTTAGGTGCACAAGACTCTAATTTAGAAGGTTGTTAGAAGTACAACTGGATGGAAATTTAAGGAAATAATGGAATAAATGGAATTTTAGTTGAGTAAGCATATATTGATTTTATGTCTAAGGAACTTGAGAAATTTTCCAAATCCTTTGTTAGTAAAAGACCAAAACACAATAATATTGCAAAGATGTCTAATGGACATAATTATGAAGCAAGAATTAATGCATTAATTAAAATCCTCAATGACATTAGATATGAAGTTTACTTTTGCTTTTTTTGTTATTACCATATAATATTAATAGATTAAAATGTTTGTTGCACTTTTAAGGTATTAATGATTACAATATTAGCAAGAAATGGGCATTGATGAGAACAATCTTCATAAAATTTATTTAAGAATAAAAAAATAAGAGCAAGTTGTGATGGATAGTAGATTTTGTCAAACTAGGAGCGGTTGAAGTAGAAAGTTTGATAGATCCATTTTTATGGTGGACCTTAATGCTAAAACAAATAGTTGTAGGCTTTAGTGGCTTAGTGACATTTCATGTAAACATGTCATCTTTACTATAAGTTATGTTAGATTAAACCCTGAGGATATTAAACCCTGATGACCATATTAGTCATTATTTTAAGAAGGACAAATATGTGACAGTATATATAATGTCTAATGAAACTTTACATAGACCTAAGGTTTGAAAAAGGTGAATCATACCTTTATTCTACCACTCCATAAGAAAAAAAAAAGCTAGGTACTCCATAAAAGTCAAGAAAAAAGGACACAAAGAGGGACTATTGTAACATTTCAGTTATGTTTATTCATTCTCATGTGATGCTTCAATTGTTTCCATATTCAATTTATTAAACATTAAGGCATTTACAATAGAAATGTGCAAAGAAGAAAAGGAAAAGTTAGAGAAATTATTACAATAAAATTAAGAAGGAACATATACACATAAGTTAAGGGAAAACAAGTAATCTGGAATATAATTTAGTAAGATTTGATTAAAAAATAGACAGTTAGAAATGACTTTACATCTTAGTAGCACTAATGGAGTTAATTACATTTCGAATTTTAAAAATCATGTATGGACTCTAAAAAATTATGTTATTTAGTGTTTTAAAAAGGTTGAAACATTTTTTAAAACCCTTAAAAGTCATAATATTTGAAATAATTTGCCAATTTTTATCTTAAATGTTGGTATACCCGCTAGCATTATTTGTGAATCATTTAATTGATACGGAAATGACTATAGATATATTTTCGTTCTAAAGGAATCCAAAAGTTATGTTTATACTAATAAGGAGTTCCAATATTACACTCTCCTAATTGTCCAATAGTTCTAAATTTTAAATTAAAAAACAATAATTTATATTTTAACTCATTTTTATTTATTAATTTGTATACATGTTATGCAGACCTGGCCCTGGACAAGGACTGATAAGGCATCTGCCCAGGGCCCAACTTTATGAAGAAGAAAATAAACAACAAAAAATGCCCATTTTATTTCATTTTGTTCTTTATAAAAGTTTTGATCTTCATAAAAAGTAACAAATGAGCCCCTATTTTACTTCTTTTGTTCTTTATAAGGTTCTACTCTTAATTATCATAAAGAAGAAAAGAAAAGACAAAATAGGACCCTTTTTTATTTGCCCAAAGCCTATAAAACATCAGGAACGGCCCTGATGTTATGCACTTACAAAACAATGTGTTTTAACTCTTTGAGAACTTGACTATTAGCGTAACCTTTTGTAACCTTTATAATTGATAATATTATCAATCTTAGTTGAATTTGAAATAACTTTTTAGTTAATAAAATTCTATCATGATCAATTAATTTGTGTGCCTTCTCGTTTAAAGAAGCTAAGAATTTAAATATCTTTATATTATTTTAGATACTTTGTACGTTTGTATCATATGATTTAATTGTTTTTTGAAAATGTTCTAAACTTTAACTTCAAAAAGTAACTACTATTGTTCCATTAGAATTTGCATATGCACCACGAAAGTTGATAGCGTACCTGCATTATATATACATCTTATTCTTCAAAATAATCCAACACAAATTTGATTGGTTGAAGTGAAATGAAATAATGTGGAATAAAAGATACAACAGTTCTATTAAAAGCAATTATTTCTTCTTTCAACTAGTCTTACGTAAAATATGATGAGAAAAATAATTATTGATGTATTATATATTAACATTTAAAATTTTAAAAATATTAACAACTTACAATATACATTATTTTGTAAATTTCCATTTACTATATTTTCGTAAAATGTTTATTATATTAAAATTTGAGAAATTTAAGTATAAATTGTGCCTTGTTGTTTTTTTTTATTAATTAGGATATCCCTAAAATTTACAATGTAGAAGAGTGTTGTTAAAAAGATGTAAGGTCTAGCTAGGCTAAACAAGCATAAGTTGTCTTGGGAATGGGTAATGTAAACAACCTAGCCTTCTACTTCCTTTTCCTTCCAAAAGAACACATTTTCATTAATGAACGATTACTATAAATGCGAAACATTCATCTCAAGTTAGAAAGATGGCCCGCAAACACGTGATGTAAGCTCTAAGAGAAAAAATCGGGTGCCTGCAGTCTTTTCTCAAGATTCACCATACCAGCGAAAGCAACCAAACCACTATCTATATATAACACACTGTATATATGTTAATGAACAATTTTGGTAGATGAAGATATATATATATCATTCAAAACCAGGACACTGTAAGATATAACAACCAATATGATAAGTAACCGTATATATATCATCCAAGACCAACGCAAATTGTAGTTTACAATTGTTCATTATAAGCATGGATTTATAATTTACCAAAAAATGTATATAGATCAAGACTACACTCGAAGACTGTAACTGTAACCCTAACGCAACTGTCTAAAGAACAATACCGACCTAACAGAATCTGTACACCATGTAGTTCATAAATTGTAACCACTCTCCCTCGTTCCCCGCCTATTCTCTCTCAGCACAAACACCAGTTAATGACACATCCCCTCGTCGCTGCCCCCGTGAATCCGCAGACTGCCACTTTACTGAATTCATTCTCAGAAATATTCCCTCATTCATAACTCCATCACAATGTCTTCTTTGGAGATCGAAGGCAAAGACGTATCTCCCGTCGAACAGGTCCGGCTCACGGTACCAACCACTGATGACCCCAGCCTCCCGGTATGGACCTTTCGCATGTGGTTCCTGGGACTCATTTCTTGTGTTGTACTCGCTTTCCTCAACACTTTCTTCTCTTACCGAACCGAACCACTCGTGATTTCAATGATCTCCGTCCAAGTCGCGACGCTACCCATCGGTCGCTTCATGGCCAAGGTTCTCCCCAAAACAAAATTTCGGATTTTGGGTTTCGGAGATAGAGAGTTCTCGCTCAACCCGGGTCCTTTCAACGTGAAAGAGCACGTCCTTATTTCTATATTTGCTAATGTGGGTGGTAACACGGCGTATGCTATTAGTATCATTGATATTATTAGGGCATTTTACCACAGGAAGATCTCTTTCTTAGCTAGTTGGCTGCTTGTTAACACTACCCAGGTTACTATTTCCTTGCCTTTTTTTCTACATATAAAAGTAATGTATTTAGTTTTGTATTAAGTCATGGTTTAGTAGTGAAAACATTTTCTTTTCATTTTGTGCAGGTTTTGGGGTATGGATGGGCCGGAATTATGAGGAAGTACGTGGTAGAACCGGCGCAGATGTGGTGGCCGAGCAGCTTGGTTCAGGTTTCTCTTTTCAGGTAAACAACAACTATTTGCCTGTATAAGCTTGTCTTCTCTTGTTGACCTTTCCCGTTCGAGACAAGCTTTTGGGAATGGGGCACTGGGAATAGTGATAACTGATAAAGAACTCCTCGTTTCATACCAAGACACGGCTGTTTTGGCTGAATATAATCAATCAACGGAGAAATAATTACTAATTAGACACGGTTTTTTTTTTTTTGGGTTGAGGAAAATCTACCCTTCGATTGGATGAGTTTTCTTTTTAATCAAATAGATATTGGAGAATTATGCATGTTTAGTTTATAATAATTATTGGGGAAGTTCTTACAAATATTACAAGAATTAAAATTAACAGTAACTAATAATTGTACTACCCGTTTATGATTTATAATGGGTCGTAATTGTTGTACATGTGGAGCACATGTTTTATTTTATTTGCATTTCTTATTAACAGGGAAATAAAGAAATAGCTCAATTTGACTGTTATAAGCAACTTACGAACTTATGACTCTACTTACCGTAAGATGAAAAGTTACTTGTGCTTCGATATAACAGTTTACAGTTAAAGAGTAGAGCAAGCAAGAATATGTTAATTATTGAAAATCACTTGAGGAAATTAGCTGAAAGTTCCATCTTGACCTTTTTGACTGGATTCCTTCCACAAGCGCTTTGCATGAGAAGGACAGGCAGCGAATGTCTAGAGGCAAATTCTTCTTGATTGCACTTATCAGTAGCTTCTCTTGGTATGTGTTTCCGGGGTACCTTTTCCCAACTCTGTCGGCAGTTTCATGGGTGTGCTGGGCATTTCCTAAGTCAGTCACAGCCCATCAGATTGGGTCAGGCATGCATGGACTTGGCCTTGGAGCTTTTGCGTTGGACTGGTCCGTCATTGCCTCGTACCTTGGCAGTCCTCTTATCACCCCATTCTTCGCCATCGTCAATGTCATTGTGGGCTACATTGCACTCATCTACCTAATTATCCCAGTAGCTTACTGGGGATTAAACTTGTACGGTGCTAGGAAGTTCCCCATTTTCTCCTCACACTTGTTCAATCACAAAGGAGAAATTTACGATGTTAATTCCATTGTTAATGACAAGTTTGAGATAGACATGCCATCATATCTGAAGCAGGGCCATATTCACCTCAGCGTTTTCTTCGCACTTACATATGGGATTGGTTTTGCTGCTATTGTAGCCACCCTCACTCATGTGGCTCTGTTTAATGGCAAGTAAGTAAATGAGATAGTACCTTGTTAGCAATTCCTAACGAGCCAATTTTGTGTGGTTATACTTAAGATCTAGTTTTCCATCACTCCAACAGGGAGATATATCAGCAGTACCGGGCTAGTAAAGGTGCAAAAGAAGATATTCACACGAGACTGATGAAGAATTACGAGCCAATACCTGGCTGGTGGTTTCACTCCATTCTTTTAGTGGCATTAGTCCTTTCTCTGGTACTATGCATTTTCATGAGAGATGAGATCCAAATGCCATGGTGGGGGCTTATTTTTGCTGCAGGCCTCGCTCTGTTGTTTACTCTGCCAGTTAGCATTATAACTGCTACGACCAATGTGGTAAGTAACGAAGAAATAGTCTGCTTTCTTTTGTTAGCTTGCTTCTTATGGATTATAGCAACCACATTAATCATTACTGTGAACTGGATACTAAAGAATACACAATGGGATGATTAAACAGGATATGAAATTGTACTGTTATTGATGTATGCCAAGATTTTCTTGGACTCTAAACTCTAATATCAACTTTGTTATTTGATTTTCTTAAAGATATAGTTGTATTGTTATTGATGTATGCCAAGATTTTCTTGGATTCTAAACTCTAACATCAACTTTGTTATTTGATTTTCTTAAAGATATAGTCATAATAGGGTTCTTCCTTCTTGTTTCTCCTCTCAGTCACCAGGACTCAACATTATCACAGAGTACATCATGGGAATCATTTATCCTGGTAGACCAATAGCTAACGTCTGCTTCAAGACCTATGGCTATATAAGCATGGCCCAGGCAATAACTTTCCTCAGCGACTTCAAGCTAGGTCACTACATGAAAATTCCACCAAGATCCATGTTTATAGTCCAGGTATGTCTACCCTGCATATCCTTCCAACTAATACGGGTTAAAACACGAACCAAATATACATTAACAAAAAACAGATACGGAATTCAGGTAAGATTTTGGTCCTTCTGGAATGGGATAACATACTAGTTTTGAAATGCCGTTGGCATAAAGTCCACGATATTATATAGCTGCCAAAACCTTTTTCTTTTTTTAAACGTCACTGCGTCGGTTGAAGCACTTCTGGTTGACAGTTAATATCACTATCCCATATTGTTATGCTTGAGCAATTAACAAGTAAACTCAGTTGGCTTTAATTTGTCCAGTACTATGTTGAAGTATCTGAACTTTTCAGTCTATCTAATCTATTTCCCCTATGCTGCACACGGAAGTGCATAGGTACTGTAATAGCTTCGTCAGTGAACACCGCAGTAGCATGGTGGCTTCTGACTTCCATCGAGAACATATGCAATGATCAACTACTTCCTCCAAACAGTCCCTGGACATGTCCCGGTGATAACGTCTTCTTCGATGCATCTGTCATATGGGGTTTGGTTGGACCTAAACGAATTTTCGGTAGACTTGGCAGCTACAGTGCCCTCAACTGGTTCTTCTTTGGAGGTGCATTGGGACCTCTTTTGATATGGTTACTGCATAAAGCTTTTCCTACGCAGAAATGGATTAAAAAGATCAACCTTCCTGTACTTTTGGGAGCAACAGCCGCAATGCCACCAGCTACAACTGTCAACTTCAATTGTTGGATTGTGGTTGGAGTAATCTTTAACTACTATGTGTTTAGGTACCACAAAGTTTGGTGGCAGAGGTACAATTATGTACTTTCAGCAGCCCTGGATGCTGGATTGGCTTTCATGGGTGTTCTTCTGTACTTCAGTCTGACTATGGAGGAAAAATCCTTAAGTTGGTGGGGAATCGAAGAACACTGTCCCCTCTCTAAATGCCCAACTGCCAAAGGAATCGTTGTCGATGGTTGTCCTGTTTATTAGTTTAGCTTCAATTGCTACGCTTGATTACTTCTTTACTTTTTGTTCAATTCTAGTGTCACATCCAAGGAAATTCGCCAAGTATAAATTTATGCGGCAAATTGAAGTCTAGAAATAGTTATAGGAACTTGGCTCGGGCTTGCTTAGTTCTGAAGAAGTGAGATTGGTATGAACACTGAGTGGCCAAATTCGAAGTTGCCTGTAAATCTCACCCGTTCACGTTGATAGGCCTGACCGAGTTTGATTCAGGAAGGAGTAAAGCCATTTTTAGTGATCCTTGTTGGAGTTTAAAAAAATAGAAGATGAATAAAGTTTAAGGAATAAGTAAATTTGGTTATTTTATACAGATAAAATATAAAAAATTAAAATAGATAAATCTAACTTATAAAATAAGATTAAAGATAAATTAAGACTTATTTTAAACAATTTCTAATAAATCTAAAATTTTGAATTAATTGTCAATAATTCTGTCCGGAAATTGAGTACAACTTGAAACTTACTTTTACGGCTCACTGCTTGGACTTAAAAATTACCGAGGGCTAATTTCGGTTTGGACTTAGAAAGAGAAATTACAGAACACTTAACTTTCCTAAAGAATTGAATCGCTCATCTTGCAAGACGCATAATTGAACCCCAAGCTACAATCAGTGAATGATTTTGTCTGGGTGAAGAGTTGAACTCCCAGCTTATTCGATGTGTAAAATCTTCATTAAATATATACTGGAGCCCTAAATAGTTTGTTTTCACTAATTGAATAACAATCTTAGTATGGTGAATAGGATCGAACTTCAAGTTCCCCAAACATTTGTGTATGTGCAAATGCTGCAATACAAAAACGCTTTTGAGAAGGGAGAAGACAATGATAGTAGAAAACCAGTTTAGTTTATAGATCACGTGTACAATATACACTCTTGAACTGCAAAGAGAGAGTTAAAAAAAAAAAAAAAAAACCTAATTGTAAGATTCCATCCAGCAGAAAATAGCCAGACATCGACAATCCCCTTCTAACAATACCAAAACCAAGAAGCTTATTAACCATTTCTTGTCAACGGCCTGTTTTGGGGCATCAGTTAATCTCGTTGTGATCTTGAAGAGATATGAGCAAACCGTGAAGAGAACCCGCGATAAATAGTATCCTCATTATCATCATCCCAGCAACCTTCGTCAAAATTTTGAGCGTAACTTAAAGGATCGTACTCAAAGCCACCAGCTGGTTTCGATGATTTTTTACTTCTCAGGAAAACAGTTGCTATGTTACTGCAACTCGCACTTCGGCGCCTGTTATTTGTGCTGTTATTGATACCTATTCTTCTTCTTATCCAGGGAAGCTTCAACTCGAGACGACCCCAGCATGAGAGAAGCCCTCCTTCGTCTCCGTTCTCAGGAGATGGAGCTCTCCCCATGTACGAGTTTGAAATTTTTCAATGTAGATGTTCTTGCTTAGAAACGATGGTGGTGAATTATTCTTTTTAGATGGTAGTGGGGGTCTCTGTCTTTGTCTGACATTTTTCGTGGAGGATTTTGGGTGTGTGGCAGGAAAGCCTTCATAAGATCAGATGAAGTACAAGGGTTTGTTCCTTCCTTCTGATCTATGTCAAGAGAATTTTCCACAATGGCCATAAATATAGAGAAAGATAATGAAATGGCATTGGATGGACGAGGGAATGATTCGGCATTTGTCATCTGTGGCTCGTGATCCACAGTAACCACAATAACCTATGGACGGCGCAACACATGAATCCAACTTCGTCCCACACATGAAAAAGGAACTTTTGCGCAGTATATTTTCTTGACACGTTGACGCATAATATATATATATATATATATATGAAGTTATAAAGAGAATCCTTTCTTCAATTTTATGATGTACAATCTTTTTTAATGTTTAAAATCACATAGTTTTGGTCACTAGATATAAGTTTAGAGACTCTCCAACTATATTCAATAGCCAAAGTGACATCATTTTAAGCATTGGACAGACAAAAAATCCCTACTCTTTATAAAGAGAAGCCCTTGTCCAATTTTGAAATTTTGTTCGACAACTATATTTTTAGCCCTTTTAACTTCTAGATTTTCTTATTTTTATCTTAATTTTTCTGACTCAATCAAGTTGATGGAAAGTTAATTTTGCACACCTAAAAATAAAATATACATGGACACGTTAATCGTTATTGAATCCATTTACATATTCTACAAAATTAAAATAATAAGTCTAATAATAAATTCTGAAATTTAAAATACAAAAATCTATTTTTAAAACATTTTTCTTAAAAAAAGAAGAAAAACGAAATCTATAGAGAAAATGACAGAACTATTTACAATAATGGAAAGATGTAAAGGACAAAAAAATTTTGGGAAAAAATGATTCTAGAGAGGAGATTTGCTTCATGTAAGACGAGACGGATAAAATTTTACTATCTTATAAAAATATGAAATAACAAATTTAAGTTTCTAAATTTTAAAAAAATTAATTTATCATCAATCTTTAAAAGTTTTCAATTTTGTTTCAAAGGTTTCAAAACTAGTATCATTCAGATCAAAACTCGATCTTAATTTTTTATTATCAAACTAACACTCTTCGAATCTACCCATTGTCTTTTTTATCCCCTTTTTCTCTCTTCTATACTTAAGATAAGGAAGTTTGTAGCTTTTCATCACATCGCAGAGCTCCTCCATCGTATACAAATCCTCCTCCTATATTAGACGGAAAAAGTATGTTTGTATGGATCAATAGGTGTCATCCCTAGGTTTGATGGGTTTTTGGATTTGTGGTCTTCTAAGTTTTTGGGTTTTTTGCATTTAAAATTTTGCTAATATTGTGAACTTTTTCTATTTCACATTCAAATTTAGTATAAAGTAGGGATAATAAGAGGTTCGAGACTAGACTTAACCTAACCTAACTTAAGGTCAATTAATCAAACTCGATCAATTTAAGCTTTATATCAGGATCAAACCTAGCATCCAAAAGTCATGTCTAATTGCTCAAGAGGCCCTTACCATTTACTATAAAATGAAATTATTTTGAACAGCCTCAGTGGGCTTAAGCCTAGGCGTAGGTCACGTGGGCTTGATCTTTATTGAGTTTTGGGTTAGAATTGTGACGTGCTCTTCAAGAATCGAGTTTAGCTAAGCTAAAGAAGTTCGACTTCAACCTAATTTGTCACCATTTCTAGCATAAAGGTTACACAATTTTTTAGTGTTTAATCCCCCAATAAGAGAAAGAGTTTTGAGCATTATCGCTAGTCTACTAAAGAAGACAAACAAGCTAGAAAGAGAAAAGAGAAAAATAAAATGTTGCAGTTGAAGTTGAAAATAAAGGTTATAAATATTAGTGTTGTTTCTATTATCATAAAAAATTGTTATAAATGGATGTAGAAGTGGAAGGATTAATTTGTATCTAATACCTTAATATTCTTATTAATCATGATCTACAAGAGAAATATGATAAATGAGAAAATTTATACTAGAGTATTATAATACAAAGAATTATGAGATTATTCTATTATATTCAACATTTGTTGATACTACAGTACTCATAAACTTGTAATTTTATGACTTTTAAATTCATAAATAGTGGTTATTCGTAGTTCATACTAAAATGTATTAATCGATATATATAGCTTCCGATTTAGTATTAGCATTATTTTATTGTTGTGTACTAATTTCTCCACCTGAAAAGGACTTGCTAAAGGCAAGCAAGATATCTTTATTGTAACAATTGTGATGCCTATGCTAATGAACCTAAATAATTAATTGGAAGTTACTATTAATTTTGTGGGGGGTTTGGGGGGGCCCGCCTTGGAGCAACTAGTAAATTTGCTTCTTTGTGATCATAATATTACAAGTTCAAATCATATAAATAACCCTTTGTAAGAATACAAAAGGGAAGGTTGGGTACATCATAACCTTCCCCAAACTCCTATAAAGTGGGAAGTCTTGTACACTGAGTATGTTGAGGAAAATAATTGAAGCCCACCTTGTTAAGATAAAGCATCAATATCTCTCTTAGCACTGGTCAATTTCACTACTATATGTTTAACATGTATGAATTTCTCTTTATTTGTTATAACACATGCATTTGTTGGCAAACAAGCATAGGCTCTGAATATGACAAGACAACATATTAGATATATAAGATATAATTGTTGGACCCCGAACTTTCGGTAGAAATTAGAAATATTAAATAGAATTAAATGAGTGTGTTTGTATAGGTATTGTGTTATAGATGTTA
>JANIJH010000006.1:12667776-12678698 GCA_024520975.1 Erythroxylum areolatum
TTATTTACAAATGTTAAAGTGTTAATTAAGCGGTTTAAAATTTGAATAATTGATATTGGTGTGATTAATAAAACATAATTAGCCAATTAGCTATTTTACCAAACGCTTTCCGTTACCAACTACCCATCTTACAAAGGCGCTAAATAAATAATTGATTAATTTCAAGCGGAATTTTTTTGAGTAACAAGGTTTTTTCTCATAAATTTTTTAAATGAC
This sequence comes from Erythroxylum areolatum, assembly GCA_024520975.1. Classification (NCBI taxonomy): domain Eukaryota; kingdom Viridiplantae; phylum Streptophyta; class Magnoliopsida; order Malpighiales; family Erythroxylaceae; genus Erythroxylum; species Erythroxylum areolatum. The sequence continues at coordinate 12,667,993 of JANIJH010000006.1, forward strand.
TATATTCTTAAAATTCGAATTTAAGATATTGGTTAAGGTTGAAGAAGCCTGTATTTTAGTGGTGTATCAGTGAAACTTATGGTACTAATATTTAATGAACATAAATCAATAATAAAAAATAACAATTTAAGTACTTTACAATAATTTTTTAATTTTATAATAATTGTTTAACACAATAAATTTTTAATTCATTAATTTATCAGCAGTTAAGACAAAATGTTTCTTATAAGAATATTTTCAAAAAAAGAAAATAGGTTCAATTTATCAACCCAATTAAACATAATTATCAACACTTTAATATAATTAAATAATAAAAAATTACTCAATTTGTAAAATAATTGATCAGCCATTTATTAGATACGGCCTACATCAAACGATGGTATAAAATATTTTTCCCAGCCGAGTAAGGAAAACTCGGTCTCGAAGCGACGCCAACAACGAACCATAACGGCTGTCACTACGTAGCAGTAGCAGCAAGTGACAGAATGGATAAAAGTTATCTAGGCGAATCCGAAACCCCTACGTTATAAATAATAAATAATGAAAAGGCAAAGTATTTAGAAATTTAAAATTTGATTACGTGTATCGATCAAGTGGGGCCAAAACCCAGCCCCCCTCACTCTATATATAAACACTCTTTAAGTATTCCTGATATTTCCATTTCCCTCGTTGAAAAACTCCAACTTCCTCCGTTCGTTTTCTGTTCCTTCTCCGTCTTCCTTCAAATCTACAGTGTCGCAGATGTTTTATTTTCCTTTCTTTTTTTAGATTTCTCTGCTTGTTAGGGGAACGATTTCTTCAGAGATTTGATTCTTTCTTTCTCCATTTTCCTTCGGTTTTGGTGATTTTGAAGTTTCGATTACTTACCCAAGATGCATCTTTTCGTTCTCTTGAGGTCAGAGTTCGCGCTTGAATGCTGGTTCTCTTCTTTGGTACTTGCTTCGATCGTTATTGGACCGTTAATTCCGCTTGCGTCTGATACTTATGCTATCTGTTTATCATCCGATTGGTTGGCGAGAAAGTCCGAAGAAACTTGAACTAAGAGCCCTATCTTAACTTCATTGCAACACTTACCTTTCCACGATTTGGCTTCTGACGTTTTCTTTGATGAGAAACAAAACATTGCTATTTTCTTACGTGTAGTGCGAAAGTCCGTGGATATATAATTCTTTTTCTTCTCTTAACTTCCCTCTTATCTTTTTCTTTTTTTGGATTTGGATTTTTATTTTTCAGATGATTTATGTACACAAGAGCTGATCCTTTTAAGGATAACGAGCAAGAGCTGATTCTTTTAAGGATAACGAGCTTAGGACGTAATCGGATTTTGCTCACTCTATGTTCAGAAATGGATATATTCATGATTGACCGCGTTTTGAGGTATCTTTTGGCTCTATTTTCCTTTCTAGATTTAGTTACTCATTTAAAGCCGTTTTTCTTTAATCTGAATTTTACTTCTTGACGTTTCTGTTATCATGAGTGCACAAGCTGTACGTGATGATTCATGTAGTAGTTAAGTGTTTTAGACAAGGCAGGTGGTTAACTTTTTAGAATTCCGAATTTGCTTATACTCGTCATCATTTTAATAGACGTTAATTCCTACGGTTTTAATTGAGGAGAATCATTGAACTCGTCGAGATCTGATTTCCAATTGTCATACGTTGTGATATAAACGCATTGTGGATGTCACATAAAATATTAAACAGTAGACTGATATTCTTATTTATTTGTTATTCTCGTCTTCTTTTTTTTTGGATCATTGGCTAAGAATAATATAAGAAATCTGCGATTATTTTCTGATTTGTGGTAATGATGTGGAAATAATCACGCTAGCAGGAACTTTCGATTTCCTGGCTTCCGGTTCTTGTTATTACACTTAACTTGTAATTTTGTAGTCTTGCTTTTGTTACAGTTAACATACAATTGCAAAGTCTGTCTTTTTGTTACTGTCTTTTCCTATTAATTTTGGTGTTTTCGTCGGATGGATGTTGTGAGCGGCTTGGATGTTAGGTGGCTGATGGATTATTGACGTTTATAGTATGCTGCTTTCTATTTAGTTAGTGCTGGAAATCTCATACAGTCATACTTGTTCTTGATGTGAATGAGATACTTCTTTGGCCAAGCAAGAAGAGTTGTGAGGATAACATCAATATTATGCACTTAGCTTCTATATTTTCAAGGAACATAACGATCGGAGAAATTCTATATAGATTATGATGGGTCTTTGAGAAAAGGGGTATGGTCTAGTTGAGAATAGTAGAGTTTTTTGTGTGCAAAAGAAAACTTAATACTAAGAAGATATTGGAGTGAAGCCAATGCTTGTCATATTGTCAACGTTGGCTATTAAGATGTTTGAGGGAGCAAATGCTTGTCACATTGTCAATGTTGGCTATTTTACCGTCTCTTCTGAGCCATGAGATGTGATACTACATTTATCGGTTAATTCTAGAGGCATTGTTGAATTATGAAGTTATTTGGAACTGAATACACCAATTGTTTGCTTTATTAAGTGTTGATAAATTGCTTTACGGTCAAAAAAGGTGTTGGACTCTTACAGTTTGCTCTCCCCCATGAATTTTTGGCGCTAGGAAATAAGTTTTCATGTGTTTGATGGGGGCAAGGGGCAAAGAAGTTCTCAAGAGAATAACTTTAGAGTGGAGCTAATTATCTAAGATCCCTTATGATTTGGCTATATCTAAAGATAAAGAAGTTCCAGTAGTTTGATAATTCATAAAATAGACCTTTTACATATTTGGTCAATAATTAAACTTCAACTTTTTGTTTTTTGTTTAATAGGATTGATTAGCGATATGATAATACTTTGAAGTATGACATCATATTGAAAATTTTATAATTTCACATTATTTAACATTGTTAAAATAATCAATTGTACTAATTATCAAACCATAAAAATTTATCGAGTTAAATTAAAACATAGTGGGTTTTACGAACAATAAAATTATAGGGGATTTTTTTGAAATTTATACTTCTTAAGTTTCAATCATGCTAGATGTCAATTAAAGTATATGTAAGAAATACAAATGTACATAATATTTTTGTGATTTAGTCACAAAGATTTGCATTCATAGACACAAAGATTGCAAGATCTTTCTCTTAGTTATGCACTTTACCTTGTACATGGGGTTCCTATTCTCTTGATCTGCAAAGTAGTATTGTTTTATTAAAGATTCCGCAATTTGTTTATTTTAGTAAATTAACGGATGACTGAAGTAAATTATAAAATATTATCAATCACTCTCTCTCTAGTTGGAGCATCTACATCAACTTGTAACAATTAATCTTTTATCTAAGGCCATATAATTCCTTTGAAGCCATGTTGTGTTGGAATTTCATCTTTTGATTATTTACTTTGGGAAGAATTTTGTCGCGATAGCTTGTTTGAAATCTCACACAAGGATTCAAATTGTAGACTCATAGAGGAACACATGCTAGGTGATTCACAAGAATTTGCTCTAATGCCATATTGAAATATGACATAAAAGAAAGAGCATAAAAAATAAAGATGAATTAGCATAAAATGATGACTACAAAGACTAGATATTTCCTATTAGCCTTGGTGTAATTTACATGGTACCTAAAATTAATATTTATAGAAAGGAAGGATATCCATATTTGGAAAGAGGATTTTATATCTAATTTTCATTTTGATAAACCAAAAATAGTAGCAATAAATTTTGAAATGAGTGACTTAGTTGTTTCTTGTTTGCAATCTTTGTCAATGCTTTCATTTTGTTGGTAATCCTACTTAAAGTCTTTCAATTATTAACAATGTCGAGATATATATTACTATAATCAATAACTTTATGAAGCAATGGAACCTTTTGACATATATAATCAATTTGGTAATCAAAACTTTGGATGACGTAATGATCTTTTTCTTCACTTAGGTCAATAATTATTATACCTACCCTATTGGATGTTAGTAATTTCAAAATCTACAACTCTAGTTAGACGAATTCCTTTGCATTCTTGAATATTAAATTGTATTTACTTTTGAGCTTTTGAGATACGGGTTGAGGATTCTAACACGATTCCCAATTGCTAAATATCTATAAGATTCAATATGGAATTGAGTCAGTTGAGAGTCACTCTTTCTTTTTCTAGATTTATTGTGTCAAGTTTGTAAGTTAAGGATCACCTATTTTCCTTGATGTGATCATTCCAAATAAAGCAGTGGTATTGGGGTCAAGTAAGTTGAGAAGTTGCTAATTTAGTTAGATCTAAGAGTTTTTTGGTATGAGTACTCTTTTTGCATAAAGATCTTTTATAAGTATTTTCCTTGCATGCTAATTGTCCTAAGATGTTCATAATGAAGATTTTTGTTTTAGTTTGAGCTAATGGGTGCAATTTTATTTCTCAGTCTTTGGTAGATTGCAAATGGTAATTGCTTGAGATTTGTACTCAGTGTAAACAAGTTTTTTCTGACAATCTCCTGAGAAGTATGTTGTACCTAATGTGCATCAGAGAGGCTATTATACAAGCACCTCAATATTTTAGACAATGGTTTTTGTTGATATTCAAAATGTTGGGTGAACCTTGTCCTTTTTAGTTTCCCTCATGAGACCTTATGTGTAGAAGCTCATTAAATATTTCTTCTCTTTTGTTTGTTGCTGATTATTGACTCAGTTCTAGTTAAATGAAATTGCAAATTTGATAAGTTAAAAATAGATTTTGTGTTTTTTGGTATCCTCTCTAAGTTTATAGGTGCTATAGAAATGGCTGATGGATCATATTGAATTATGTTAATTAAACAGTTTGAGCCATTAAAATGTAAATAATCATATTGGGATAAGTATTCTAAAATTGATTTACGACTATTAGATTCAAATCTAAAAGGTAATAACAATGTTTAATATGTTTCTCAATTTCTTTCCTATAAGATGCATTTTCAAAGACATGTGGATCAGGATTGATGAATAAAAAGCATCTTGTTTATGCTACTCCACATTCTTTTTTGTTGTAACTTCTTATTTTTCTATTGAAGAATGTGAATATATTCAATTTGATTGAATTCAGTCAAAATGGTGGATATAGAATGTGATAAGTATATATAAAAAATGCATGGCTATTGTAATTACATCTTTAAAAGTCTATAACACCTTTCCACAAATATATCGTAGACCATAAGGAGCTTGAAATGGAAAATGATTAGTCATTTAAGATATGTAGTTGATAAATGAAAGTTAGGTTAAGGACTGGTAATGATCTTTTAGAACTAGAATTTTTCACCATGAAATTATGTGGTGAATAATTTGATGTGGGGAATCAGAAAAGAAAGTGATATTAGCCGCTTTCTGCAAATGTTCTTATAGTTTTGAATAATATTGTCTAAGGTCAATAATTTGGTATCATATCTGATTGTTTGTCATTTGTTTAATTGGTACTAGAATTTAATTACAGAATGCATTATGTGCTTTACGAAAGGAATTTTATGGCTAAAGTTTGCACCTGATGGATTATACTTCTTTTAAATTTTGAAATGAAATATGAAGGAAGAAGATAAAGTAATTCTTAATTTTTCGTGAATAGTACAAGGAATATATAGGACAATACAACCTTAATTACCCCCTTAAATTAAGAAGAATCTATTTAGTCTCTAAGTAATAAAATCTCAACTAATTAATATAATATCAACTATAGAAAATCAGCTAACTGTTGCTAGAGTTTTTTTTGTAAACAAGTTAGGCATGATCAGTATCTATGCACCAACTTGAGGGGGAATGTTTATACCAATTTGAGGGGAAGTGTTGATATTATGGAAATATGTATGAACATACCCCCTCAAGTTGGTGCATAGATACTGATCATGCCTAACTTGTTTACAAAAAACTCAAAATTTTGTCTTATTAACCCTTTGGTGAAAATATCGGCAACTTGTTGTGTTGTAGGTACAAATGGTATGCAAATGAGTCCACTTTCATGTTTTTCTCTTATAAAATGTCTGTGAATCTCCACATGCTTCTTCCAATCATGTTGAACTAGATTGTTGGCAATACTGATAGCTACTTTGTTATCACAAAACAACTTCATTTGGTGCTACACTGGATTCTTAAGTTCTTCCATTACTCTTTTAAGCCAAATTATTTCACAAATTCCTTGAGCTTCTTGCTGCAACATTTTGTTTTTTATTCTTCCAAGTTACTATATTTCCCCAAAAATATGTGCAATTCCTGGAAGTTGATCTTCTGTCAGTAAGAAACCTTGCCTAGTCTATATTAGTGTAGACTTCAACTTTCCTTTGATCACTTTTCTTAAAGAATAATCCTTTCTCTATAGTTCCTTTAAGTATCTTAGAATTTTGTACACTGCTTCAAGTGTTCTTCATAGAGAGTATGCATAAACTGACTTACCACACTGACAACAAAGGAAATATCTAGTTTGGTGTGAGATAAATATATTAGCTTTCCCACTAGTTGTTGATATCGACCTGTATCTACTGGAACTCCTTCCTTAACTTCACCCCGCTTTGAGTTTAATTCGATAGGAGTATCTTATGGTTTACATCCACTCATCCTAGTTTCTTCTAGAAGGTCTAGGATATACTTCCGTTGGGAGACTACTATGCCCTTCTTAGATCTAGCAATTTCCATCCCTGGGAAGTTCTTTGACATTTTCTTTCTAATAATTTCAATTTCCTCAAAATCATCACCAGTGAGGATAATGTCATCTACATTCACAATTAGAATTGCAATCCTTCATTACGTAGAAGTTTTTATGAATAGAGTATAATCAGACTACCCCTATAAGAAGCCTTGAGACTTCACAAATGTTGCGAATCTTTCAAACTAGGCCCTTGGTGATTGTTTAAGCCCATATAAAGATTTTTTTAGTTTGCATATCCTCTTTTCAAAGATTTTATTAAATCCTGAGGGAGGCTCCATATACACGTCTTCTTCTATATCTCCATTTAGGAAGGCATTTTTCACGTCCAACTAATGTAGAGCCTAATCTAGATTAACTACAATAGAAAACAACACTCACACAGTGTTTATCTTAGCAACAGCTGAAAAAGTTTCTGAATAATCTATGCTATGAGTTTGTGTAAACCTCTTATTAACAAGGTGAGTATTATATCTTTCAAGTAATCCATTAGAATTGTAATTTACGGTGAACACCCATTTACATTCGACTAGTGTTTTCCCTCTTAGAAGATCAACTTCCTCCCACGTTCTATTTTTCTCCAAAGCTCTCATCTCCTCCAGGACTGCATCCCCCCACTCGCGAATATTTAGAGCCTCTTGTATATTCTTAGGAATGGAAACATTTTTTAACTTAGAAATAAATGCTTGAAATGATAGAGATAGACTTTGATATGATAAGAAGTTATACAAAAGATATTTGGTACAAGTTCTAGAACCTTTCCTCAGAGCAATGGGTATATCTAAGGTTTCATCTGACTCTGGAATACATATTGGTTCAAGTGACAATGACTCATTAGAAGTAGACTCAAACTTAGATTTACCTAGTTGGTCTCCAAATTTTGGATTTGTTTCGGGGTTAGACTCTTAACCATGCTGCAAGTTGTCTGTGCTTTTCTCTCATTTTGGATATTTTCTCAAAAAGACTTTCCCTTTAAAACGATTTCTATCTTGTCTTGTGCACATTTCATTCTTTTCTTGAGATTGATTCTTGAAGGCATTGAAGATGAATCCTTATTTTCATTATTTGAAACACCATCAATGTTTGAATCAAGGCTATAGAAAATATCTACATCATTGTCATAAATATCAAAAAACAAATCTTCATTGTGTGTCTCCCCCTGAAGATGAGATGGGAGAAAAAAAGGTTTATCTTCAAAAAAGGTGACATCCATGGAAATAAAAAACCGTTATTGGATCAAAGCACTTGTACCCTTTTTCAGTGGAAGGAAAACCAACAAAAACACATTTTCTTGCTTTGCCCCCTATTGTTGCATGAATATGAACAAATGTTGTACACCCAAACACTTTAATAGGGAGGTCATGTGATAATCGAGATGAAGGAAAGCATTTATTAAAATAATTAAGAGGTTTGAAAATTTAAAGCTTTTGAAGATATCCTATTGATCAAATATGTAGCTGCTAGGGTAGCCTCACCCTATAAATACGTAGGAGTATTAATTGAAAACATTAGAGATCTTGCAATTTCTAATAGATGGTTTTTTTTTTGCTATTCTATTTTGTTGTGGAGTGTCAGTACATGAGCTTTGATGAATAATACTTTTTTCAACAAAAAAATTCCTTAAAACCTTGAAGTATTCTTTTCCATTATCACTTCTAAAAACTTAAAGTCTAGTTTGAATTTGTGTTTGGATCATGTTATAAAAATCTTGAAACACCCTCTTAACCTCTAAGTATAACCCCCATTGAATAAAAATAACTAAGTGATTCTATTGTGGTCATCAATAAAAGTTGTGAACCATCCTTTTCCAATTATTGTTTTTATTGTCGAAGGTGCCAAATATCCCTATGGATTATAGCAAAGTATTTTATGGCCTTGTAAGGTTGTGTTGGGAAAGACGTTCGATGATGTTTTGCAATTTGACAAATTTCACACTGAAATGAAGATAAATCTTTATTTGAAAAAAGCTTCGGAAATAAATGTCTCATATAATGAGAACTTGGATGTCCAAATCTAAAATGCCATAACATAATTTTATTTACACGAAGTATTGAAATAGAATTAAGACGAGTTCTCTGGGATTGTTTGTTTGAGTCGTATCCATTTTCAAAGAAATAGAGACCTCCAACATGTTTAGCATTGCCAATCATCTTCCCCGTATTCAAATCTTGGAATTGACAATCACATGAAGAAAAATTAGCTTGACAATTTTGGTCAATAGTTATTTTACTAACTGACAAGAAGTTGCAGGATAATTTAGGAACATGAAGAATATTGTGGAGTGTAAAATTAAGAAAAAGAATAATTTATCCTTTCCTAGCTATTGTTGAGTAGGAACCATGTACTATTTTTACTCTTTGTTTTCCTACACAAGGACTATAGAAAGAAAAACAATTTAGAACTCCTAGTCATATAATTTGTCGCCCCATAATCAATTATCCAAGAATGATCTGAATTGACACTGAAACAAGAGGCAATTAGATAATTACCTTTTTGAACTAAAGAACAAGTAGGATTTGGACTAGAGAAATTTTGAGATCGAAGAATTTTACAGATTTGCTCTATCTGTTCCTTTGTGAAAGGTTGCATGCTAAAAGATGTTTCAGGCTCGGATTCAATAGTGTTGGCTTAGGAGGTATGGTTGTTTCCGAATTGTTTTTTCTTCCAATTTTTGGCTTCCCATGAACTTTCTAGCATGTTTCCTGGGTGTGTGAATCACATATACAGTGATCACATAATGTCTTTTTGTTATTTTTTCTCTCTCCCTCAACCTCTATTCCTTTCGACATTACTGCAGAACTTTCAACCTCAGATTTGGTGTTTCCAATCATCACTTTCTGCCTCATCTCCTCTCTCCTTACTTTCGAGAAAACCTCTTTGATAGAGGGTAAAGGCTTTCTTCCCAAAATTCGGCCTCTAACTTCAACCAATTCTTGATTCAATCATGCAAAAAAAACATAAATTCTATCATTTTCTTCCCTTTTTTATGTGGGATATTATCATTAAGACAGTCCTAATCATCTTCATAACATACGTCCAATTCTTGCCACAAAGTTACAAATTCATTATAAAACAATGTAAGGTGACTTGGCTTTCCATAGTTTCATTTTTAGTTCGAAAATTTGGGAAGAATATTCAATATCAGAATACATCGCTCGAATCGCATCCCATACATTTCTAGCTGTTGGTAGAAACATACGAGGTTTTTCAATTGCAAGTTCTATGGAATTAATCAACCAAGTTGTGATGAAAGAATTTTCGGATCTCTATATTGCCATATTTGGATCATCTGAAGTCGACCTTGTTGTCTCTCTAGTCAAATACCCAAGTTTTCCTCTTCCGTCAATGGCCAACTTTATTGTTTGCGACCATTCCAGGTAATTCTGACCGTTCAACCTAAGATTCGTCGATTGAAAAGGCAAATTTGAGCAAGAAAATCACAGTTACGTTGTATGTTGCTTGTCATAACGTCAGAATTAGTCACACTCGAACTGCTGAAATCATTGTTGGAGGATGAGGAGTTTCTCCGTTGACTAGTCATTGCTAAGTCCATCTAGGACTAATTTGAATAAAGAAAGAAAGAAAATATTGTAGAGGAGCCGTGACTTTGATACCACGAAGTAAGAAGACAAAGTAATTCTTCCTTAATTTTTCTGTGAATAGTATAAGGAATATATAGGACAATACAACCCGAATTACCTCCTTAAATTAAGAAGAATCTATTTATTCTCTGAGTAATAAAATATCAACTAATTGATAGAATATCAACTAATTATCTATAGAGAATCGAGATAATTAGCTGGATATTTCCATAATATCAACAAAATATATAATTTCTATTTATTTATTTTCTTTCTTTTGGTGGTTCTACTGTGCAGCTTCATTTTGATTCTCTGTCCTTAATTGAAAGTACTTAAGAACAAGATATTACCGGTTAAGCTTCTGCTGAAACAATCCACTGCTGTTTGTTCAGTGCATACTTCCCTTGTTGAGCTAGAGACCAAAAATACCTGCAACATAGGACAACAAAAGAAGGTTAGTTTTGTTAATATTTGCTTTGGATAAATGATTAGGTTGCTATGCCTCGA
>JANIJH010000006.1:12704358-12714651 GCA_024520975.1 Erythroxylum areolatum
GATCACACCGACAGACATAAAAATAATAAATGCAACTATACGGATGGCTGGAACTTCCACCCATTATCTCCACCAACGGACGAGAGCACTCATGGCGAATGACCAAAGAATATGACATTGTCCCCATACATACAAACTCGCACCGAAAACTTAGAAAAGCAAAAGTTAAAAGCATACATTTAGGTACTTGATGCGTCTTCCCCCTTGCCGGCCAAAAAGGAGCAGCTTTTCTTACCCAACATTTCAAAGCATTTAAGTTGAACCCTAATATTTTCAAAATGTAAAAAGTAGACCTAAGTGGATAGAAAATTTAAAGAAGTTAATTTTACGTCAGTTAAATGACATTGCATTGTTTGTTCTTTTAATTTTAGATAATGGGTACGTTGCCATATGGTATTGTGGACCCATTATCTAGAAAATCCAATGTTTTTAAAGAAGATACGCTCTGTTTAAACGAAGATGAAGTTGTTGAAATCTATTTTTAAGTTATCAGGAGGAACATAGTGGTTGTAACAACAAAAGGGACTAAGTGATTGGTAGCTTGGAGTAGGACAAACAAGACTGGACAACTGGTATATAAAGAGTTACAGTTGAAACAAATTTAGCCAAAATGGATATGGAAGTAACTGACAAAAAAAAAAGTTAACAGAGGAATAATTAACCTCCGAAGGAGGAGAAATTAGGCAATGGTTGGGTGATTAGTAATTTGTGATTGACGACATCTTAGAGAAGCTAGATAACTGTGTAATAGAGGTATGGTGGGTGTTGGTCTCCTTATTGGTGACGAGCACTCATAGATAAACAGACGACCCATAAATAAGATACAAAGCCATTGACTGCATAGATGATTCATTGAAAAAAAGCTCTTGGACTCGAACTCTGTACTAATGTGCAAAGAACCGTAGAAAGAATTTACATTAAGTGAATTTCTTATTCCCAAATTAACATAAAGTCTTTACATTTGTATAACTCTTAGTTTAAAAGTCATTATTCTAATTAGGTTTTGTCCCTTATATAATAATGTCTTCTTTTTCAGCAAGAACACAAAAGCTTGAGTGTAATGACCTACCTGTCATATCAGTGCGCGTGATATTTAATTAACAGGAAGTTAACAATGTCAAATTTTCTATCCAGTTAGGATTTATTTTGCACTTTTTAAAAGCATTATGGTTAAAATTGAATGCTTAAAAAATTAAAATTTAATTTATTAAAAAAACGTTGATATTTAAAATGCCCTTTTAGCTTTAGTTAGAGTGACTGTTTTTTGAGTTTGTTGTTTTTCATTTAATAAAATCTTGAATATGCCTACTGGAGGTGATAACAAAGGAGTTGGTTTTCATCAATGAGAAATAGAAAGATAATAAAGAGTTAGAAAATGAGCTTATTTTTATTTTTATTAAATTATAGATTTTAAGATTAAATTATATTATAGGGAATCGTGTCAATGATAAAATATTTACATTTATTGTATTCACTAACTTAGATAATAAATTTAAGCAAGTGAAATTAGCATCAATCCATTAATTATGCATATTTTGCTTATGTCAAAATGTTCTTTATTATATGGGAAGTATTATATCGTGACAAGCTGAAGAAAAATCGAAACTCACAAGTCTAAACTTATAAAAGAGAAGGAGAAGCCCCTATCATAGAATAAGGTTTATAGTATCTAAAGTATGTTAAAAGTAATGCTATGGCTCAAGGTCGTAGATTTAGATGTAGTGTAATATGAGTTTTTAAACGACCACAATTTTATATGCAACTAAATAAAACAATTAATAATGTTATGTAATTATAATTAGACTACAGATACTATCCTATGGTCAAACTCGTTTTTATCAAATGGTGATATAGAACATGAAGTATAATCTATTAAGCAGTTCATGTGGGGTTGATGATTAATGATTTCCTCTTTACTTTTTAATTATGTGGAGTCCTCAAATCACAATAATGCAAATTCTCAAAAAACTTTAAAATTGACTAATATATTTAAACCTAGACTTGTACCACAGATTATTTAATATATAAATTTATGAATCTAAATTAATGTTACATGAACTGTTTCGATGAGAAATGTATGTAATTCACAGCAGTCTTATTCACTAGAATAATCTCATTTTCCACTAAGTAGATTCATTTTGACAGCATCTTTTAGCTTAGAAACCGAAACTAGTGAACCAAGATAACCAATTCTTTCGCAAGAAAATAAAGCACCAAAACAACATTTTAATGTCGAGTACTTCTACCCAACAAAAAGTTCCATGTCAACCGTCTGAATGATGTCAGTGATAATTTAAATAACATATTACTCTTTTAGAATATTGCATAACACGAGCTTACTAGGGTAAAACTGATTCAGCTTTAAACCTCCTATCCTATATGAAATCACAAACTTTAAGGCAAGGGCTTATTGTTCTCTCTTGATGTTCATCCCCTCCTAATATTCTTTAACCGTGATGAATGAGATTGACCACGAACTTGGGGCTTTGGTAATCTGAACGAAACTTTTGACATTACTCACGAATTTTATGTGTAGTCGCCGTATATAAGCTCTTTTCATATGTAACAAAATTGCTGTAGCTAACAGTTAGTAGCTTTTGGGTAACACTGGTTTTAATAGTTAGCCACACATTTTGTGTTACGTCGCCAAGTCATCTTACCAATGAGATTAGTTCACTAATAGTTATTTGCTTAGGAAGGAATTTTATGTACCATGTCCTCTCAATGAACTCCAAGGATCTACCGACTGCCAATTTGTGGGCAGAAGCAATCCTCTGAAAAACTCAATTAGAAAATCAAGGTTTGAAATTTAAAAGCTAATAAAATATAGTAAAAATCTAAAATAATAGTGTTACGATCCCAAGAATTAGAACAAGTTTGAATCGGGCTTGTTCTAACGAACCCGCTCTTGCCTCGATTCTTCCCGATGTTTGGAACTCAAGGGAGTTGCCTACTAAGAAAATGTTTTGATAATTGTCTGATGTCTTTATTCGTGAAAATAGCTGGCTTCTTATATCGAAGCTTCCAGACTCAATTTAGAATACTTGCCAAAATAAACTTCTAAGAAATAAAGACTCTATCCAAATTGATTTGAGAATAACATAAATCACGCAAAGATAATTGACTAAATCGTTTTTTAAATAAATTAGCCATATTCAGCTCACTCAATCTCCCTTATTACGCCTCTGATAACTCTTTCCAATAAAAGAATCCATAACAAATAATACTCAGAATTAAGAAATTAGGTAGTTGAGCTCATATTACAAGCTCTCGGTTCCATAAAAAACATGGCCAAGACCAATATATTTTACCCCTATATTTAGCAGTTTTTAAAATAACAAAAGGTAGTAAGATTAAATTATAAGAATAATTATGGTATCACTAATAACTAGATACTGAGAATAGACTGTATTAAGAACTCCCACAGTTTTAATGTTTTCAAAGAATATTAACTCATTTCAATTTAGCCAAAGATGCGTGTGATTTGATATTAATTCGTCATTTCCTAAAAACATGTACCTATAATTAAACTAATTTTGATTAATTTTGTCAAAATAGGATTAGATGAAGTTAAGAATTTTAGTGATGTTAAGAATTCCTACTAAAATATATTATATATCTATAGTTTTACAATTGTAAAAAAAAAAAGAAAAAGAAAACGACCTATAATGCTACTAACGAAATTATAGTAACTTCTTAACTAAATTTGAACTGTAGGAGATGTTTTAGAAACAACAAATCTATAGAGGCTTCAGTAATATTATTTTTTCTTTGCTTTTTGGTAAGATCGAATCGAGTGATTGAATTTGTTGTACGCTACCTAATATAATCAACCGGAAACCTACCATTTAGTGTAAAGTTAAAAGCCCTGATCCCTTGGCTGGTTAAGAAAAAAATGGCACTAGGTATTTCAATGTGACCAATGAGAAACTAGCCATTAGAGACGTTGAGACAGAAGTCAGGCTTCTAAATGTCTATATTCCCACTAACTCATTCAAGAAAAACAAAGAACAGAAAACTAAAAGTATAAACATAAAAAATCAATAAATGTATTCCGCCATATAAGAACTCGTGAAGTAGGCCATTTTGCATTGATAACATCTTGTCACCATTAAAAGAAGCACCAACAACGATAAAACCATCCACTAATCTTCATACTATCGAAAGGTTTAAAAGAAAGGAAGAAATTAAAGAGCTAAATTAGGAACACCCTCAATACAAGGAGGAAAGTTCACGAGTGGATCTGACCGGTCATAAGCCAAGTCAGTAAACTCGATTAAAAAATGTGAGATATCAAACTAATTATAGATAATCTACGCAGATATAATACGTATATACAGCCCTCATGACCATGGCGACGTAGGTTCCTAGTTGACAGACCACCTGCATAAGCTGGTAGCGTTGTGCTTCCTCCCACAACTTTAGCTACTTTTACACTAAACTTGATCAACGTCATCATTCGAACGTTCATAATGCTAGTTTTTTTTTTTTTGGTACGGAAAAGCTGTGATGCTATTAAAATAAGAAAAACAGATGATTCTAGCGCCAACTAAAATCATTATCCATCTTAATTAATGATCATTGTATATGGCTAACTTCGAAGGTACAGTAAACAGTGCATTCACCCTTTTCAATATTATAAAGTGAGCTCTATAAACAGAATTAGAGGGTTGGGATTCTATTATTATCTAGCTTATAGATAAGTTTCGTTTATATTTTAAGGCATCCAAAGTTGAAAGATGGCTTTATTGTTCTTTTTATTAGAGCAGCATTCTTGGAAGGGATACACATCCACGTGGCTTGAAAACAAAAACCCTCTCCTGACGCTCCACGAAAAGGATATGATCATGACGGAGATAGCCAATAATTCCCACCCGACAACAGTTGCTACACTCTTACAAGTTAATGGAACATGACCGACATAATTAACGACCCAAAAGTCTCGAGTAGGATTAGTGGATACCTAATCGTCCCTATTGTTGATTTTCAATTTAAATAGCAATGTCATTGAAGATTTATCCTTTTCAAACTCTACGTAAATGTCAATGTCTTATTTTACGTCCAAATATTTAAGTCATTTAGTATGATCATAAGTATGAATTACAAAGAAAAACTTTATAGGTTATTAGTGACTTTATGTTAATCGACCAGGCTTATAAAAACCTTGATAAATATACTAACACATTAATGATTCTAATAATAGGTCTGGTTTTTTTTTCTTATGTTCAATAGTAAAATTATAAGTTAGCTTATCCAAATACGTTATTTCCATGCATTAACTCTTAGCTATCACTTAGCAAATATAGATTACTAATTGCATACTAACAACAATAAATTCCATGGTCCTACCATTTTAAGCACGCATCTACTTGCTATAGAAGTTGACAAATACATGGCAGGTGATGGAGCCAGGATAATTAAAGTGTGATTCAGTTTTACACTCCGGCAATAGATCCTAAATTCTTTAGTCGTTTTCCAGAAAGAGACAGTTGAATAGAATACTTTTGCCTATAATGTGATAAGAACTGATGGAGATAATCAATGACGTCCCGCTAAAAGTTTAACGACACTGATGGTAATACATTATTGGAATTATAGCATTCCCTAAGAATTGATAGCACTGGCAAAATAAGTTGTGCGAGGGCCATGATGCCTGCTATTTTATTGGTGTGCTGATTGCAAAAGATTATGAAAGTGAATTACAACACCAAGTCTATTTTGAAGTTAAAAGATCAGAACAAAATCAGGTTATGACCTAGATGAAGGATGTAAACCAATGAACAAATGTTTGGTGAGAACTGCGCAACAGACGGTATTCACGGGGGGATTGGTTACAACTCACAATTGTCAGGAATGTTGCACTAAACTTCACCGTGCCAATGTGATCGTGTAAGAAGTGGCATTTGTAAGAAAATTTACCATTTTCTGGTTAATTGATTTCTGTATCATCCGTAAAGATTTCAAGTCACAGCAAAGGAATCAAGTCCTGGATAAAATTGCATCGTACTACTTTGGACTTAAGGTGGAGAATTATGGCCTACTTTTCTTTTTCCGGTAGAAACTTAAATCTAGTAAAACATGATTTTGTTAAGACATTATCTACATGATTAAATTTGTTACTCTTGTCAGCTACGGTTGTAATTCATAGTTGAAGAAGAACAATCACATAACAATATGAACAAAGCTACGTGTCTTATCTTTTTTGGGTTAATCTTTAACCAATCAAACAGCACCTTTGGTTATCATACAATAGTAGTTAGTAATCACTTTCTGTTTTGCTGAGTACCACCGCCAGAATCAAATGCCTGTCCTTCCAGTACCCGAATTATGTGCAGGATTTAGTATTCTAAGAGACCAAATCATCCAATCCTCCAACCTAAGAATCACTGTCAAGTAGTGCCAACAGTCAATATAATTCCATTTACCACCTCTCCGCATCATAGAGAGACTCATCACAAAATTACATTTTAGATTTGGTTGGCAACAGACATAGTATATATTTCTTTGAAGGTCCAGCAAAGCACGAAGTAAGTCATCTACAGTTAATTTTGAAATTCGCAGTTCTTTGAACCATGTCAACCCCAAGTAAATATACCAAGACCAGAAGGTGGAGTCCCGCAAATTGAGTGCAAAGGCTAAAGTTGCTAGCTTTATAGAAAGAACTTATTTTGAGTCTTTCAATAGCCAAAATGTCCTTAATTTTGTTGCATCTTCCTGTCTGATGTAGAATATTTACCTTTCTTTCTCTTTTCTTCCCGTTTATCATTTAATGTTTGACAATTGGCCCGATGACAGGGAGGTAAGAATACCTTTAAGTTCAACCCTTGGTAGGTGCAAGGTGAAGGGTGTTTGCTGTTATTTCAGTCCAATGTACTAAAAGATAAATCCATAGATCCCAATCAAGGTTATGGATGTACATTCTTGCGAAGAATAATCATCTCCCTTCTACTTTATCGTTAGGAAATAGCCAACTTGAAAATCTAACCTCAAGAAAAGATGGACAAGAACTGACCACTTTATATAATTGCCTTTGCTCTCGTATAACCAAGTGTGTAAGAGTTTAAGTACGAGTGTGTGAATCTTCTTTTTACATGTTAACCGTATGGGTATGAAATGTGTGTCTGTTCATTGAAATAGTGGATGGTATACTCTAAAGCTCAATTACTTTTGAGATGGTCTCTTACGCTATTCGAGGGATATTTGGTGCCTACAACAAAACAAAATGGCTGAACCCTCGAGGAACCTACATACTTCCAACATTGTAAATGCTAGTAGATATTCCAAGAAGCATTCTTTCACCAGATCACAAAGAGGCATATAACGCGGTATGAATTACCCAATGACTCCAAGTCTCCAATCATGAAGAGAACTGAGCTTTTAGAAAATAGAACTAAAACTTTCGCTCTTAAGCATCATGCTTAAATTAACCCAAAATTATAGTCCTTACAGGAACTCCAGATCACATTTTAGCTTCCTTATTGCACAGGAAATTTCAATTTTGGTTTAAAGGAGCATCTTACGCCCTGAAACTGCTAAAACGCACCTAAGTAGCATTCTAATATGCTCTTTCTGGGAAACCGATGGAGAGACTGGAACAACTTCGAAGAACTAACAATGTGATAATGCATGCCAACTCTAGAACTGGCAAACCACCACAACTCTATCATCCTAATCGCTTACCCTTAATCCTTCCTAATAGCAATAAAAGCTACTTGGTCATAATTGCTCTTCAACAATCTCATGATCAGTATACCGTTTCCGTTCCTCATTTCCGAATATGAATACATATACGTTTACACATATACATACAGACGTGTATGGATATAAATATATATATATATATGCAAATATAGTAATTGCTCGAGAAACATATCACCATCAGTATAACACTCCGTTCCTCGTTCCTAATTTACATACATTTATATTTCCTCACATATAACACCAACACAAGGTCGGATATACGTATACATGTGTATACATATATATACATTATCTCGAGTGCCCGCAGAATTTACAGTTTACCATAAACGTAAACTAATTATGAGTTATCCCTAAATTCATGACAAAAGGAGGAAAGGAAAACCACATGAAGAAAAATGGAAGGAAATCAAACGCTTTTATGTAATCCTAGCAAGCAATACTTAACCCCCTTACAACATAAGCAGCACTCATGATAGTAAATGACTAATATTCAGATGAAAACACTATCAGATGATCCTACCTTTTATCCAATGACAAAATAAGTACTTTACTGATCTTAAACGATCGATCACAAAACAATCCAAACAAAAGCACCTTATATTCGCCAGAAAATGTTTTTTAAAAAATCATCCACTTCGAAAGAGATATAGTATTATCGGGAGTAGAAGAACTAAAAGTGAATGGACACGAATAGAAAGTGAAGAGGAAGTGTGACCTGGAGCTAGAGAAATCGTAGAGCTTGCCGGTGCTGGAGAAGATGATGACTCCGACCTCAGCATCGCAAAGGATCGCAAGTTCTTTCGCCTTCTTCAACAGTCCATTTCTTCGCTTCGAGAACGTCACTTGCCTGCTCGTCGAATTATCTATCCTCCTTATCACTATCTTACCTCTCCCCATTTTTCACTCAAAATTCCTGCTAAAGCCTTCTGCTCAAACAATATTGTGCAAAAACCGTTATCGATCGATCGATATCCTCATAGTTCATTCAAATCGCCAAGCACAAAGTCGAGAAGAGATAGAAGAAGAGAGGAAAACGATTTGAAAAGGGAAAGAAAACAAAAGGACGAAGAAAAAGAATAAGAAAAGCGAAGCTTACGTGGTGGTATTAATGGAGACAAATCGATGAGGTCTCAGAAATGTCGTTTTGACGGGAGGGTGGTATACATCAGCCAAGAAGCTATATAAGGAAAGCCCTCCCAAAATGCTTGCGAGTACACAACTGGGGAAGCTAAAAACCGCCCTTGACGAAATTACTTCTTTATTTTCCCAGTTCTGGAAAACCGCTCCTGGTTTTCCCTGCTTTTCATGTCACGTGGTCCAGTAAGATGTTTCTTTTTTATTATTTATTATTTATAATTACCACATCACCGGTTATTATAAAAAATTTAGTATCCGTACATCAGCCCTATAGATCATTGACAATTGGAGATTACCAATTCGAAATCCCTTTTTTGCATTTATAGGAATTTGTTGTTTATAATTTTTTCCTGAATTATGGAAAGGAGTACAAAGGAAATTAAAATTTGGAGGTAACCCCTGCGATGGCCCAAATTGGTATTGGTTAAGGTTTCAGGAGCGGACGTTAAAGTGACAGGAGCCGTCTTTGTCAAAAAACGACGACCAACTCACTGCCAGGTTTTGACTTCCCCGGTAAAGCGTGGGAACAAATTAGGAAACCTTTTTATGTTTAAAATAATTCCTAGTGGATATTAAAAATGTCATTTATGTTTGTTTCGGTCCATATTACTGTACTTTTACCGTAATATAGAATTATTTTTTAACAACATTCATATTTTCATTAAGTTTTAATTTAGGACACTTTGTTATACTTAAATAGAGAAGTGTATCAAAAATTTACATTATATGAAAATACCACTAAAGTCTTAAGGAAAATTATATTATTTAATAATTAGGCTGACTATATTCTATAAGACGGAGAGTTGGCCATCAAACAACTATATAATCATAAGCTAATAGTGGCGGGTATGAAAATACTCCGTTAAATGTGCAATTTTATTTAAAGAGATAAAATCAGAAATGTGGCAATAAATTATAAATTAAAGGTAACTATTATTAATGAAAAATTAAGAGAAATAAAGCTTGGGTGATTCGGGTATTTAAGAGGAGACATCTAAAGACTTCAGTGAGAAGATATAAGAAAATTGTACTTAGAGACTATAAGGAAAAAAAAAAGGCCTAAGAAGAATTGAGAAGAGGTGATCAAGAATGATAAGATTCTACTAAAATTTACTAAGAACATGACTCTTAATAAAAAAACTTTGACATACTATGATACATATAAAGATGTCAAATTGAGAGATCCTTGTATCTCTCATAAGTTTTTTTTTAAAATATTTTCTTCTTGTATTTCACTACAAGAAAGGAAGATAATAGCAACGGAAAATTTCCAGCTGAAGTTTTTCTGTAGGTAATTACTGACGGAAAATGAAATGAGTCGGCAAACTTGGTTGGGAAATAAACTATAGCGGTGATATCAAAACCGTTGGAAAATTTCGTTGGTAAAAATCGTTGTAATTCGTCGTCTTCTAACAGAACGAAAACGATGTTGTTTTGCAGTAGGAGATATAAGGC
>JANIJH010000006.1:13087765-13101015 GCA_024520975.1 Erythroxylum areolatum
GAAAGGGTCCGGAAAATTCCAGCATTCTGGGTCCCGGCCGGTACCCACCGGACACGGCCGGTACCCACCGGAATTTACTCCCGGTAACTTTATAGCCGTACCGGTTCCGTTTTCCGGCCGGTACGGTGCGGTATTCACTTCTTTGGATAAAACAAAAGATATCGAGGTTGATTTAAATTGCACCAAATTATTTTTATTTCAAAATTAAAGTC
The DNA here is from genome assembly GCA_024520975.1 of Erythroxylum areolatum. NCBI lineage: Eukaryota > Viridiplantae > Streptophyta > Magnoliopsida > Malpighiales > Erythroxylaceae > Erythroxylum > Erythroxylum areolatum. Next base: position 13,087,978 of record JANIJH010000006.1, read on the forward strand.
ATTTATTATAGTACGTAAATACTACATACAGTAAAAATTTTAAGTTTACATATTAATATAAAATTTAAATTTACCAAGTACAAAGTATGTGATACATGATCATACTTTTAAAAAATACTAATGTTTTTAAAATCGAACTAAATTGATTAGTTAAACTAGAATAAATATAAACGGGCTTAATTTTCTATCTGATTTCTATCTACAAGTCTTAAAAACCCTTAATCATATTCCATCTAGATTTCACGAAATTGGTAACTCCACCTGCATTACTATAGAGTATTGCTTCCCTTATTTAGATTAAACTTCTGAGTAGCAAAGTTGGAGCATCTTTTGGATCTAAACTAGTTTCCCTTGTATTTCTCTCATTCTAAATCAAGTATATGGAATAGTAGAATGTTAATCTAAATGTTCCCAAGTCTTCTTTTAAGTTTTATTAGAAATTGCAAGCCTATTCCATTATACTTTCACAACCTATAATTGAAGAGCAACACTTATTTCTAAAGTATTTTTGAGTACCGACGTTCAAAAGATAGATGAAAATACTTTCATTTTCTAACCTTTATAATTCATATGCCATATTTATAATACCTTTAAGTCTATCCTTTGTTTTCAGTTGCTAACCATATTATGAAAAAGGGTTTTAGGTGGTTACATTCCAAATCATTTGACCCCATATTGCATTTTATTGATGTACTTTATCAATTATAAGTAGGATTCATTTATTTTGTTTTCATTAGTTCTTTAGTTTAATCATCTTCTACTCTTTGGTTTTATTTATTTTTTTAAAAATTAGATTATTAGTATTAATAACTAGTTCTCTACATGATCGATACTGTGGCATCACTCTAATTTTATTTAGCTATTTATGATGGACTCTTTAAACTTACAAATATAAAGTAGATCGAGTTTTTGGCACCATCATTGGAAACTAGATTTACTATTTTTGTTAATTTTATTTTTACTTTTATTTTGATTTTCTTTTACTTTCGATATCATTTCATTAGTTTTAGGTAGTTGATGTAAGATATGAGAACCAAAAGTGATAGCTTGGATCCTCTAATTCAATTAGACCCTGAAGTTAAACGAACCTGCAAAAGAAACTGAGTAAAAATGAGAAAAGAGATGGTTATGCATCAAGAAGATAATCTAGCGATGGATATAAAGCAATTACAATAGAAGATGTGCATGAGGGATATCTAATTGCTAGTAATTTATGCCAATTCCTCATACACAACACTCAACCAAAGGGAAAGAAACTATGAGCTAAAGTAAGTACATCTCCACTTGCTTATGACCTTTAGCGGATCATTAGGAAAGGATACGATAACATTCATAAAGGAGTTTTATTTGGTGATTCAAACACTTCCACTAAATGTAATCATAAAAGAAGAGCTTTTAATAAGGTTTTTCTTATGCTACATATAAGGTCGAGCTACAACATGGCTGATCTCAGTAGAAGTGGATTCTTTCTTGGATTAGGATAAAGTGTATAATGCGTTTATGCTGAAAATTTTTCCATTATACAATCTTACCAAATTGAGGATGCAAACATAGAGCTTCGTACAGAAAGGAAAGAAGCACTTCATAAAGCTTGGGAACATAATCAATACTAATACCTTTTATAATCAATGATGCAATTTTTCTATGAGGCCATATGACATTAAATGTCAAACTTTAATAGATACCACAGCACAAGCAACTATCTATAGAAAAACTAACAAGGAGGTTAAATAAATAATTAAGACTTTGGCAAGAAATTCGTATACAAAATTAGTGAGGGGCCAATCAAAAACTTTAATAGATACCATAACAGATCTTTTTTTAGTCAGATAAAGATTCTTATGAATTGTCATATAGGTAACATGGAGGGTTTTTTTTTTTTACTAATGTGGTATCTATAGGTACCTAGCCTATATATGAATGAATTTGGAGCCAACCTTAAGCTATAACAAGGAAGCAAATTATATGGTTGCCTAAGAACGGAAGCAGGCAATGTGAAATGACCTATCCTTCAACATATAAAATCTTTAATGAATGAATATCCTAAAATATTAAAGGAAGAAGTAAGGAATAATTAGAATAGGAAAATTAATAAGACCACTTAAGTTCTAAAATAGTCTCAATTTTAATGGTGCCAACCTCAAAGTAATGGGGTAGAGGAGATGTTAAAGCAATTTATAGTTTCTAGCGATGCACAATTAGAAAAAGTAATACAGACACAGCAAGCATGCAATGAGGACATCAATGAAAAATTGACCTGATGCGGTTAACTAATGCATAAATTTGTAATTTAGAAGTATAAGTTAGCCAACTACCAACGAGTTGAGCAAAAGAGGTTACGGTAGTCTCCCAAGTAATGCCAAGGTAAACCCAAGGGATTAAATATGTACCATCACATTAAGAAATGGCAAAACACGTGCATTTAGAGAAGAGTAAGCAAGGTGTTGGATCGCGTATGGCCCGAGTATTCACAATACGTTGCAAAAAAGACCATAACACAATACGATGTATAACCGAAAACATATAGGATGCGCAAAAATACCTTTTTTACAGATTGGTGATTGCTTTTTCGGATTCGTAGACACTGCTACACGCCAATGTCCTCTACCGGTGTCCACACGAGTATGCACGATCCGGGCTACGGCCTAGATAATCAATTATGTATAATGATTAAAATTCTTTATAAATGCCCTTAATCCCTAATGTTTAGTTTATTGATTTCTTTAATTAGTTGTTTATTTTTGTTTTCGTTTAGTTTAATTTTCTTCTACTCTTTGGTTTTTTTAGTTTACTTGTTTAACTGAGATTAATAGGATTAGAAGGGATCAATACTTTGGAATTATTCTATTTTGATTTAGTTATTTATGATCGACTTTATGCATTTGAAGAAATAAAGTAGATCACCAATGAATTTCTTCAAAAAGCCAAATAATAGCTTTAGATTTATAAGGACGAATCATAAAATCTAAAGGCAAATACCCATTATTACTGACAACTCTTAATCCATCCCGTTATTTAAGAAGAATGTTTATTAGGTAATGCAATGGTTGCCCATATAATTGCTTAACAGATTGGCCCAATCCCATCTAAGAAGAAATTGGAATAATAAAACCACGTTATGTTGGAATCAAGATTGATCTCATATATTCTTGATACAATTATTTTCCTTTTGATGAGGAAATCTAAAAAGAAGAGCATGTTTTAATACATAATTAATAATAACAATATGAGATACCCACATTTATTCAAGACAAACGCAGAAAACAAGTTAGTAAAAAGGCCCCACCAATTTTAGGTAAATAATGATTATTTCAAATAAATCTGACAAGAAATTAGCAATTCAATAATAAAAATAAATTTCTTAATGCTACAATGAGAAAACATTGATTTCAAAAATAATACATTTAAATATTAGTTAGATTTAATTAAAGTAGGATTTAGCATAATCTGGTGTTAATTATTTTGGAAGGTTTCAAATTTTAGTGTCTATGTTAACTGTCTGTTTAATACTACAAATAATAAGTAACATGTTCACTTTATAATGAAATACTATGATTAAGTATTTAACAAAAAAATTACTATGATTAAGTACAATAACTACTATATCTCAATGTATACGATATCATAACTCCAAACAATCAATATCAATACTATGAAAAAAAATCACAATCAATACTAGTCTTCTAAACAAAAAATACAATTGTTCATAATAAGTAAGTAAAAATGCCCTTTAATATAAGATATTTTGGTGGAGTACATAAAATATTACTTATGATACCATGTCTCCATACTTTCAATTTCACTAATATGAAAAAAAAAGTTTCTTATAATAACAAATAGGTAACACATTTATTTTATTATGAAAATACCATGATTAAATATAACAAATATCATGTCTCAATACATATGATATCTCATCTCTAAATATTCAATATCACTCGTATGAATAAAAAGTACGATTGATAACATAATAGATAAGTAAGAACTTTACATTAATATAAAAATATTATAATAAAGACACAAAATAACATGCCTTAGTATAGACAATATTATAACTATATACATTCAATAACACTTTTATAAACAAAAATACCATAGCTCATAACAAATAAGCAACACCTTCACTATATGATAATAATACCATAATTGAGTATATGCAATGCCTCAGTACATATGAAACCATAACTTTAAACAATCAATAACAATCCTAGAAAAAAATATATCATTGCTTATAATAGATAAGTCATAAGTTTACTTGATCATAGGAATACTATGATTAAATACACAAAATATTCTACCTTAATACATAAAATACCACAACTCGATACATTTAATATGATCACTATAAACAAAATATAATCATTATTCCTTACATATATGATACCATAACTCCAAACATTTAATACCTCTCTTATAAATAAAAAAATACCGCCACTCATAATTGATAATTAATATAATGACAATACCATGTTTAAGTATAACGAAAACCATACCTTAATACATATAATACCATATCTTTAAACGTTCAATACCGCTCCTATGAACGTAAAATACTACCTCTAATAACTCAGTCATACCATAAAAATATGGGAAACGGTGATTAATAAGAGAGTGAGAAATGGTACACTTATTTTGGAGAATCAATTTGGTTTAATGCTAGGGAGGTCAAAAACAAAAGCCATAGATCTCCTAAAATACAACAATAACAACAACAACAATACCTATTGAGAGTCCTATTGAAATGCAAGGTCTTTAAAATAGAATAAGGACCCCCATACATCTCCTAAGATGATTAATGGACTATTATAGGGGTAAACATAAGGATCTATACATGGTTTTCATTGATTTAGAGAATGTTTATGATAGGGTACCTAAGGAAATCAAGTGAAGGTGTTTAGAAGCTAAGGGAGTCCATGTTGCCTATATTCAGGTTATTAGGGATATGTATGAAGGTGTTAAGACTAGAGGAAGGAAGATAGGAGGAGATACAAAGTATTTTTCTACCGATATCGAGCTATATCAAAAATCCTTGTTGAGTACCTTATTGTTTGTAGTAGTTATGGAAGGGATTACCAACTATATCCAATAGGATGTGCCTTGGTGTATATTGTTTGTTGATGAAATTATTTTAGTGGATGAAATAAACAAGGGTGTTAATGAAAAGTTAAAACTTTTGAGGGATAAGTTAGAGTCAAGGGGCTTTAAATTGAGTAGGACTAAGACTAAGTAAGTGTAGCATTTTAGGTTGTAGAGCTGCAACCAATATGTAGATCAAGATTGGTATGAAAGTTATTATAAAAAGATTGTTTTTAGTACCTTAGATCCATCATCCAATCTAATGGCATGATAGATGAGGACCTAGTTCACTGTATCAAAATAGGGTGGCTAAAATGGAGGAGTGTCTTGGGAGTTTTATGTGACAAGAACATACCACTCAAGTTAAAAGGCAAATTATATCATTTAGCAATTAGGCCAACCATATTTTATAGGACAAAATGTTGACCCATCAAATAGGTACATAGTTATAAGTTCGTAGTTGAGGAGATGAAGATGCTCCATTAGATGTGCAACCTTACAAGAAGAGATAAGGTTAAGAATACATTGGTAAGAGACAAGTTGGGGGTGGCTAAAATTGATAGTAAATTAAGAGATATAAGGCTTAGGTGGTTTGAACATGTTAAAAAGAGACATCATGATGCCCTAGTGAGAAATGTGAGAAGAGTGTACTTATAGACTGTAAGAGAATAATAGGAAGACCTAAGAAGAATTGTAAGGAGTTGATTAAGAACAATATGGCCCTACTAAAGATTACTGAGGTCTTGTCCCTAAAAAAATTTTTTTAAATAGGATACAAGTAGATGACCTATGTAGAGAGGTCTTTCTCTTTTCATAGGCCTTTTAATTCTTTTCCTTCGACTATTGTGTCTTTTAATTAACCTAAATACTATTATTTGTAGAACTTACTCCTTTATTTGTTTTGTTTATGTATTTTCACTTTTTGTTATATATTTAATTACTTATTTGTTTTCTTTCTTGTCTATTTATTTATTTACTTACGTTTGTCTTTGATAATAATAATAATAATAATAATAATAATAATACTATTAGTATTACTACTACTACTACTACTACTAATAATAATAATAATAATAAGTTTATGTATTTAGCTATTATTTTCTTCTAATCATTTTAAAAAACTTTTTTGTCACGTAGGTTTATTGGAACCAATAGCCTCTTTATTAGCTACTGATAAGGCTATGTACTTCTAAACCTCCACAAATCATACATCTTAGAGGGATTCCTACTAGGATGTTGTTGTTTTTATACCATATAAGAAACACTTTAAATTTTTAGCAAGAATATTATGTTTAAGTATAATAAATATCATATCTTAATATAATATATAAATCCATGCTAGACATATAAATATGTTATGAATCTTAATATTTATAAAAGTTTTAAGATGTTTGTGCCACTACTTTACTAATGCAAAATAAAGAGAGTACATAAATGAAAATCAAATACCCACCTGCATTCGAGTATGGGACATTTAGGTGTCAGAAAAATGTTTGGTCATTTAAATAAGGATGTTAGGTACAAAATGTACTTAAAAAATATATAATGTCTTCATCCCTAAATGCCTGCATAACCTTAAAATGGTTGATCACTAAAAAGTTAATTACACCACTTCCTTCTTTATATAATCATCCCTATTTAGTGATGCATTGTCCTTGTCATTATTATGGACATGTTTTCCTCAGTTAGGGAACAACTTATGTTCTTTCTAGATGACTTTATGATAAACATATATTCATGCTTAAGTTAATGCCAATAACCTGAAATCATATAATGATGCCAACAAATTTTATCAAATAAAAAAATTGATCATTTAAAATACACAAAATTGTTTTGTTACTAAGTAGGTTAACATAAATTCACCGATGAATCAGTAGTTCGTTTTCCTTATGAAGCCTTTTGTTAATGTGTCTTTAAAGCACTAACTAGAATTTGAGTTTTTTTTTCTAACATTCAAAGTACAATAATAAAATCTTGGACATTTGTGCACAATCATATGCTTTTGTTATACCACTTTATAGCATTGTATTGAAAATATTTGATATAATATCCATGAAACATAATTGATTATATTATAAATGAAAATAATTTTATGTTATCTATTATATCCATAAAAAATCATAGTTTTTTAATTATTTTTCTCAATTATGTACATAATATTGAAACCTTGTTAATGACCTAAACAATAACTTACTCCATAGATAGTTGGTCAACATGCAAGAGGTTCATCATGTAAATTATAAAAAAATGACATATAAAGGGAGAAATTAAAGCAGCTGGACCATCATCATTTGGAGAGGATACAAGATTATTAGATAAGCATAACCTATTATTTTCATGTATACCCAAATAGTGAGTAAGCCATATCATTTTGTAGGGATTGATATATGTGATACCTATGTAGGAAGATGCAAACTTATAATGCCCTCATTCATAAAGGTGGTTAAAAGGAAGTGATCATGAACTCCTTTGTTTTTTCTAAATCAAAAGGACACGTCCAAACTTAAGTTACATATGTTTGTATAATAAAGCACTCAAAAGAAAATTTAGTAAAATTTGCATTGGTTTAAAATAGGGGACATGAGAAATTTTTGAAAGAATTTCACACTTTTTAAACTAAATATTGATGAAAAAATGTAAACAGTAGTATATTTATATATTATAACCTTTAATCTCATTTAATATTTTGGGTTAAAGGAGTATAGGTGTGTTTTATTTTAATATTTTAAGGAATGTATATCATATGTTATTCATTATTGGCTTATACCTATCTTTGTCGACTGAGATTCCTAGAATGAACATAGCTTGTAATATTGGAACATAAATGTGTTGCCATATGAATGTTCGTAAAATTCAATGGTATTAATTATAAAATCAAATGAAAGGAATTGTTTATATTATGTATGAAAATATGGATAGAATTTATATTCCTAATAAAAGGAATTGAGTCCTTAACATATGGTAGAAACATTTTCATAATTTTATAGATATTGATGAATGATAAATGCAATTATAGTTATGTAACAAGTTTGAGTTCGTTGAAATTCCATTCATTGTTCTTTAACAAAGGTTCTTTTTGGTTGAAATTGGTTTATTTTATAAATTGAAAATAATTTTTCAATTTTTTGTAAAAATATATATTAAATTAAATTATTGCATAATTGTATATAATCTCCCTTCCTCTTTTGATCATATATGGTATATTATATTGTATGAAAAATTAATATGCCTATACATTTACTCTTACCACAAGCACCAGTAAGTATATTTAAGTGTTAAACACATTCAATTCTAGTCTTTATAATAGGTTTAACTTTATATATCATCATCTAGTTTGGTACGCTTCAAATTGTCTACAAAATTACTTATAAAATCAAACAAATGAATCCATGCATAAGTGAAATTATATGTTGAAATTCATAAACTGATACTATACCTTTTAGTAATAAGAAGGAAAGAATGGGTAACTTTCAATATCTTGGTCATTAAAGTTTGTATTTATTAAAATCCATGTTTTTCTTTAGGGAAGATAAGTTAAAGTAAATGATGTCCAACATGTGTGTATTCCTAATTATATTGGTTTGTAGACTATAATAGAGTAGTATACAAATGATAATATGTGTGTATTATAGCTAATTGATTCTGAACATCCTTACATAGTGATAAATAAGGGCATGTTTGTTCCTATGTTAATTATTTGATTTGTTTCAAGTGATTATCTTGTCGTAAACACATTTATATATACGAGTTTGTATTTCCTCTTATGAATATCTATAATAGGTTCAAGTTAAATGGACAAGATTGGTAACATGATTGTGTATACAGTGTTGTACTTGAGAAAACGAACCATAAACACATTTTGACATGCAAGTATGTAGCAAATTATGTTCCTATTAAAAACATTAAAATAATTGACATAACTAGACAAGCATGTACCAAATATTATAGACTAAGTTTCCCTACCATATTCACTATTTATAGGAAATAAAAAATATGTTGGAACTTGTAAAGATTACAACCATGATAGTAATCTATTTGGAATATTTAATAGATGCATGACTTTAGGTAACCTTTCATATGTAAATTTTTAAAGAATTAATTATTAAAAAATCATGAATTTTGCAACTGTAGCCAGAACTTTAACAAGTGACAATAAAATGTTCCAACTTTTAATTTTTTGAAAAAAAGTTGTTAATTGTGAAAAAATCTCAAACTTTACTCAATTTTGCAATACTATATTGAAATTTTAAAAGTGAATCTAAAATGCTCGAACTTTCAATTTTTAGCAAAAATAACTCGACGTTAGGTTCTCTGTTACTATAAATGATGTTCAAACCATATCAGACTACTATTTTTGTCACATGGCTGCTATATATTGTATTTATGCCATATATGAATTTTATTATTTAATAAATTAAAAATATCAAAAACCTTAAAGTAATTATATACTCGTTATATTTTACTTCATACTTATTTTAAGGATTTTAATATTTTTAATTTATTAAATAATAAATTCATGAATGACAGTCACATGGTAATATAATAATTTGATGTGGCTCATCACGTCATCCATACTAACAAAGAACTTAACATCAGACTATTTTCGAAAAAATTGAAAGTTGAAGAATTTTAATATTCCTTTTTAAAATTCAAGCGAGTATTGTAAAATTGAGTAAAATTTGAGATTTTTTTATAATTAACCTAAATAGCTGTCATATCTCCAGTTAACAATTGTGGATATTAGCTTACCTATTTGTCACATAGTTGACACGTGTCATATCATTGTCGTGTGGCAAATAAATATTTAAAAATTAAAAATTAAAATGTTAAAACCTAAAATCCCAAAATTCCTAAACTAACTTTGATCCTAAATTCTCCCAGCCCCATTATACAAAGACAGTGGGAGTACCTCTCCATCTTCATATCACAAAACCATCACATTCAAAGAAAGAGAACCATTACAAGATAAATAAATATTACACTCACAAGTTCCTACTTTTAAAATAAGATATCTTTAGACAATCATTTAGAACTTCATAAACAAAATGGCCTTATAAAAAATAACTGGTGAAGTTTTTTTTAAGGATATATAATCCAACATCTAGATGATATATAACCAGAATAAGGTAATTAAAAAGCATTAAAGTTACTAAGATGATGATGATGATTTTTTCAAAGTTTATCAAGTCATCTTAAAGGAGCAAAGGTATTGAAATTGATATGATTAGAGTTTAGATTTGTGGTGATTGAGATCTTAATGACATATAAAATAAAGAGGAAATTGTAAAATCAGGAAAAGAAAATAATTTTAATTGGACAAAACATGTTGAAAAAGAAGGTTCAGTTTATTGAGAAAGAAGAGTGACTAAGAAGAATTACGAGTAAGGATTCATGAGTTTAGCAACAGAGGCCAAAGTTAATGATGGGAGAATTTAAATATTAGTAGGCATTTCCTCAAAGAAAATCCATCTAATTTAAAGGGCTCTCTCCTCCATTCTTAACACTCTCAACATTTTTTTCTTCAGTTTTCTCTTGTTATTCTTTTTCTTCCTCTATCTTCGCACTATATGCTCCTATGTCTTAGTTATTCTATCACGACCATGTACTACATCGGGTCCATGAAAACCGCTGCATACTCGAGTTAAGGACACTCGCCATATCCTTAATCCGACTATGCAAGGTTAACTGAATATCTTTTTTTTTGAAAAATTTGGACAGCACAATGGCTGTAATTTAAAAATCTCAAAACCTGCAAACGATTTCAAACACACTTTTATATTCACATCCAACTACAACTTCAGGACTCTCTAGTCCACTCAAGGTAATCTCAATAGCAGTGTTGAAAATTCGTACATAAAATCATTTATAAACACCAAACAGTCAAAAGTTAACTTACAAAGTTATAAGGCATAACTATATAACACAGTTTATGAGCCACTAGATAACAAAAGTAAAAACTAAGAAACTACCCACGTGTGGTAATATCTCGAAAATGTCAAAAGATCACACGATCCACTCAGAGCTTCAAACTTACTAAATTAACTTACATGGTTGGAAAGCGGAGGGGGGTGAGTACACTAGGTACTCAGTGAGTAGGAAAAACATATAACAAAAATAGAATTTGATCATACCAAGACGATGCAGATAACTTATGAAGGGAATATACATGACATAAAAACACATAGGCCTAGCCTATGCCTCATCATATACCAGTTAGGAACCACATAGGCCCAGCCTATTAATCACCTATTCGGTGGATATAGGTTCTAGTTCCAGTATACAAATGCATAAAAACATCAGATGTATAAATCAAATATCATTAGAAAACAAATATCAGACTAAGCCAAAACAATAATGTGTGACACCACTAGTCGGCCAAACTAATGTGCACACCTACCGATTATCGGTGTTGGCTTGACTTTCATCCATGGTGAGTCCGGACTACAGTCGACAAGAGCATCATGACCTTAGGTGATGACCTCGTCGGTGTCCAAACCCTAGGTGTAGAATCACCCGCGAGTCCCGTAGAAAGGTGTCGATACGGCAACTCGACTTTAATGTACCAACATCAAAGGTACGGGGGTCGCTTTATTAGTTGTGCCCAGCACACGATTGACTAATCGTTTCCTCATCAATCATAAAAATCATATACAAAAATTAAGTAAAGCATCATATTTTTATTTATCGGTCCAATCGATAAAATGAAATTGTACCATGGCTCTAAGCCAAAGGAGAAAAAAATACATGACTCGATTATGCATTTGTAAATTCCAAAACACTGTTTTATGCAATAAAAATCACCTTTTAAAATCCAAATGCAAAGTTATTCAAAAACGTAGTTTCATAAAATAAAGCATTATTGTTTGCACTTTAAACTCGAATTTGTTAAAAATAATAACATTTCACAAAATATGTAATAAAATATTAGTTTCAAAAACCATGTTGAAACATTATTTCTAACAACAAAAGTTATCTTTTGTACTTCAAATGCATAGTTGTTCAAAACAATAAAGTTTATTAAATACCTAAACACATTAGCATCCATTTGAAATTCAATTCTACCATACGTTGCCTAGGTTCAAAATTCACATGCAAGTCATCATGCTTGTCTTAGGATGCTCTAATCCTATTTGAGAAATATGGTTCACCAACTCACCTCAAAAGAGGGTGTGCACTACTTTACCTTAAAAAATTCTCGATACGAGCTCCTTGATTTCTAGCTCCCGAGCCTATATACATAAAAGACATACAATGAAATTACTACTTAACATAAATTTTATAATTGTACACCATTACATAAGTGTATAAAACATAATATCATTCCCTTTGAGCTATAGGATTCACCATTTTAATTCCTCACATGGTTACTTCCTTACTATCCACATTAGTTCTTTTTTTTTGCATTTTCTAAGGCATTTAATGCCTTTAGTCCAATACTTACTCATTTCAAAACATAATTACGCCCATCTTTATCCAAACACATTAGGTCATTACTCATCAATCTAAGCAACATTTCAAGTCCACTCTAAGTTGACATAAAAGTGTTTTCTAATGCACACCATCAAAATCCTTAAATCCTAAATCAAGTTCACTTAGGCATTTTATCAAATACCTAAAGGCATAAACTTAAAAGCCTCCTTATAATGTACTTCTTCCTCATTTTTCATCACCAATTCACCTCATACATACATAATTAATATCATAGAGTTCATTTAAACCATCAATTTCAAAAGATATTCAAATTTTCACAAACTTTCACCAAAAGGGGACAATTTTGGTTTTGACTTAAAGAACCCTCTCCATGACACATTTCATTCATCTAAATCATGTTTCATGCATATTCAAGCATGGAGAACCACATATCTTATGACCAAACTCAAAACCTTAATGTAGAGAGAGATGAGACAAAATTTACCTAAACCTTCCTTTAGTGATATCTTCCAATCCTTTGAGAATTTCTCA
>JANIJH010000006.1:13309987-13321239 GCA_024520975.1 Erythroxylum areolatum
TTAGATTGCTCAGTTTTTGAAGATATTGAATGTTGATAGATCATGAGTAGAAGCTTTGAATGTTGAGTTTTTGCTTAAGTTTTGAAAGTCATTCACCTTTACTTATGGCTATCTATTCTTAAGAAATATGGAAAATGAGTTAAAGTTTTAGTTTGTGATTTTGATTTTGAAGATTTGCCAGAGGACGGTCAAAGACCAAGTGTGAGGGTATTTGATAGGATTGAATTATCTTATATTTTCTTATGTATTTCCATGTGATTTCAATCCTATTCTCAAGATAAATTACTTAATTTATGTTCAATTTGTGTTGACTGCTAGGTTGGATATGATGATATATTTGAGACCAAAAAGAGAAGATGTTCAAAGCAAATCGGAAAACAATTGTAAAAAAAAGAGAAAAAAATTTGCTGCACTGCATTTCACGCAGCAACGCATGCATTAACGCTGCGTTTACGCAGTGTATGCTGCATTTAATTCACGCAACATACGATGCGTTTAAGCAATTGTACGTTTTAAAACACACACGCAAAAGGCATGGGGGAGAGGTTTTAAGGAGCAGTCAAGGTTTATTTGTCTTGTCATGAACAGTGTCAGCGGAAGGAGAGAAAACAAAGCATTAAAGCAAGGAGCTGGAGGAGTATAACGTGGGCTGGACATCAACCAGTGGCACAGCATAGTGAGGAGTAAGACAGGCATGGAAGCTAAGCAGAAGAGAAGAGTGGACACTGCCGAAAAACATAGAGGAGATGGCCCACAGTTATAGAGAAAAAATAAAAATGGAAGGCTAACTTCCCGATGTCGGTTCAACAGGAATATCGACACCAAGTCACGGTTAAGCTTTTTCTATCATTTTAAAGTTATAATTTCGTTTCGGATTGTTGTGCTGTTGATATTCATTTGGATGATTTTGGGATTAATGATCTTAATATATTATTTTGATCTTTTTTTTCGAACCTATTGCTAAAACATTGATTGTAATTTGTAATCGTTATTTTTTATGTTTGTGAGTAACATCTAAGGATCGTTAATTGTTAGGAACAACATAACTTAGGTTGGATAACCCGAACATGTGAGGTTATTGCCTATATTGATCGTTTTCCAATTCATAATGCAACTGCCAAATTGAATCTAGAGATCGTATCATAAGTTATTCTGTAGTTAGGTTTAATTAATGATCGTATCTTGATTAAATACAACTTAAGGAAAAATCAAGATTTGTATAGCGTTCTTTTAGTCTCAGATCAATAGTCCGAAAAGAATTATAAAGACTTCAGAATGAAGGAATATGCTTGATTGTGTTTAGGCCGAGATTGACCATAGAACCGGACCTTACTTATACTCAACACTTTTTTCATTTTTGATTATTTGTTTTAATTTGTTTTCGATAGTTTACTTTAACTTTAATTTCTAAATTGTTTGAAACCCAAAAAAAACCCCCATTTACTTTCCTTGCATCAATTAATTTCATTATGAAAATTAACCGAACATTTCCTGTGGATTCGATCCCGACTTACCACAATTACAAATTTTAGTATGCAGAGTCAAGTAAATTTTGTAGTGCACTCGACACTCGCTGTCATTAAGTCTTGGTTCATTTGATTTTGATGGAATTAATGAGATGTTATGTTTTAATTCTAACAATGTGTCCTATAAGTACTAATTCTTTCGATCGTTATTTTATCTTAAACCTTCGTTGTGAATTAGCTTTTGGATATTTCTGGCTAACATGAAAAGAGATGAGAAGTTATTATGAGGGTAGTGGACGTATTGAATTGATGTATGTTTGAGGACAACCATGAGTCCGGTATGGGGGAATTTGATAAGATGTTATTTTGATATATTAATTAGAATGATCTCTTTGTTTGAGATTTATTTTGGTGCTTAAATAGGAAAATTAATGTTTTTTAGGAGATGAAAATTGAAGATTGCTAAACTAGGCCATTATTGATGAAAATAACAAATTTTGGAAAAACTTGATGGATTGCTGCAATGGATAAGGCGAGATCACGCCTAATGTCAGATTCACTTGAAGAGTTAGGACTTAATTAGAAAACTTCTTTCCATACTTACTATGTAGGGATTTGGATTTGCTTTAGATTGGAATCTTTGCAAAATGGGATTAGACTAGGTTTAGAATAGGAAAACAATATAAAGAGACATTTTTTTGACTCTCTCCACATTCTCTTTTCATTTTCTTTTTAGTTTTCTCTCAATCTTTCATATTTCTTCTATCTTTGGTGTTGAACCTTAAGCCATAAGTGGCTAAACTCAAATAATATGATTCAAGGGGATTAAAAACTCTAGTTGTAACCTTCTAAGGTTTTGTTCTAAACTTTTGTTCAAGTTTTGTATCAAGTATTTCTAGTTTTAAGTTCTTACAATTCATTAATAATTAATATTGATTGATCTAAAAAATTAATTTAATTTTGATTATTTTATAGCTATCAATGAATTCAATGATCCATAATGTTATGAACGATTAGTACAAGTAGCAAATAAGTTATTTATGAATTTGCATATTTAACTTATGATAAACAAGAAAACTAAGTTGAATAGTTGCAATTATCTCGATTATTTAATTTAGGTTTTAATGTTTTTCACTAAACTTATTGCTATCATTTAATTGATATGGGATGTTATTATACTTAATCAATTGATGGTAAGTTTTGGTTTGAATTCTGAGTTTGAATAACTAATTTAAGAAAATTTTAGACTTATTATAGTTATCCTAAGAAAATTTGAGAGTTATTATAGTTATCCTAATATGTTTTGGATTAACTGCTTGAATTATGAAAATTATTCTTTATAGACCAATCTCAATGTTACAATTAGGTGAAATCTTTCCCTTGAATCAAAGTTAATTGTTTTAATATTTGAAATTAGGAAAGTAGTGTTTAGTTCTCTTAATATTTGATCTGGTTCCATAACTACCACAAGAAGTTAGAGACTCATAATTAATTTTGAGGGTTTCGACAACCCTATCATTTATCCACCTTAACAAAAGAGAAAGCATCACTTAATAAAACTCGATCAAATTTCTTATGCCACTACTTAGGAGCTTGTTTAAATCCATATAAAGATTTTTGCAATATACAAAATTTGTTTTCAAACCCAAGAAAAACATAACCTTCAAGTTGTATCATATGAATTTCTTCATTCAAACCACTATTTAAAAATGCTTGTTTGATATTCATTTGATGACAAACAAATTATGGATATAATCCCAAACAATTAAAACATTAATACTTGAAATTTCAATTATATATGCATAAGTATTAAAAATATCAATATTACATTTTTAAGTAAAATCTTTAACAACCAAATTGCACTTTACATTTATCAATGGAGATATCATGATTAAATTTTCTTCTAAAAATCTATTTGCAGCCAATACGTTTAGCACCAAGTGGTAATTGCACTAAATCTTATGTTTTATTTTGTAAAATAAAGTTAATCTCATTTTTAATGGTCTCTTTCTAAAACGATTCATCAAACAAAGAAATTGCATCGAAAAATATAAGGGATCATTCTCAAAAAGATTAGTGTAAAAATTATTCCTAACAGATAATTTTTGTCTTGGTCTTTTTCTCCTTCTCAACAACACATTAGAGTTTTCACAATCAATAATAATAGTAGGAACGTAAGATATTTTCTCATAAAGTGGAATAATATGTTCAAAAACACTCTAAATTCTTTGTCTTAATAATATTGTTACTTTTCGTAATATTACTTTTCAAAACAAGCAAAAATAATAAACATGCAATCAGAAGTTTTTGATCCTACTTTTCTTTTCTTAGGATCAGGCAACATCACCTTAGCAAGACTCGCCTACTCTTCTAAATATTTCAAATTAGGAGGGTAATTTCTCCATAATTCATATGGCATTTTACTAGTTTTCTTATAAGAAAATGTATTTTGTAAATGACATATAGATAAAATAGCTTCACCCTATAAATTATTTAAAGCAAAACAACTAGCAAGTAAAGCATTCATTATTTTATTCAAAGTTCTATTTTTCCTTACTACCACACCATTTGATTATAGGGAATCAAGAAAAGCAATTTCATGGATTATTCTTTCCCTTTTACAATAGTCATAAAAAAATATTCACCGAATCTATCTAGAAAAACTTTTTTATTTTCTTATTTAATTGGTTTTTTACCTCAACTTTATACAATGACAACATTTTGAAAGCCTCATCTTTATTTCCTAATGAATACACTTTAGTATGTCTTAGCAAGTCATCTATAAAAGTCGTATAATATTACTTACCACTTTTAGACAAAAATTTATTTTAGATCACTAAGCTTATTTTAAATTGAACTTAATAATCCAGATTCTCTATAGACAGATGCACAAGTTTTCTTGTTATCTTTGTTTGAGCACATATGCCACATTTATCCATACATGCATTACCATTAACAGAAATATGTCCAAGAGATTGCACATCCTTTAGATAAGAAAGATTAATATGACCTAATGTAGCATGATATAAATTAAAAAAAGAAGTAAAAGAACATGCGTTATTTTTATTAATAATCTTAGAAACATTCAATATAAATAATCCTTAATTATAATAACTTTCCCCCACAAATAGATTTTTTTTGTCATAACAATCTTATCATGTTCATATGATACTAACTTTTCCTAACAAAGCTACAGAAATTAGATCAACTCTAACAGTGTTGTATGACGTACTTCATTCAATGCTAGGTTGTGAGTTTTAGGACTTTGCCTTTACTAAGAACCCTTGCAATTTGAGAGTCTCCAAAGTAAAATGTTTCTTCTCCTTCTTTCAATGGGGTATGGGTGGTTAAAACATTTTTGTTTGCGTACATGTGCCTTACAGCACTAGAATCTATCACCCAATCACTGGTCATAATATTGACTTGAGTAATAACATCTATAACTTCATTATCATTTGCTTTAACCAAATTTGTATTTGCTTTAACCAAATTCTTCTTATAAATTGATGGTTTTAGCTAACTTGTTTTGGCGACGGAAAATGGTATCCATGGACGAGAGCAGGAACAGAGACGGAAGATCTTAGGCATTGCTAGACCACTAGTATCTCCACAACTTCAAATTAGAGGAGGTAGTCTTGACACAAAATACTCCATAACTCAGGAACATGATCATGAAATATTAAACACTAAATATCAGATGTGTCTACTGAATCCAGCAAACAATAATGGTTATGTTTCTGAATGCTTCATAAAAGAATATAGATGTGGCTAAGCAAGAAGTGTGCTATAACCATTTGCATGTTTAACAATGAAGCTGACAGATCTCACGTTTCAGTTTTTTGGCTATTCTGCATACCAAAGTCGAATCTATCATGTAATGAATGAGCATTATGTACTTGTTATCCTATCACTTAGTGTTATCCGAGAACCAGGAAATAGACCTGCTTGGACTCATCTTTACCTTGCTTCGAGGATGAAACAAGATGAAGCCAAATCTTTTGAATAATTAATGCCACAACCTAATGCAAAATCCATGCTGAGGAACTGGTTTTTGCTCACAGCAGATCACTTCATTGAAGGTATCAATAAGCTGTTCAGCCAAGCTTGGCGGGTCATCGATCAAGATATCCACAAAAACGTTAACTGCCCTTCTCTCCTGCATTGTTGCTTTCAGGCTGAACCACGTCAGAAATTTCACTCTGAAGTCCTCGCCTATATGTCCTTCATGCTCTAACCATTTGACCACTCTCACGGAATATTCATAAGAACTCTCCTCTAATTGCCTTTTGCAAGTCACGCCAGCCACTTCCGGCATTCCATTAGATTTACATGGGGTAGGAGGAGAAAGTGATCCACAGCTTATCAATGAAACAGCTTCCACCAAGGGACGATGTAAACAAAGTCCTTCATTCTTGTTCTTGCTAATCCGCTTCACTGATTTCATTTGAGTTGAGTGCTCTTGACCGGGTAATTTGATGTTGCTGTGCTTGGCTGATTTCACACGAGAATGAACTTCAGCAACTTCTCTATTGCCTTTGCTCATATCATCTGATTCTGTAGCAAGGCTTACACTAGAGGAAGGAGTTATCCATTTAGCTTCACAAACAGCCAAAGTTGCTCTCTTGCTAAAAAACAAAATCTTGCAGAAATACTCAGTAGAGGGAATTAGGTCAGTTATCTGGAATCTTTTCTCTGCTTTCAGTAAAACGAGAGTAGGCTGGGCAGGATAATCCTTCTTTCCTGACTTGCGATGCCAAATTGTGCAACCTATCAAGTCCTCAAACATATCATATACACATTCGAGAGTAACGATAACTGAAGTTGGGGTAGATTCTTCAAATCGAATTCTACAAGCTGAAATCAATTTGACAAGAATCATCAGTAGGTGAAGTAACACTGCCACAAATCAAATTGGAAGCTCTATAAATTATCTTTGAGCTGTAATTTCGTTGACTATCTGCCAATTAACTACAAATTTAGAATCTTGAAAGAAGTCCAAACCAGTACAGAAAGGATCAGAACTTACAAGCTGGCTTTTTCTTTTTTCCAAAATCAGGATGGTTGACAGATGACATTGAATCAAAAGCTTCCAAGGCCCCAACACACAAGTTTTGAACTTCAGCACCACAAGAGAGCCTGTTAACTATACCCCGTGCCATCTTTGCACATACTAGATCTAGAGGTCCCAATTCATCCTTCAGCATTTGTAAGGCAGTATCCAAGCGATCCTGCATTTCCTTGTATTGCTCTGTTCCTGTAAGAATTCTATGGCCCAAAAGAACACGTAGGCACAATGCATCAACTCTTCTAGCCTCCTTGGCAACCACCAACTGTTTTCTCCAAGATCTACGAATGAAAATCTTTAAATTAGTCAGCTGTCCCCTTGGGAGTTATGAGTTGATGCTACAGTTGATAAAAACAAGAGACATAATCCACCATAATGAGTCAGTATTGCATGCAACGCTTGTTGCACCAAAATTTGTTACTCACTCATATTTCCCAAAACCTGGTCTTCCATGAAATAAGATTAAACCTTAACAAGCACATACTCATCCATAAACAAAACAGTAGATAGTTATACACAAACGATGCATATATGTAAAAATATATTTAGCCTACAAGAAGATATGCGCACCCTAATCTTTCAGTCTTAAGATACTCTAAATTAGATTGGGTAAGACTTGGCTGGCAGCCAAGACTAATAACATAGAAATCAGTTGTTGTACACAAAGATAAAGCATGGGCTACATAACTTAAGTAGCTAACAGCTAACTGATCACGCATGTGCCATAAATAATAGAACCGAAAAAGAAGGCTACCTCATTAAGTCGTTAATTTTTCCACAAGAAATACAGTAGAAACTGCCATCCAACTTTGAACAACTGCCAATCTTCATTATTCCAGTCCTTTCATCCTTCAAAGCACATATTAGATGGCATGTTAGTCCACAAGAGTACTCACCGGGAGCATCAGAACTACAGGTTAACCACAAACTAGGATCCTTATTATCATCATAGTAATGACAGATGCAGCAAGTGCATCTCTTGCAGAAATCATCATTCGGAGATACAGTTGCCCTGCATGCCACATTCTGGCAGAGTATTTTATCATTTCCTTCATTTTCACTCTCCGGTGAAATAGGATTTAGATCAGTCGATAATTGAAGGTGGGTTTCCTTTTGTCTTCGTCTTTTCATACCAGTTTTAGGTCTAGTAGGACATAATGCGGTAACACTGACAGTATGGATCCTTTTCGACTTCTGTGAAACCAGCATTAAAAGGTGCCCTATCATTTGGATCTTTGAATATCCCGAGTATTTTCTTTCTTTACCCGTCTCAGCACAGATCATTTCAAGCAGCTCCCTGCGGGTGAATGAACTAAGAACCTCTGGGCCATGTTTCGACCCATGGGCAATCTCCTGAACAAGTTGCATTTTCTCTCCCAAGCTTAGCCGACTGCATCGTGCAGGGTCAAGCACAAAATCTGAAAAGCAGCAATGGAACTAATTATATTAGACACAAGATTTTCATTCTCAATTGCACATGAAAATTAATTAAATCACTTCTTTAACCATCAACCCAAAGATCGAGGAGCAACTGCTCAAAATTCTCCTTTTGCATCCGAAATTCAGCTAAGGGGAAAAGAGAATAAATGCTACAAAAGACAATAACCAACTAACAAGACAATCCTTCCCGTGAAAACGATCTCAAAG
This sequence comes from Erythroxylum areolatum, assembly GCA_024520975.1. Taxonomy (NCBI): domain Eukaryota; kingdom Viridiplantae; phylum Streptophyta; class Magnoliopsida; order Malpighiales; family Erythroxylaceae; genus Erythroxylum; species Erythroxylum areolatum. The sequence goes on from JANIJH010000006.1 coordinate 13,318,166, forward strand.
AGATGCAGCCATGTATAACCAAAGCAGTATTCCGATTTCACATGGTATAATAAGAACACCAATACTGTTTCTTTTTCTGGATCCAAGGCGGGGAGAAATATGCTGTCCAACATGGACGTCCTATGAAGTGAAAAAAAGTTAACCTTGCTAGTCACAAATTGACCCAGATTGCAATGCTATTCTTACAAAGTAGGAACAAAAGAAGTTTTAAACTCTAATGTACACGAACGAGTCAATCACCGACGTCTCCTCTCAACTTAATGTAGCTAACAAGCACCTCTCTGAGATTATGATTAGAAGAATGAAACAGAACGGTGAAGCAACATGCAGTACCATGATCAATTACAAAAGGTAAAGCTTTTACAACAGACAGCCAACCAAACAGAGACACTATCATTAAAATCTCGACATTTGCAGCTGGCATAACTAGTAAAAGCAAACTGCCAAACAATGTAGCTTATAAGACCAAAATATCAAAAATAGAAAGAAAAAAACTGAAAAAAACTAAATAGGCTCGCCATCTCACAAAAAAGAATCACATTCTAAGAAGACTAAACCTGGAAAATATCCAACGGATTTCAACAATCACACAGCGTACATTACATGAAAATGAAGAGAGAGAAAAGAAAAGCCAGACAGAAAGAGAAAAGGAAAATGCTTTCGGCAACACAAGGAGAGAGAGAGAGAGAGAGAGAGAGAAACCAAAATGAAGCAAAACACATCTGCGAAAAGATTGATATAAAGAACACATTGTCAAAGAGAAAGCCAAAGAGACGATAAAAAACAACCACATTGACTCCACGAGTCTCTACCCACCAAAAAGAACTTAAAGAGAAAAAAGAGCACACACAAACCAAACACAAGGACGAGGAAAACATGAGAGGCGAACCTGGGAACCCACCTGCGTTCATCTCCAGAAAGCCTCTACTTTAGCTTCTCACTACCCACACAAAAACAAGGAATCAGCTAACTTACTTGTAGGAGTGCTGTACCTGTGGAGAGAACGGAAGTAAAAAGTGCATGAGAGAGAGAGTGTGTGTTTTAGTTATTGGCGTAATAATCGATTAAAGAAAAGGTGATAGCAGCCATAAATGGGAGATTTGGTATGAAAATACGATTCAGAGGCCAATCAAAAGGCATCAGCTTTGGGCTCAGACCTGAGAGAGAGAGAGCGAACTTATGTAAGTGCAGGACTCATGGCTCACGTGAGAATATCGGCGCGTGTATTCAGGACTTTCCATTTCCGTCTACTCTTATCTCTCGTCGAAACCAAAACCAGACGTGACTCAAGTGGGCGCAAACTTTTTGTTGAGGAAACTTTTATAATGTGTGTGCTTGCTCTCTTCATATTGGTAGGGCCAGGTCTCACGGCCGTCCAGTGTGGGTACGATTGTAACCGTGGTGTTTAAATATGGAGGCTCAAATGATTATGTTGGGCTTGGTTCATCAGTAATGGGTTTCTTTTTACTAATGGACTTGTCTTTGTAGGTTATCCTTTTTCATCTTTGCCTTATTCTTGTTAATTTTAAAGAAAATTTTTTAAATCTGTAATAATAACAAAGTAATAATAAATATAAATATACATAAAGATAATAATAACAATAAAAATACATAAATGTAAATAAATAAATATGTACAAATAAACATAAGTAATAATAGTTAATTGTATTATATTAATTAATAATATAATTAACTATTAAAGTTTCCTTATTAAAGTTTAAAAATTAATAAAGAATTGGTTTACACGTATAATATACCTTAAATCTTAATTTATCATATCATATTGATTAATAATACTAATTTTTGATCTCAATCATCACAATTAGGTATTAGTGTAAGTTTAATTAGGTAATATTTCTTATTCTTAACCTAAACAAATTAAGGTTTTTGTCACATCAAATTTGAATATTAAAGTTGAAATTAGTTATGAGTCAAATTGGTTTTAACGGATTTAATTTCTTTGATTGAATTTAATAAAAATTTAAAAAATTAATAAATATTAAATAAAGGTTAAATTTTATAAGTATTGTTAAAATTATATTCATGTTAATTTTCTTGTTTAAAAATTACTCACTAAAATCTAGATATTTTGTATATTACATTTGATTTTTATCAAAATGGAATTTCGTAAGAGAATATGCGATGGACATCCTCTCAAAATTCTAAATCTAATCTTATCATGAATAAAATTTTTAAAGCTTAAAAGTTTGAGACGAGGGTTTGTTTTGATTTTTCCAAATCAAAAAGGAAAAGTTGTTAGCAACAAAATATGGTTTTCATACTCATACTTTTTTTATATTATTGGATTGAGATATTGGGTTGATAGTAATAAGCTATAAAATGTGATGAAACAAAACCATAGTTTTAGAATAAATATAACATAAAATTTTTGCTAAAACTTGTAAAATTGAGGTTCCTAGAATGAATGAGTTTGAAAATTTCTTTAACCACGTAGGTTTAGAGGCTCAACGAAAAAACAAGCCTTTCTAATTCTCTCTAATTCTAACTTAACATCAAAGCTAATTTTCCTTTAAAATATTGTGAGAACTGAGAAGACAATCTTGTAAACCACAAATTCCAGTTCATGGATGGAATGATCATGAATTGTTTGTTTTTTTAGAAATTAAAATTAAATTATTGAATAAAAAGACTACTAGAGAATAGAATTACTATCTAGTAGTTAAGAAGCACAGTTGGACATACTACATCAAAAAACAAGTGAAAACACAATAACGTTTGGACACACTGAATTAGCTACACACAAAAACGACAAAAACTGTTGACTCATTCCAAAGCAGTAAACAAACATAACTAGGGGTGAGCATTATTCAGGCCGACCCGATTACCCGGCCCGGCCTGAATTAATTCGGGTAAAAAAATTTCAAATTTCGGATAATTCGGGTATTACCCGAATTATTTTCGGGCTGGGGTCGGGTAATTCTAAAAAATTTCGGACTGGCCCAATTACCCGAATTAGGTTATAAAAATACAAAATTTTTGGTTTTTAAAAAAAAAATTAAAAAAAAAACAACTTCGGGTAATTCAGGTAAAGCGGAACAAAATTTCGGGTAATT
>JANIJH010000006.1:13384646-13402247 GCA_024520975.1 Erythroxylum areolatum
TGATATTTAGTATTGATGCCATGTGGATTATAGTTGGGCTGCTCGGTAGTGCACCCTTATCGTGGGTTATGTGTCGGAACGACCTGCGAGCGTCCCGGTGTGTAGGGCGCTACACAGGATGATATCAATAAAGAAGTTGGAAGATACTTTCCTCGATGGTTCGAGAAATATATAAGTTTTTACTTACAATTATTGAAATGATTGAATTATAAGATTAAAGTGTTCAAATGACATTATACTATTAATATGATAATTTCGTTTGTGTAGGCCTTAGAAAATCCAATAGAGAACAAGTTCATATGTGATCTTGTAAAAGGATCTTTGTGAAATGTTAAATCATATCTGATGTATTTCGTTAATGGATAGAAATATCATACAGAATATCATTGTCATAGAATGGCAACAATAAATAGTGGAGTTTGCATACAGAGAGAATTGATGGATTACTATGGTAAAATTATTGAGATACTTGAAATTGAGTACTCTGCATTACCAATAAAGAGAAGCGTGATATTTAAGTGTGACTGGTTTGATCCAACCCCTAATGTTGGTACAAAAGTACATAGCCGATACAATCTAGTTGAAATCAGCCAGAGAAGAAGATTCAGACAATTTGAACCTTTCGTGTTGGCAACGCAAGCAATTCAAGTGTATTATTTCTCTTTTCCTAGCTTATGATGAGATCAGATAGATTGGTTGACCGTTTACAAAGTTAAACCTATAGGTGTTTTTGAATCACATGGAAAAGGAAAATAACGAATTGAAAGTGAAGCTTTTCAGGAAGAAGTTTATAAAATAAATGCATCTGTTACATATGACGAGAATGAACCTTTAAATGGTCCAAATAATGAATATGTTAAAATTTAATCTGGAGAGGATGAGGACGGTGAGAGATCTAAAAAGGAGTCTGAGTTTGATTCTAATTCTTCAGAAAAAGAAGATGATGATTTTGATTTACAATTAAGTGCTGATAGTGATTAATTTGTATTTGTAATAGAATATTATATTCAATAAATCAATTATTGAATCAATAATATATTGTTATATATTGAAGTAAAACTGTTATATTTCTAGAATATTCAATAAAATATGAATTTCAGGTTAAAATATGCCACTAAAGAGAAAACAGGATACTACGAGACTAAGGTTCAGACCACAATTTGGAGCCAGTTACTGTTCAGGTGAAGCATCACATTCTGTAGCTGCAACCAAATCAGATGTTGTAACTCCAGCTACTACACTTGCAGGCATCACCTTCTGTACCTACTACTACACCATCTACCACCCCTATACTGACATAATATCAGGGGTAAACGATGCAGATGAAGAAGGCAGCCTCCAGCCTGGAGTTGAGGGAGTTGATGGATCAACTTACATCACAATTGTCAACAATCTGTAAGTAAAAATACATGAAACACCATATGTTTATAATTAAGTTATATGTTTAAATTTAAAAATGATATAAACTTAATTGTTTTAATATTAGGTTGATTCCGTCTAGACCATACTCAAGAAACATAACATCCAAATCAAGAAGAAGATTGATCTTGATGGTTATATATGGAAGAATATCTCTCAAGCGACAAAGAATTTTTATTATCAGGAGTTTGGGGTACAAAAGATATTTTTATTTTTTATCAATTTTTATACATTAATTAGATAAATATTGTAAATTATAAGTACTTATCGTATTTTTTTTTCTTTTTTTCAAAAAGAATTTTTTTGGGACTCTGAATTTGACGCAATCATTAATAAAGTATGGAAGAGATGAGTACGTATATGTTATCAAGACTTTTTTGGTGTGATACACAAGACTAGTGTACGATCGCTTTATATTTCTGAACAAATATGGAGTCACTGACAGTAGTATTGGACATCACCCGAGGCAATATCCATTTCAGAGCGTAATTCTACCAACAGACATGGAGGACCGGGAGGAGAGAGTCTTTCCATACATACTGGAGGATCTATTACCTACCACATGCATGCAGAGAGACTTGTAAGTATCTACACTTTACACTTATATTCTAATTTTTTACTTTGATGTATTTCAATTTAATTTGATGTGTGAATTTTGGAATGAAAATATGTGTATTATGGAGAATGATAATGTTATAAATGTCTAGTGCCGTATATGGCTATGCTGTTGAGTTACTTTCTTTATTCAACAGAACTCAACAGCGGGTAAATATCATAAAAATAGAGAAAATTTTACCAAAATTTTTGTAAATTATAGCTCACTTATAACATTTTATTATGATGCAGGAAAAGTCTATGGGCACGAAGCCTACACTCCGTCAACTCTTTTTGCACACTCACACTAAAAAGTATGACAGTGTGACCTTCGTCAACACCCGATGTAGAGAACTAAATGTATGTGAAATTTATTCTTTAATATTAATGCTTAATAATTATCACTTATTAACATAAACATTACCTTATGATAGAACCAAATAAAAGAAAGCATTCAACAACCATGAGGTGTGGCGTGGTGGTAGCTCACCTTATTCCTTAACCATCTGGTGGTGGGTTCAATCCCCCACTCATGGGAATAGAGCGTATCTCGTGGCCAGCCATTTACCGCTTAGTGTGAGCTCCCATGGCGAAATGATTAGTCTCCACGTCCGACGGGGATACCCTAGTTGCATTAAAAAAAAAAAGCATTCAACAATAGTCTCAACAGTCTAAAGATGTTGATGAGAGTCAAACCTATTTTCATACAGTGGGTGGTAGGGACTGTTGTGGAAGGATATTTGATTTAGGTTTATTTGCGAACACATGTTATTTGCAATCCTCCACTTCCAGTACAGCAACATCTAGTAGGCAATCCACATCCAACAAAGTCCATAAGCTTTGGAACACAGTACAGGCACTGACAACTCAGTTGTAACGGTCGATGGAGTACATAGCCCAGCTCCGTAATGAGGTGGATGAGTTGAAGGGGAAGGGCATCACCTCATCGCAAAATTCAGAGCATCCACATTCACCAAATGAATAGTGTAGTTGTAGTCATCAAATAAATAGTTGTTAAATATTGATTGATGTACAATTAAGACATTTTTTTATTATCAATTAAGATAATTTTTACTTTATTGTCAATAAACTTTCTGTTTTAACAAATTAAATATAAAAACAAATCAAAATATTATCAACAGATAACTGATAACTATATATATTATGCATCAATCATAAGATTATCAAATAAAATTTAATGCAGGGAAAAAATGAAAAAAAATATTATCAATCTATTTATCGATGGAAAACTAAAATTCATTGGTAAAATGTGACATTTTCTATAAAGGTGACATCTGTAGAGACATAAAATTTCCTAGATAATGGATTATACCACTTGTATCTCTTTTAAGTAGCTGAGTACCTAAGGAAGACACATTTGATGGCTCCAGGGTCTAGTTTGTCTCCATGTTGGTTATGGACATGAAAAAAGGCAGTGCATCCAAATACCCTAAGTGTGAGGCCATTTAAGGTTCTAAAATGTAGGTAGAAACTATTAAGAATTTCTATGGGACTTTTGTTGTCTAACACATATGATGGAAGTCTATTTATCATGTATATGGCTGCAAGAACTGCCTCTCCATAATAGGATTTAGGGGCATTCCCTTGAAAGAGTAAAGCTCGGTTGGTATTGAGTAAGTGCCCATTTTTCTTTCTATTACCCCGTTTTGTTGAGGTGTGCTAACACATGATGAATAATGGATAATGCCCTGTGATTAAAAGAAAAGTGACAAATTTTGATTAAAGTAGTCTCTAGCATTGTCTGTCCTAAAGCTTTTTATTTTAACCGCAAATTGGTTTAAAATCATTGAGTAGAAATTAGGTATAACAAGGCTAACATCAAAATTTTTGTTTAAGAAGAAAGAGCCATGTAACCCGAGCGTAATCATCAATTAAGGATACAAACCAACAAGCCCCAAAAACATTAGGTATAGTAAAGGGACCCCATATGTCACTATAAATTAAATGAAAAGGATGAGAGCTTTTTTTCATTGCTAATAGGAAAATATACTCAAGTATGTTTTGCAAATTCACAAACATCACAATAAAATTCAGAAATATCTAATCCTTGAAACAAATGAGGAAGCATGACCTTTAAAACTTTAAAAGATGGATGACCTAGGCGTAAATGATACAGCCAAATGGTATCTTTATTTGAGGGAATGAGAAATGACAAAGAAAGGTTGCTCCTAACTCTTTGAGCCAATTCAAGTATGTAAAGGCCACTCCTTTCCTTAACAAGTCCAATCCTCCTCCTAAGACCTGATCTTGAAAAACACAATGAGAAGAAAAAAAGTAACATAACATTTAAGATCATGGGTAAACTTTTGAATAGAAACAAGGCTAGTGACAGTTTTGGAATATGGAGAACCTTTTTTTAGAATAAGGGTAGGTGTGATATGTATATCTCCGAACCATGCAATAGTAACTAGAGAGCTATTGGCCACTACAATCTTTTTGTTACTTGGTCATGGGGTATAGGTATGAAAGGGTTGAGATGTGGGTGTCATATGGTTTGTGGCACTCGAGTCTATTATCCAACAATTGGTATAAAGATTTTCTGAGGCAATCATGCAAAAAGGAAGTAAAGGTTTACTTGAAAGAGCCAAAGAACAAGTCTTAGAAGGTTTTTCAATAGTCCTCAACAAGCTTCTCAACTTCTCAATTTCTTTACTATTTAATCCACTTGTTGCTGAATTTTCCTCAACTTTGGGTTGTTATACCATACGTTCTTGGGGACCTCTACCATCCCCCACAGTTTCCCCATTCTCGGCTTGGTGGTTTACCATGTAGTTTCCAACATGTTTCCTTTGTGTGCCTTGGTTTCTTACAGTGGGTGCATCAAAGATTGTCCTTATTCTCCTTTTGCTGGTTTTCTCTACCAGAATGCTTAGATAGATCACTATTTCCTTTGTCCTAATGATCAATTTTTGCTAATAAGGTTGACCTATCCATGGTTTGTGGTTTAAGCATAATACTCCTTCAAATTTCTTTTACTCGAATCAATGAGATTGTCTCTTCTAGAGACAGGAAGGGTGTCCTCTTTTTCAAGGATTTGGATCCTGACTTGATCAAATTCAGTATTCAATCCAACCAAAAAATCATAGACACGGTCTTTTTCAATGAAGCTCTTCAAGATGACAACATCCTCAGGGCGTTTCATCTCAAAGACTTGATAATGATCGAGTTCTTGCCATAGATTCTACAACAAGTTTGCATATTTTGTGACAGATTTGTCTCCTTGTTTAACAGCTACAATTTTAACCTTGATCTCGTACACTTGAGCAACATCACGGTCCTTCGAGTATGTGCAACGAATGTAGTCCCAAATCTCCTTTGTAGTGACAAAAAACATGCATGTGTCACTGAATATGGGATCCATAGAATCCCATAGCTGGGACATTATCATGGAATCCTCCTCATCCCATGCTTCAAACATTGGGTTGTCCTTAGTTAGTCATTATCCAAAAAGATGACTAAGCGCCCCTTTGCCCTTGAGATATGAGCAAACAAATTGAGACCATTTGAGATAGTTCTTCCCATTAAACCTATAGGAAGCCCGAATTTTTTGTAAATCTCCAATTTTTTGAATGGTATGGAATTATTCTAGAGGGTTAGATTTGGTGGAGACAGAAGTTTAAGAGGGTGACATGATGAAAAAGAAGATACTACAGCAATTAAGGCTACCTAAATGGGAATCACAGAAGGAGAGACAAGGAGGAATGCACCGATGAAGGTTGGAACACACAAGAGAATAACCAAAAATAGGGTTTCGGCAATGTAGCAATGAAGGCTATTCAAAGAACAAATCACTGGAAAAAAAAAACCCTACGGCTTTAATACCATGTGGGAAAGGATTTTCATATATTCTGATATAATGAATAGGAAGTATACAACATTATATAGGACATTACAAGAGAGAAAATAGGAAATTAAATCTAGAAGGTTATTTAAAGCTATCTAATGGAATCCCTTAAGTTAAGGGATTTCAAACTTATTTTATCTAATCTATTTATAACTTATCTATATCTCAATATAATCTATTTACAACTGATCAGTATCTCGACAAAGACCGTAAGCTAATAGTAACCCTTAAACTCATGGAGTTGCTATCCTCTTGTATAATACTGAAGTTTCCTAAGTAAGTAAAGCAGATGATATTCAAACCAATCAAACACAAGAAACCACTAGGTGAACATGTGAATTCTCTTAAGACTGGAAAAGAAAGGAGACTACTTATTTCCATATCACCAAAGAAAGGGAAAGAGGCCATAGAGAACATAGAGAATGAGGCACCCTAAAATAACACTTCCTAAGGTAACTAGCCAAATTGAGGATTGCTTGTCCAAGTTATAGTAAAAGCAAAACTAGGAGGAAAAATAAAATCCAAACATCCTTTACGATATTTCTAATATTGAATGTGTGGAGTTTAGACTACCCAAATAAAGGAGGAAACATTTCAAAATGGTCTTAATTTTTTTTGCAAAAGGATTGGACCTCTTTAAGCAATTACACTAAGCATCCCCAAGGGAGAGTCATTATGTTTTTTTATCTTACCTACTTAGATCTATCCAGCTGGTTATGCTCAGATCAATTCATTCATTGTGATCTAATCCTAAAAATTAGCAATTTACCTCTAGCCCTCACCGTGATTTATGTAGTAAATTAGGAATATCAAAAAGCTAGTCCTTGGGTTGACATTAGGAGAATTGAATCCAACATTAATAAACCTTGAATGCTAATTGGGGACCTAAACTATACCTTATAACATTCTGAATCCCAAGGAGGCAAGGGTTCCGTATATCTAGGAGTTTATGAGCTTTCCAACCTCACCTCCTGCTTAGGCCTAGTATACCTCAGGTTTTATGGAGCTTTATTAACCTAGAGCAATAACCAAAGTGGTGATAGGTTCCTTTAACGAAAGCTTAAAAGATGCTTAATCAACAGTTCAAGGCTTGGGAAATTTCCTAGAAGTTATGTACTTTTAATTCCACTTTATTCTCTGATCATAACCCAGTTATAATTGATTTTAATGAACAGGTGATAAGGACAAAGTCCCCTTTCAAAATTTTCAATTCCCTCCTCTAATATCCCTAATTGAGCTCAATCAATTCCACGACAATGAACTATGCATACTCTAGATCAAATGCCTACAATTGTATACCAATATTAATGGAAATTAAAGTCTAGTGTATCTTACTGTTGAAGAATAACATTGATTTAATGTTGTAGGAGAAGAGATTGGCTTTAGATAGTCTTAATAAAGCTCAAGAAGCACTAGATAAATCCCTTAATGAACCCATATTGAAAAATCTTGAGGTAATTGAACTGAAGAAATATTTTTACACCTTGGAAACCTTCAATTCCCATCTAAGACAAGAATCTAAAATTCGGTGGCTATAAGAGGGAGATAGGAACTCAAGGTACTTCTATAGTGTTATACAAGGAAGGAGAAACAAAGGGACAATCATCTCACTAAAGGATTCCAATAGGAATATGATCAATGAACATTCTAAGCTGAAAGAGCTAACAAAAAACCACCTCATCAGAATATTGGCAAGAAGTAGTACCATTACTAAGTTACTTGGTTATTTAGTAAGCAATCTTTATGGCTCTTTTAAACCACACCACATCCGTACATTGATTAAGGAAGTTACCTTAATGGAAATTAGAATAGTGTTATTATCTTTTCACCCTAATAAGGCTCCTAGGCTAAATGGCTTCAATATAAGAATTTTTCAAGCTACATGGGAATAAAATGGCTTAATTATTGTGCAAACAGTTAAGGAATTCTTCAGGGATGACAAGTTACTCATTAAACTAAACAAAACTTATGTTTAGTTCCTAAGGTTCCAAATCTAGCTATTTCCAATTATTATAGACGTATTGCTTGTTGGAATGTTATTTACAAGGTCATCTCAAAGGTTCTAGCAAACAGGTTAAAGCCACTTTTCCAAACTTGATTAATCCTTGTTAGGGTGATTATGTGAATGAAATAAATTATAGGGGCATTACTTGCACGAGAACTCTTTAGGGGGTATAACACCAATCAACACATCAATAGTTGTGCTATCCAAATAAACTTTACGGAAGCTTTTGATGTTGTTAATTGGACCTTATTACTTAACACTCTCCATGCCATGGTATATCCTAGCAGATTTATCAAATGGATTCACACCTGCATCACCTTAATATCCTTTGTTGTATTGATCAATAGGGAGCCTCTAAACTTCTTTAAAGTTGCTCAAGGATTGAGACAAGGATATCCTTTATTTCCATATCTCTTTGTAATCACTATCGAAGTATTATATAGCACCACATCACTGAGCATTGTTAGAACTCCTCAGTTTAAATTTCATCATAGGTATTAGAAGTTGAAGATCTTGCAATTATCCTTTACTGATGAATTTATGATGCACTATGGAGCTGACTTTACTTCAAATTGGACTGATGTTAGTTTCATTGGATACATTTGTAGCTATCTCAAGTTTGTGTTATCATCCATTCAAAAGTTTTGGTTACTTCTCTGTACACACTGGATCATATGTGATCTCTATTTCTTCCTTTATAGGATTAAAACTCCAATAAGTTCCTTTCAAATGCCTTGGAGTTCCCATTTCTTCTAAGAATCTTAAGGGAGCAGACTATGCCCCTCTAATCTCAACCATAGAAAAGATAATCACCTTATAGAGTAATAAATTTGTATCTTAAAAAGTTAGGTTACAACTAGCAATTTCAATTTTTGGCAATCTATATGTATATTAGTGCTCCCATCTTGCCCTTACAAAAGTGTTTTGAAGAGGATTGAAAGACTCATCAGAGAATTCATATGGAATGGTACTAGTAGCAATTGCAAAACGGCACCAAAAGTTAAACGGAACACAATTTATCTTCCAAAGCAACATGGAGGGCTTAGAATTATATATGCATACATAATGACTACAGCTTTAATGGCAACGAGACTTTGGAGACTTTTATGAAGAGAAGGAAATTCCTTTGGATAAAATGGATACATGTGTACCATCTAAAAGGAGAAAACATTTGGACTGTCAAGACTAAATCAGCTTAGTCTTCTACAATCTAGTAGATCTTACATGCCAAGTAGTTTATGTAAGCTCACATCAGCACATGATTAGAGATAGGAAGGACACTAATTTTTGGTTGACAGTTGGCTTTCTTTTGGCCCATTATATCTGACACAGACTACTCAAGACTAAAAATATTTGTCCCTACTAATTCAGTTTATATTTTAATGAAGAATTTCTCAGACGTTAAGATTTAACCTATATTTTAAGGTAGGACTCGACTAAGTGAATATACTTTTTGGAATCCAACCACATGTTTATGATTATCTACGCATAGCCAAATGTGTGCGCTCTTACCCAAAAGAAGGAATAAAAGAGGGAGATAAGCTTTAGTCATCGACACACATAGTACTTCCCATTATTATTTACAGCAAGAAGATAAAAGTTGAAACATACAGCTGCTTCAGTATGTACAGCAAAGAATATTATTGTAAGCACGCGTAGAAAGTCTTGTGTTTTGCTTACTCATCTTCTCAGAATCAGAACGTCTCGGTTGTTCAGGATTAAGCTGTTGTGAGAAATTTTCCTTCGTTGGATGACAAGAAGCACATAAACATACCACATTTTCTAGCGATTTAGTTCTCCATTGTTTTGCTTCAACCAGTCACGTGGTAGTATCAATAAGAATATAACATCATCAAATTCTCTTCGACTACCATAGAGTAACACACCAGCCGCACTTTCTTTTTCTTTTCAATTTCTTAGATGGGCCATACTTTTTATACAAAATATGATTCAATGTTAATCCATCAGAAGAATTAGCAGGCAGGAAAAGCAGCATAATTAAGAAAGGGGCTTCAATTGTCAGATGCTCTGGAGGGAAGAGAGCCACTGTTCCATATATGTTTTGCCCTCTGCAATAGCAGTCATACAAAGAAAACAAACACAGAATACGAATAGAACATAGAGTGAAGAAGTTCAAACCACTTGGATGCATGTTCTTGTAATTAACAATATAGAAGGGGATCAAGATAGCAAAAACAGAAAGGGTTGGGATAAAAGACAAACATCAAGATACAGAAATATAGAGATATGAGATAAAGGTGAGACATGATGCAGAATTTAGCTATAAACTAAAAGGCAACAAAGAACTAATATATATATATATATATAGGCCATGTCAAGATGACTTTTACCACAAGCATCTCATTATCAAGGAACCTGATATCAGAAGCTGATCCAGATGGTCAATGCATGGGATGCAGCAGAAACAGAAAAATCCAGATGCATAAAGCGAATTACTTTGTTATCTGATAAGATTGCAATTTTTTATGAATACAGAAGGTTCCGCCTTAATTCAGAAAGGTAAAATATTTTGGTAACTACTAAGCATCTGAAGATGAGGCTACACATCCACATTAACAGCTAGAAAATTGAGAGTATGGGTCCAGAATCTTAAGGCGTGCTTGAAACTTGAGGTCAAAGTAGTGGCATAACAATGGAAAATTCAAATTCTTATTGCTAAATTTCAACAAGGAGGATTGTTAAAACCTCCATTTATATCAGAAGGATAAGGTTTTGAAATGGTAAAAACAATGTCCTCATGACTGATGCTGGTGAATGGGACATACAATTTAAAGAACTAATTTGGTTGCACAGCATCTAAATAACACAGAAAGGAAGTAGAAAAGATTATCAAACTGTTCGGGTAGTTACAGGCAACCCCACTTACATTTGCATGGTTAAGAACCCTTAACAATACAATGATTCAAGAGTACATCGAAACATGGTTCCTATACGAAACTTTCCTACCATGGTTGGGTTCTACATAATCTCAAGAAATAACACAAATTTCCTTTCAAGTCTCTCAACTTTACGTAATTACTAAGCATGAGATCATATTTTATAGGGGACATAAAAGCAGCAGTATGCACCACAATAAAGTTGACCTTCTCTTATTCTGTCTACTATCTAGCCTTACTAATTTCAATAGATGACAAGTAACATTCTTGATAACTCAGGAAGATAAAATGCTACAAACGATCTGCACAACTCAGTGCACGACCATTACTAGATGGGGAAAAAAAAACCTGAATCCAATAAAATGAACATAAACATAAAGACAACTGTGTCTCCAGCAAGGTAAAAATGAGTTCATAAAGACGGTATAGGGAGATAAAGAGAAAAGAAACTGCACTTACCGTCAGAGTAATCATCTGGGATTTTGGCGATGGCAGCAAACACTTTGTTTTTGGAGTCATCAAATCCATTATCGTGAACACGCCCATAACATGGGACAAGCACGGCAAAACTGTTGTCTGTGTCGTCACTCTGGAATCCGGGTCCATGAGGCTCTAACCATCCAATTGAGTAATCAGAATCATCAGATTCAGACCCTGAAAGACAGCATCCATCAGATGGCACAAGAACCACGTCATAATCTTTATCGATCATCCTCTGTTTCCGGCTCTGCCATTTTCTCTTAACCCTCCAAGATGATGAAGCAATATTAGCCCCCTGGACCAGAGGAAATTTCAGAGTATCCGAATCCCAGGAATCTGAGTCGGGGCTGGTATTTACAGAAGATCCATTTGAAATTCTCTGGTCCTGACATTTTCCACTCCATAACCACCATGAAAGATTAGTACATGCCACAGCCATGAAATCAATCAAGAATTCGAGGCAATCTGAGCAGGAACCGAGTACCCTGTTCCTGTCAAAGGAATCTATTAAAGATTGAAACAACAAGACAAGCAAAAGAAAAAGCACACGCATTCAGTCCAACAGTAAGCTTTTGTCCATACCCACAAACAAGACCACCCCTTCTTCTTCGGTATAGGTATCAGGAGCAAACACAGAGATAGCGCTGCCTAATTCGGAAAACCTGCAAAAAGAATAAAAAAAACGTGCGAAAGATCCTAGCTTTTTAAGGGATTATCTTTGGTTCATTGATTCTTGACTCCAACAATTTGCCTTGACCGGTGCTAAAAACTTCCCAGCAAATTGTAAGGAAATAATAGGCCCAAAAGGAGTTGGAATGTATCAGCTTTGCTCTGCATCCAGATGAGGATTTTCCAATCATCCAAACAGAAATCCTCGGACGTAAAATACCAGCACATCGTTTTAAATTCAGTTTAATCGATGCGTTACACAAAACCTTGTCAATACATTGCACCCGGACATGTTCTCGTCGCTTGTCAAATCAAGGTTTATATACATACATATGTATGTATAAAAATTAACACGGTAACATTTATACCACCCAGAATTGGAAGATCCGCATCCTTTTTTCAAAAAATAGAATCTTTTTATTTTCAAGAGAGAAACGAAGAAACCACTAATTTGAAAAATTCGAGCACGCGAACGATTGAACGAAGATCAATTCAAATTCTTCTCTGCAATTTCGGTTTGAAGAGTTGAAATAAAATTTCACGCTCAAACAAGCATTGAAGACCTTGACAATGAAACTGAGGATTACAGAGGATAATCGTAAAGCATAAATAAGAATGAGCATTAAAGCGAAGAAAGAAAGTACCTTGGAAGCCAGAGCAAACACAGAGGTTTGCGTACGGAGTTGAGTGTTAAGGGGTAAGATGGAAACAAAACCGTTGTATTGCATTTGTATACATATACACACAAGCTGGAGAAGAGGCGAGAAATTGGTTGGAATTTCGATTTCCTGTAATTATTATTATCTAATTAATCAATTAAACAAAAAAAACAGATTACATGTGGGGTCCGCAGTCAGAAAAATGTGGTGACGTGGCGTGTGGGAAAAAACACCATGGTGCGTGGTAGCCTCTTATTGGTAAAATCCCTGACTATTTGTTAGGGAAAACGACAATTTAAGTTGAATTGATGAAACGACAATTGACAAATCAATCAAACGATTACATCGAATGGTTTTAGACTACATTGGTGGAACCCGCACGGGTAGCTTGGTTGGCAAATTAACAGGATCAATTGGAACAAGGCTCTAGGTTTGACTCCTGGTAATAACGGGAGGCAATGAACCGCTCTGTTAGGGAGCTGACCAAGATCAAACTGTGATTCAATCCCCCAACAATAATCGGGCCTGCAACTGAAGACCCTTAAAATTAGGGATCAACCTTTTGGAACAAGACCACATCGGTGGAGTGCAATAAGTGTGTAAGCTTTTGACTCTCAAATCTCAATTACTCGCCTTCGTTGTCAGGAACCCAATTCTTGGCTTGTATGAGAGGATCTTATCTGTGTCTGATTTCGAATCTCATATGCAATTATTGCTGCCTTATCATTTTTATGGATTTCAAATGTAACATCAAAAAATCTCTTCGTTAATGTTTAGAATATTATTCTTTAATCAAAGATAAATTTAAATCAAATTTCATTTATGTCATAAATAAAACTATACAATTGAATTCCTATTATTAATAGCTTGTTTGAAATGTAGGGTTGAATTCAATTCTTCTATTTGAAACTAAAAAAAATAGTCATAAATTGAATTCACATGTGGGTTTAAAACTCACTTCCTTTGTAAATTCAATTCACACTCTCATTCACGTGAAGTCAACTCCTTTGACCGCTAGTCTTCTTTTTTAACCCACAAACTCAATAATGCCCACTATTCCAACGTAATAATCTCAAAGTTGCATCTCTTCTTTTTTAACCCACAAACTCAATAATGCCCACGACTCCAACATAATAACCCTACAATATAATAACCCAACATAATGCCTGGTAGTTATCAACACAAAATAACTACTACTCGTTTATGCAATTTTAAGCTTCCAAATTATAATAATTTTTATTATCTTCATAGTTCGGTCTAGCCTAATGTCATTTGCAATCAATTTTTTTTTATTTTAATAATGAACTTTTTTGACGATATTATTTATAATGAAATTGATGTTTATAATTTGTTCTATGTAAGTGTGAATGTTTATTATTTAATAAAATTATTTTTTTAGTCAAGAGTAAATGTGTCTTATGAAATAATTGAATTTATTTTGATTATGTTCCAAATAGTGTAATTGAATTCAATTATAATATTACTGGGTTTGTTCCAAACACTGTAAATTGAATTCAATTCAATCTCATTAATGTAATTGAATCTAATTAATTAATGAATTCAATTCAAAGGTTTCCAAACACCCCGTAAAGAATATTCCAGTAGTGGGTGAAAATGAATATCT
Organism: Erythroxylum areolatum; assembly: GCA_024520975.1. Taxonomy (NCBI): domain Eukaryota; kingdom Viridiplantae; phylum Streptophyta; class Magnoliopsida; order Malpighiales; family Erythroxylaceae; genus Erythroxylum; species Erythroxylum areolatum. The sequence continues at coordinate 13,398,859 of JANIJH010000006.1, forward strand.
TATTTATATACAATGAATTTTTAAATTATTTAATATTAGAAAATTTGATTAACTAATTATATTTAAGTCCAATTAATTAATAAATTACCGATGATTAGATTATTAAGAATATTCCAGTAGTGGGTGAACTATTTCGAGGCATGTATTTGTTTTCTAGTAAATCTTTCAAACAAAATGAATAAACGATCTTAGTTTTAAGAAGCTCCACTATGGATAAATGTTATTAGTTTTCATTATTTGTTCATATTGATTACATAGAAATCTTAATTTGTCTCTAAAATTAATAGAATCTACTTACCAGACAACCAAATCAAGTTATGGGTCAAAGACGAGTCGTATAACCCAATTAAAGCATAGTTCTACCCCCTGTTTGTATCTGTAATTACAATTTTTGTCTCACCATGTGTATTTATAATTTTGCAACTGTTAAGTTTTACGATTAAACCATTATTGAATAATTATAATTTTGAATATTTACAAATTGGTCATTGTTCAGTATTTCAAGTTATCCCTTACCAATAAATTTATAACTTTGCCATTGTTTATAAATTTACAATTTCACCACAAAAAACGTCCAACTAGACTATCTGTTTCTCCTTTTGAATATGGCATAAATGGTAGGAGAAAATTTTCAAAGAATTTTTACTAATAAGAAGTTTGATATTTGGGAATACTATTTTTAATTGCATTTATCAAGTTTCTACATTATTATTTTATAATTGCATAATAATAAAGCAAGATTTATTATTTATGCATAAACTTTGTATTTATTATTTGTACCTAAAGTGATAAAACTATGATGATGACATACATTAAAAAAAAGAAGGTCAATTATTCATATTGTTTACAAAATGCCTATGAGTAAATTAAGTGAAAGGTTATTGTTTACTATTTTATAGCCTTGTAATTCACCCAAAGCTGAGTTGAATTATATGAGAGAATAAACAAAATAGGAGTAAATCAATATTCTTGGTTAAATACATTTATATATACATAAAAAAATACATGTCTTTGATTAAAAATATGTATTTACTTATAACTAATAATCATTGACATTTAAATTATGGTAGTATAATGTAGTATCTACCCAAAGGGGAACTATACTATATTTTTATTATTTATTTTAAGTCCATAAATGAAATTACATATTGTTAGTCCCTAATGACAACTAAGGGAAACTTTACTATACTTTTATTATTTATTTTAAGTCCATAAATGAAATTACATATTGTTAGTCCCTAATGGCAACTAAGAGGGCGTGAGTGAATTGAGTGTTTATAAATTTTTTTAAAAATCTAACATATATATCTAATGTTTAAAAAAATCTAACTAATTATATATATATATATATTGGTTAGATTTTTTTTAAAATTTTATAAACACTCAATTCACTCACGAGGAATAAATGGATTGTTTAATATAAATCAATCAAACAATTGAACGATAATTTAAAGAGGATAGGAAAGAAAAAAAAAAGGCAAACCGATTTACAGTAATTCAACAAACAACTCTTATCTACATCCACTGCTAAGACTCTTCTTAAAATTTCATTATAATTCTTCTATCAAAGTGAAAAATAAATCTTTGTTTGATCTTTTACAATAAAGAGGAACCCTTTTACAATCTTCTTCTAAGATGAAGAGTAACCTCAATCTCACTTAAACCATCCTTAAGAACAATAATATAATTTCCCCAAACAAATCTTATAACTCAAAATAACTCACTTTATCAATTGATAACTTCAAAGAGACTCTCTCACATAAATATGGTATAATGATACTTAAATAATTGAAAAACACTTATAGATGTGTATAAAATATACCCAAATGCTTCTTGATCCTAAAATCAACAAGAAAACACATATTTATAGTGTTTGAGGCCCCTTCCTAGTTGTTGAAGCCAAGAACTAATTGTTACAATTGGTACTTGCAATGTACTAATTGATCAATATAGCATATTGGTTGATCAATATGCGTTAAAATTGTCATATTGACTTGCAATTGAGACACTAGTCGATTAGTAGGCATATTGGTCGAGCAATACATTAACTAAAGTATACAAAAAAATCATGATACGTCAAATTTAACATCTTTGATCTATATTGATCAACCACTAATTCATAGAACCACTAACTCATATAGTTCGACAAATTACCCTAAAAATATGATTTTAACAACTTCAAATGCTTAAACTCAATTTATTTAATGAATTATGATTTAAACAATTCCTAAAATGTTCCCTAAATAGTTTTTAAAAGATTAAGAGATTTTTCTATTAAAATCAAAAGCTTCAATGCCTTTTGATGAATGTCAAGATTTATGCACTAAACTGAAATGAAATGCTTATGCATGATAAGCCTTTTAAAGTTAAATGAGATTACAATTAATATTACAAACTACAGAATAACCTTGATAATCCTTGATCTCCTTTTTTTATTGGTTTGATCTTCATTTTGACGATTGCAAACTTTAACTTCTCTTTATCAACTTCATAAGCTATCTTCTTAAGGTTATGACTTCAGTTTTGTTCTTATATTACTTTTCATCAAAATAATGAACTCATTAGCAGTAATTATTTTGTTAGCATAAAAAATATCAATTGAAACCTCCCTTGATTCAACAATATTCCCCTTTTTAGTATTACAAAGCACATGTGATATTAGTGAACAATAATAAAATTAAGCATACAAACAACTATCAAGAAGGTGATTAGCTCCTCCTTAATTTATGCATAAAATATAATACAATATCAGGAACATAATTCAATATCAAGAACAAAAGAGATATCCAATGTCAAACAAATGTCCATATATTTAGATAATATAAATTTCCTCAAGCATATCACTTAAAGTGCAAAAACAACATATCAATTGTAAGAGCCCAGACCACCCGCTCACAAATATTGTCCGCTTTGGGTTGCCTTTAGGATCAAATCTCTCATGATTTTGCTCTTCCCACCATTGGGAATGCGCGTCTTTTGGGGGAGAGGTATTTATACTGTAACACCCCACTCTTGCATGACCCAAACTCGACATTGATAGTGATATCCGAGTCCATGCCCCGTGAGGATGGCGTGCTACATCACTTAGTTCGTCAAAAACTCAGTATAAAATTTTTTTAAGCATACGTGAAAATCAATAATCGCAAATTTGGGCCCACTTTTATTCAGAAACATTTTCATTTACAGACAAAATGTCGATTAGCCCATTCTAAAAACAAAACATCTTACACCGTGATCAAACCTTTTTTTTTTCCAATCGGAAGGTTATACACAACAAATATACTCAAATACACAAAATACAATAATTTGCATAAATTACAATTCAGTGCGAAAATAAAGGGACACAATGCAGACGCGAACTGATCCCGACCTCTTCTTTCACTCACATG
>JANIJH010000006.1:13414666-13453358 GCA_024520975.1 Erythroxylum areolatum
TTCCCATATGTGTGTATGCCACAATGTGTGTAAACTTGTCAATGCATTTCGGGTTCTAACCCTTAATATGGGGACGGAATGTTACAACAGAAGTGGTGTAGATTCGTAACTTAATCATTTTAAAAATTCAAGAATTGTATGTTTGAAGGAGGGGGATTCAATTTCCATTGTTTCTATAAAAGTATTTTATCAAGGAGGAATAAGAATAACGTCATCTCTTTGCAAAATGAGACAGGAGTTTGGGTTAATAATTAGAAAGAGCTTCTCATTCTTATAAAATAGTACTTTATTAATATTCTAGGAGTTACTATGATGTCTGAGTAGTCCTTTTCATCTATGAGTGATGTTGTTCCTAACCTTATAACTAAGTCACATTGTAATCTCCTATGTGGATCCATCACTACTAAGAAGATTGAAAGAATAGTACTATTGACCTAATCAAATCCCCTGACTTTGATGGTTTTAATGGGTTTTTCTTTCAAAAAGCTTAAACATTTATAAAAAAAGGATTTATATGATGTTATCATGGAATTTTTCTCAAACTCTAAGGTGTTGAGGGTCTAGAATAAAACCTTGCTATATTTAATTCCTAAGTTTCTTGTCCTTCTTCTCTAAAATACTATAGACCAATTTCCTATTGTAGCACCTTCTATAAGATTATTTCTAAGACATTTATAGATAGGCCAAATCAGTTTTACCTAACCTAATCAATAACTCTAAAGTTGCATTCAATGATGATAGAAGTATTGTTGAAAATATTCTAATTGTATAAGATTTGTTCAAGTATTACCATCTTAAGAGTTATGGGAAAATTTTTTCACTAAAAGTGTATATTCATAAGGCTTTTAACACTCTCGATTAGAGTTTCCTTTTACAAGTTCTCGCAGCTATGGGTTTTCCTAAGTTGTTTATCTCTTGTATTCAAACTTGCATAACCACGACATCTTATTGTATAAGGTGAATGAGAAATCAAAGCTATATTCTAAGGGGTTAGAGACTTAAGCTAAAGGGATTCACCATATCTATATAGTTTCTACCTAGAATTATTAAAAGAAATATCAATACAGAGAGGTGGTTCAAGTTTTATAGGAAATGTGCTCAATTGTAAATTTCTCATCTCATTTTAACTAATGAGATCCTTTTTTTTGTTATAAAAATAGATCATCTATCCAATACTAAATAGAATCTTAAGGAATTCAGTAATTTATCAAGTCTACACATTAATAAGAAGAAGAGTTCAATGATTCTCTTTAAGGACAATGAATATGTATTTTTGGAATTTGAGAGGATTATTCTGATGACTACTCCTCTATTCCTATACAGTACTTAGGAGTGCATATCTCTTTGAAGACACTTTTCTTCCAGATTTCTAAGTGATTTTTAATGTTATTAGGAATCTAATAGGGATCTAGAGGAACAAAGTTCTAACATTCTCTACAAGATTGCAGATGATCTCAATTTTGAACAATTAGGTTACATATTGGGCTTCTCATTTCATGCTCCTTAAGAAGCTATTGAAGAATATAGAAAAGTTATTTAATTTGAATTATTGTGGATTAGTAATTTAAATTTAAAACCTTATACTAAGGTTTGCTGGACAAATGTGCTCTTGCCCAAAAAAGAGGGAGGAATGGGAGTCTTATCTCTCTAGATTATGAAAAAAAAAAATCTAATTAGCAAATGTATATGGAGAATTGTTGCAAAGAAAAGTTCTCTTTAGGTTAAATAGGTTTGTGGCCATCATTTAAGAGGCATGAATCTTTGGCATGCTAAGGCAAGAGTTAACTCTTCTTAAAGCATGCACCAGACTTTTAAATTGTATTCAACCTCACATTAAGATTTATATAGGGGATGGTTCTTCCACATCTTTATGGTTTGATAATTGGAGCCTCAGAGGCCTTTATATCATCTTCCTAACTTTAATTATCTATGATTTTTCTTCCCAACTACAACCTTGAAGCTTTTATTATCTGTCTAGCTATGACTAAAAGTTGACAACTTTTGATAAAATTAAAACCTCTAATCGAGCTATTATAAACTCCAACTATAATTTATGTAATATGTGAGAAAAATTTATTAATCATCTTTACTTTTCATGCTCCTTCTTGTGTAACATATGACAAGATATTCTATGGAGACGTAGAGTCTTCAACCCCCTTTTTGACTTGAAGGACATAAAGCATTAGATCCTAAAACCTCCTTATCTGGGCAATGATGATGTCAAGTTTTTGTAGTTAGCTTTGGGATGCTTAGTCTAGTGTCTTTAGAGAGAAAGGAACCTTAGGGTTTTCAAAGAGTAATCTAATGATAAGAGAGACCTTCAAATTAAAATCGTAAATTACATTAGGGGGATTAACCTAGCGAGAAGAGCTAACTTGAAGTTATCTTAAAGAATGCTTAACAAGAGGCTCCTCTAAATTAATTTGTTTCACATTAGGCTTTAAATCACTACTTGTTTTGGTTTCCTTTCATTGTGATATACTAGTCCTGAATATAATTTAGCTTCTTTTTTCTTTTGAATAATTGCTTCTTATATGCTTAACATTGTATTACCTTAGGCTTATGCCTTGAATCAATATTATTCGTTCAATTTTTAGGAAAAAAACTAAAAGTAAAAAGATGACATAGAAACAACACAAGTCCTTATTTGTTTGTATCTAAGAATGATAAAATTGCCCATACTAGCCTAGTCCGTTATGATATCAATGGGCTTGACTCAAGTTAACCTAGTTTCAAGTCTAACTTTAGGCTTTTAAAAAAAAAAATTAGGCTTTATGATAGACTTAGGGTTGGGTTGCTCGACTCAAAGCTTGAAATTTTAAGTAAAATAATGTTACTTAATTTTTAAATATATTGAATTGATTATGGTTCAAGCTCACTTGAGTTTCAGGCCACTCAAGCCTGATTTGGCTTGAGCTCAAGATGAGATCTTTATGCCTGATTAGACTTCGGGCTAGACCTATACCCAAATACAAAATTTTGTATTCAACTCGAATCTAAGTGGGTCCAACTCAACCCGACATATTGTGAAGCCTATTTGATTATAGTCAAGTCAACTATTTCTTCTCCACTTTTTAAAATTACCCTTAGTCGAATTCCCTTCTTGGTATTTGCATTGCTACTTTTCTAATACCAATAAACTTATCATTGCTATCTTAGAAGATTTTAAAATAAAATAAAATTTAGTAAATAATTTAGTAAGTATATTTTATCTATAAAATAGTAAATATAAATTAGAGATTGAGTCATTTCAATTATACTATATAATGTTAATATTGAATTTTAATACGATCATTCACTTTATAGTTTAATTTATTAAATATTTGATTATTAATACATTAAAGTTAATTCTTTTCAAATATTATTAAAAAAAAGTCTCTTTCGTAGGGTTGGGTATTGAAGTCTCACATTAAATAAGAATACATAGAGGTTATAACTTATATATCTACTTTTATTTACGGTATATGGTTTTGTAAAACTTAAATTGATACTGTTATTGAATTAATCCAAGGGTAGGCTCTTATTAATGGGGTTACAATTGACCTTCATAAATATTATTGAGAGGATTTTAGTCGAAAGGTTTCCAGAATAGATCGTAAAAAAATAAAAAATAAAAAGGAAAGAAGATCCGGAATACGTAATATTCTATAAAAGCCAAAGTTAAGATTGTTGTTGGGTCATCTGCCATGCGATTCTACAAAATTCAAATTTAAGTTACGTTGGTTGTATGAACGTAGGCCATTAACATGTCTAATCGATGTAGCCTTTCCTCAGGACAGCTAGATAGAACCTTTAGAATTCGTAATGTATTGAAAAGCTTCAAAATCAAGCCATGCCATAATATAAGTACTCACTATGAACGGCTATATTGGGTAATGCATGTGATTTTGGACCATAATCTCTGTAATGAATTGGAGCTTTAATTTTATTGCAAGCCACCCTTACACTGACCAGAGAGGGGAAAAAATAAAAATAAAAACTTTACTGATAAAAGTTTTACTGTTTAGACTTTAGATTAGGTTTTAAATATTTCTAAGAGAGATATTAATTCATTTTTTAGAAAAAGGATATGGTACATAAAATGAAGAAATGATAGCAAAACAAAGAGAAATTTTCAGGAGTATGGTAAAGCGTACGTTATGAAACTGTAGACAAGCATGTGAAGTAACGGTAAACATATATATAACCTCAAAAAACCAAAACAGGGGAACTACAACCAAGGGACGATTATTGATCCAACATACTGACTTGTTATGACAATTTTATGCACGATTTAACAATAATTATTAATAAATAAATAAATAAATAAAGAATTGCAATCATGCATGCATCTCACAGAAGTAGATACGAGAAAACGGCATGGAGATTGGCATGAAGAGAATATCTACTTACGTTTTTGGCAGCAGTACTAAACGCCTCCCTGTGGCTAATCTTCTGATTACTGGCTTTAATTCTTTGGATCTCTTCTCTGCATGGAACAATTCAATCGTTCCATAACTAATCAGTGTCTGTATATACAAGTGTGTGTGGGTATCTTTTATATATATATATATATCAATAATGATTATATATTTGGGACATAATTAATTATTTAACTTACAAGATAATCACGGATGTTTTTGTTTTGTTAAATAATTTACAAGATAAAAACTTATGTAATAGATATACTTTACAAATAAAATTACCATAAGACCTTTATTATAATACTCATATTAATTATATTTATATATATTATCACATATATTTTATCTTTTTATAGGTACATCTAATTAATTATGTTACAAATATACAACTAATTAGTGATTGGATGTAAAACACAAGCTAATATAAATTTCTTTTAATTATAACCTAGACAACAATATAACACAACTATATAGCGCTATTGAAAAAAATTGGAACGTAAAGTACAGTATTACTTTATAAATTGATTGTATGCTGAAGGTGCTCGATGCCTCTTTTTGGGAGCTGAAAAGGGAAAATTAAACACAACATTTGACAATAGTTTCAGCTTATATATACAAGCTAATCAAATGAAAATTTCTAATAAAAGTTGCAAAGTTTATGGGTACGTTACTCACGTTGATTTACTACCCTTTCCTCGTTAACATCTGTGACTGTGACTCCTGATGTTCTTGCCATCGTCTTCTTCCGGTTGCAAGAGGACCTTACGCCAACTCTGAATTCCGGTAACGTAGAAGTTGGAAACTGTAAAAACATTTGAAATAAAGTTGACCTTTAAGTGAAGTTGTGGTTCAAATTAAGCAAACAACTCCCTCAAGTCCCATCCCATCTTCCACTACCCAGGAAGCTCAAAAGAAGACCAAGTTTGGACGGTCTAGGAGAAAGGAATCAAATGAATGGAAAGTACTTCACGATAGAATGTCTTAATTAATTAGTTATTCAAAGACAAAAGAGGGAAGGAATAACACCCACACCTTTTCATGTGTCTGTGGTAATATGAACTTTACAGGTCCTAAAAAGAATTAGAATTTGTGACCAATTGACTCTCAAAATTTTAATGGAATATCTTTATGTCTTTTCTATTTTCAACTATGATTTTAGATTACCATCCACAATTATAATTATAATTATAATTATGATGGTAATATTATAATTACGGTTCAAATCGTTACTGTAATACTGTAATCACAACTGCATTTCTCACAACTATATAATATAATATGCAATATGTTACCTAAAATTTTACTTTCAACAAATTTATATATTTGCCGTAAACCCACATCAATTCATTACCAAATAGAAAAAGAGAAACAATTCACAGATTACCCATATATATATATATATATATACCCACATATATATATATGTGGGTAATTGAGGAGTAGATATAGTTAACTAAGTTCATTAAGCAAGCATGACTTCGTGTAGAAACATTACAATGAAAGTTGATATATATCAAACATTACAAATTTGACTAACGATACATGCAGTTAAGTGATGCCTTCTAGTTTAATTCGACATGCATAACTAAAGGCAGGTACTAAATCCTTCTTGTAGGCTTAGTAATAAGTTTAAGACAATTAAATAATCATTTTAGGACACATTTTTTTGAGCAACAAGTGTAGGCTGTATGATTTAGTCCTCATTTGAAGTCACACAAAGGTTAGAAGACATAATTTGCAAAAAGATTCAACTTTGAGATCATATAAATACCTAATGTTAGCATATCTATTGTAGCCATCACTTTTGAGAAGGGACTAAAGAAACACTATTCACTATAGAGATCCCTTCAAATGAACAGAGCTCAAAACTTTGAGGAGGTTAAAGTAAAGTGCCAAAATACATAGTCTTGAAAGAAGCATAATTTATCCTTGAAGTGACTATCAAAAAATAGACCAGACAAATAAAATCTTAAACATTATATATGTAAGAAAATAAGTCCAAATCATGCAAACTAAGGATCATCATCAGGATTAAAACATATAAACTTGAGTGATTAGACAAGTTTAAAGCCTAACGACATGGAATATTCAACTTACCATGCTTTAGAATTCTTGAAATTGTAAGCATCATATTTTATAGATATTTTAGTTTTAAGTATGCTCAGTCTATCTATCTTTGCAACATACAAAAGTCTAGCAAAATATTAAAGTTGAAAGTTCTCACACAACTCAAATAAATATCATACCTCAAAGTTGTCTTAAAACATCAGAATTCAAAGATCTTTCAAAACATCAACAACAAAAGATGTCAGATCTTAGAGATCTCATAAAACTTAAATTTCTCAAAACTTCAAACTTATAATGTGTCACACAACTTTAGATATTAAAGGTCTCATAAAACATCAGCAACTCAAGAAGTTAGATTTAAAGTTTAATAAAAATGTAAAACTTAAGTTTTCTCAAAACATCATACCTCAAAGGCCTCTTAAAATGTCAATAGTAAAATAATAAACCTCAATGATCTGATAAAATATCAGTAACAAAAAAAATATGAGATTCAATGTTTTACAAATTTAATAATCATAATTGAAAATATTAACTCAAAATATCTTAATTCAAAGTTTCATCAAAATGTTAGATTGAAATTTTTATAAACCCTAAATATGTAATTGTCAACTACTCAAAACATCAAACCTCAAAGGTCTCCGAAAATGTTGATACATTAAAACTTCAAACCTTAAAGGACTTATAAAATTTCAACTACTTAAATGTCAAACTTAAAGTTTCACAAATGTTAAACTCAAGTTTTAAAGCGTGTTAGGGCCTAAAAATGTCTTATTTAAATTTTTACAAAATGATAGGCTAAACACCACATGAAATGTTAGATTCCAAGTCTGGCAAAATGAAAGGCTAAGCAACTTATAAAATAACATACTAAATGGCTCACAAAATGATAAACTATTTTCCTCACAAAATGACAAGCTAACTTCCTTAACTTCAATCAAGTCCCACAAACATCAAAACAATGGCCTCGTAGAACAACATACCAAATGCCTCATAAAAAAACGTGTTAAAGGCCTTGAAAGTGTCAGATCAAAGGCCTTACAAAAAAGAGTACATATCTTGTAAAATGACAAGATAAACATCAGGTAAAGCTCCTCAAGAATTACTATAAACGAAACACCTCACACTTAATGTCAAACAAAAAACTAAGCCTGATACGACTTGAAAAACTAAGCCTTACACAAAGTAGAATACCAAGCCTAATAAGAAAGTGAAAGACCTCAGGCCTAATGAAAAACTAAATTTCTTAGACTTAACACCCAACAAAATACCAGGCTTGACATAAAGCAAAATCCTAGGCCTAATAATAAGGGAAAGACCTTATTAGACCTAACAACAAGTGAAAAACCTCAGGCCTAAAAACAAGTCGAACATCAAGCTCAACATCAAGTAAAACACCAAAAATAATGACAAGTGAAGCATCATAGGTGCTAATGGCAAGTGAAGCATCGTAAGAGCTAATGAAAAGCAAAATATCAAGCCTAATGATAAGCAACACACAACAAAGCTAACGCCAAGTAAAGTGACAAATTAACAAACTTCAATAGCTATATTGCCTTATGAAACAAAAAGCTTATAATGTAACATACCTACATATTTTCAAATGTACATAATTTCTAACAAAATGATCACAATACAATATACCTACTTAACATTATGTTTCAAAGTGAAAGCTTCAACCTAAAAACATGCCCACAATTGAAGTTGAGGAGGCTATTAATAGATACATATCAAATCTTTTTAGCCTTATGGTTAAAAGAGAACTTAAACACCTAAGATTTTCTCAGCATTTGCATGGGATAATGATAATTGGCATCCTATGCACTCACATGCCAGTATAAAAGGCAATCAGTATTTTCAAGAAAAAGGACTTTGTTCATACTCTTTTTTCTCACTAAATATTTTATTTCTGTATCTAACTTTACTAACCTGTATGTTGGTGGTCTAACATCGAAAACACTTCAAGATTTAGTTCTACACATTTGTCTGGAGGAATACTATTCCAGACTCATTCGAATTCTCCAACTCACTATAGCAAGTCTAATCTTCAATGTTTGAACCCAAATTAGACCACAAAATTCAAAACATACAAAAATTATACTATACAATAAGTCAAATGGATTTCTTTATATCTACGGTATCTGTAATTCTGAGCAACTATTATATTTTCATTTTTTCGTTAAATATAGTAGTAAACTTCAAAACTTTTATGTATCCTAAAAATTTTCTTCAGCTTTTCTGTATTTAAGAACAAATATCGTCAATAGAAGAACTACTTTTGTAAGGATTCTGTGCGAGTTTTATAATTAAGCATATTTCCCTTATCTTCTATAACCAAGGACTTCATCAATTGAAGTAAAGTTACCAATTATAAGAATTGCGAGTACGATTGAAATAGCAGATCGTAATCGCCGTCATTATTACTGCAACAAGCCGATGGTAATGGATAACCAAAATTTACACATGTTGCAGCTCTTGACGAGGCAGATTGCAACACTTTTTACTGTCGCAACTGAGCTGCAAGATAGCTATTGCTTTGTTGTGGTAACGAAGCATCGCACCTCCTCTTCTGTGAAATACATACAATTCATCTATGACCATATGGAGTTTTGTATATGTATTCTCACTCAAACGCTCCGCTCAAAGCTATTTCTCAGTTTTCTAAAGTTCTACAAGATGGTCTTAATCCTGATGACTGCATTTTCTGCTTAAAGAATGCGCTAATACTAAAGCATTGCTCGAAAGGAAGCAATTATATCACATTGTTATTGAAATGTATAACATTTTCAACCGCCAAATGCTTAGTACAGCCATGCCCTTGACCATTAAGCTACATTCCCAATTTTCATCATAAATTTTGAGGTTCATCTTCCTTTCATGAGTAGAATCTTAATGAATCTAAAATTAAACCTGTATCATAGATTCTTTACTACTCAAGGTACACCAGAATCAGAAAACTATCTACTTCAAGAAAAGTCTTAAGTTCGAATTAGAACCTCTATTGAAGAAAGAAAACTTAGAACCTCATATGTTAATCGAAGTAAAAATAATTCTTTGTTTATGGCGACCCACTTTGTGTGAACTCTCCTTTGCCTTCCTTGTACTGTCAGAAGACTATGTGCTACAACCACACGCGCGCGACCTTATATTATATACTCTTACATGAAGTAACTAGGGCTTATCTCGATGGAATTATGTGAGTGTTTAGTTTAGTGTTTAGTGTTCTTCCATGAAGAAACAGTAACTTGAACTTTTACCACTAGAATATGCCTCTACTTGGCACATAATTCGAGCCATTTTTTAACTACTTGGACATGTTTATCAGCCATCAACAGTTACGTTCTAACATCTAATCATATATATATTATTACTTGGACAATTTCTACGAGTGTAAAAGATGCTCGAAACGTGTTTCAAACGAAAGAAAAAGAGCTAGCCTTTGACATGACTAGATTGAGACACCACGTACATCCAGTTAAGCCGCATAATTCCTGTAAATCATGTCTCCACAATAGAGGAAAAAGGTTAACGAAAAGAATTAAATATACCTAGTTCTGAGGCGTAAAAGCATGTGTCATTCAAATCCAAATTAAGGTTTCCATCTAGAGTTTGAAGAAAACTACCAGTGGAAGCAAGATCAAGAAATGAAGATGAAAAGAGAGCCGGATAGGGTCAAATTTCATTGTTCAAATTAGTTTTCTCCTTCAAAATTATTGTGGACAGAAAAAAGCCTAATTTGAGAGGATATCAGATCAGACTTTCGGAGGGCAAGAAACAAATAATAAAATAACTGAGCTTGAACATTCGATTTCCTCAAAAGAAGTAAGACCGTGAAAGGCTGTGTCCTACGTTATGAGTTGACGGTTCCCTAAAACAAGCTCATAAGAAACGGCACCTGAAAATCTTGACCTGGAATTGATTGTGAGGCTGCAACTCCCATGTCTACTGACCACAGATTAGTGCAGTGTCCGCATCGGATGGTCACTATCTCACACATACTGCTCCATGGAACACTTACCTGTAGAAATCATAAGCTATATACGTATAAAAAGAAGTTGGTAACAAGAAAATGTTTAGAATTTATGATCTTCATGTTCTCTCTGATAAAATGGTAATCGGAGAGGCGTGAAGGAAACTTCAACATGAAAAATTAAGGGTACAGCCTCATACAGGGCTCTAATTGCTGCATCATCGAAGTGCCGACTTCCGATCGATTCAGTCTAAGACCACTTATATGTACTTTGTTTCATCCACTTTGTAACCCTTTACTCATATTGGAAACCTAATGTGTTTCTTTCAGCTTTCTTTTCCCGGCCCTCTTTTTTCTCTTTCTTTTCGGGTAAGAGTTTCAGTGGATTTTCACGTAATATTTCAAGAAATAAACCCTAGCTAGACCTTCAGTCCATGGGAAAGTTGATGTGAGATCTCGTCTTAGTGATATTTATTTTAACGAGACAATAGAATGAAACACGAAAATGGCCAAAGGTGGAGACAGACATAACTGGAAGAAAAAACAACCAATGAAGGATGTACACTTTCGCCATTCTAATTAGTTGAGTGACGTTGCACATATTTTAGATCTAATTTTTTCACCTCATGAACAAGTAAAATTGAGATCTCAGAAGAACATAAAAAAGTCAAATATCTGTAAATTCCACTTTCGAAGAACTTCACGTAGATCTGCTAACTAAAAAGCCTCACCGCAAGAAGAATACTGCAAAAGTTGCAAGACATGTAACACACTTGCTCAGATTCAAGGTTGTATGAGTTCAACATCTTCTCTCAAGGTTTACTGTTATCAAAGCTAACTATTAGTTGATTAATGAAGGCTATCTATTACGTTTCTCTGGATAAGGAAAAGAGATATCAAAGTCTTGCAAATCTAATAACCGAAAGCATGTGTTTAAACAACTATAAAACGACATAAAATCCATGAAGGAGATAACACAACACCAAGAGTGGAATATATGGAAAAGTAGACAGCTAAGGCACAACATTACAAAGAAGCACTCTGTGTGTGTTTCTGCGTATCTATATGCAACTGCGTGCGCGTCTGATGTGTGATAGACAGGGAGAGAAGGGTGTTACAATTATTGGTTGAAAAAGATCAGAAAGTAAAGATGAGCAAGTTGATAGGAAGAAATAGTAGGGGACCGGAATAGATGGGAATGAAAGAGTATGAGAGATGGCAAAGAAAGAAAATTAATGATTTTTGTAAGAGCAAAATTTGTGAACTAGGGAAGGAGAAAGAGCATTAGGTTTTAGAAAAACTAAGAAGGAAAGGCTTTGGCAACATTTTTTGTCCAATTCAAATCATACTAACTATAATGGTGTAATATGATGGTGACCTTCACCTCCTCTACAGCCAGGCTAGTTATGTGTTCGAATGATATCTAGACCTTACACACAAATGCACATGGCAATAGACTTGTTCTTTCATACTTTCTAATCTATTTAGACACTTCCACAGGTCTTTCCGATCTCTATCAATTTATACCCTTGAGAACTTTTCAAGTATAGACAAAGTTTAGGAAAGAAACATGAAATAAATTACCACAATGAAAATTTTAATTTCCTATAGTCATTTTGTGAAGATTTGAAAATTTGTAGTTGTACGTCTTAATCTTTGAACTTAACGTTAGTATTTTACACCATGTAGAGCGAGAAACTCCTGTCTCTCCCTAAAAAGCATCACCTTCTCTCTTCCAAATTTTGGCCTCCTCTTAACCTAACATCCGGTTTCGCCTACCTCTCCATCCCCCCTTTTTCAACCAAACTTTCGGACTCATCTCCAGCCCCTCCTTCTGTTCCTAAAACCTAGAAACAAGTTGTTAGTGATACTTATCTCACGCACCTGATTTACACCCCTCCTGTGGACATGGATGGTAAGCTTGTTGTCTATCTCAATATTGCAGTCCTCTAGAATGGCGCAAACAATTGGAAATCTACTATAGTCGAATTTTTCTATAAGCAACGCCCAACCTTTGCTTTGATATCCAGATGGGCTCATAAATACTGAAAAAATAGGGGCCTAACGGATGTACTCCTCTCTGAAGACGGGTTGGTTCTTTTCACCTTCTCTACCTCAGCTGCCGCTCACAAGATCCATGAAGAAGGTCCATGTCACTTCAGGAATCAACTTATTTTCCTACAGATATGGCAGCCGGGCGATACTATTAAGATTATAAACATGCTGTTGCGGATTAATTTTCATAACGTTCATCTTGAATATTGGTCTACCCAAGGATTGAGCTCCTTAGCTAGTTTCATAAGGAAGTCATTATATCTAGATGAACCTACAACTACAAAGAAACGGCCTAAATTTGTGTGAGCATTGATATCTCTAAGTAATTCCCAACAAAAATCCCTATCATGCACTTTGGAGAGGATCGTAAATTATGGGAAGACCGCATTGCCATCTCCTATCACTAGAGACCTCCAAAATCTCAGGACAAAATCTGGAAACCTACATGGAGGTTATTTACGACTGGAACATATTAGGAGCTCATAGGCCTTGAAGAAGACAATAGAGCATGGACAAATAAGATAACGTAGCAACTACCCAAGCTAATATAGAACCTTCCCAGACCTCTCCCACAACAACCACTCATTCAATTGACCAGCCGCTTATGGAACCATCAAAAACTAGTTTTGAAACTTAGACTCCTTCTGCACCCCACAACCCCCCCACTAGCTTGAATGCAACAAACTTCCGCTCTGCTGATAAATCTAATAGACTAGACTCTTAAGCAGACATCCTGCCCAACTCTGATATTATCCCTGCGACTAATTCATGTGAGACCTATCCTAGCACTTCTTTAATTTTTGAACTTGTTCACAATTGTGCTACAATAAAACCACCCTTGAACACTACAACAACTCTTCCAAGTAATCCACAACATAGAATGGTAGAACCGGAAGACCCCGACAAGTTCCATAGTGTTGTACGTAGGAAATCCCAGTGGAGCATAGGAAGAAGCTCCAAAACCATCTCTCCCTAATGTCCATCTTAACCTGGAATGTACATGGAATAAACTGCCCCCAAAAACTCTCAGCCTTAAAAGATTTTTTATGGCGTGAAAAGCCTCTCATTGTTGCCTTACTTGAAACCAAACTCAAAGTAGATAAACTCGACAAGCTCAAAATTTTGGCCCCACTTGGAACATGATTTCCAACCACAACCACCATGCTTTTGGATGGATAATCATCTGTTACAAAATTACAAACATCAAAGTTGACCTACTAGATTCCACTGACCAATCTATCCACCTCAATGTCTCCTTCTTATGGGAGCATATTGATCTTAACCTCTCGTTCATCTATGCTAGAAATTTTGGATTCCAAAGATGTCTTTTATGGAACAACCTCCAACATCTTAGCAATTCCATCTCTAAGCCTTGGTTGATCTGTGGAGATTTCAATTCCAATCTATATGCCTCGGAAGCAAAAGGCCATGCAAACCTGAAAATTATTTAATTGGTTTCAAGGATTATGTTAATGCTATTGGTGTGACATATCTCAAACAGATTGGACACCTTTATACATGTTCTAACAAACATAATTCGAACTAATTTATTTGTAAGAAGCTTTATCGAGCTTTAGTTAATGACATTTGGCTGGGCCATTTTCCTTAAAGCATTACCTCCTTTATAAACCCCCTGTTTTCATATCATACACTATGTTAGTTACCAACCTCTTCCAACAAAGTGCCCAACGTTTTTCCTTCAAATTCAATAATTATCTTGCTGACGAACCTGAATTTGAGGAGGCTTGTAATGAAGCAGCAGAACTCCACATTGTGGGTACACGCCAGTACCATTGTTTTTGTAAGCTCAAATACATCAAAGAAAAAATCAAGGCATTGAATTCTTGGAAGGGCTCTATGATCCAGGCAGTAGAATCCTCCCAGCGAGAGTTGGAATATATTCAAAATCAGAATTCTTGTTTACCACTCGATCAACTTCTGTTAGACAAGGAAAAATAAGCTCTCACTAACTACATGTAGGCAGTAAAAAATCATTCATCTATTCTTTAATAATGGGCACGAATACATTGGCTTAAAGATGGAGACATATGTATCAACTTCTTCTTCAACACAATCCTAGCTGGGAAAAACCATAATAAGCTCTACTCCATCAAGTCTTAGGAGGGCATTCTCCTTCGCAAGCCTCAGGGCATACAGGTTGAAGCTATCAGCTACTTCCCCTCCCTTCTGGGCATTCCTAGTCCCTCAAATGTCTCACTCACTGATCTATAACAGTTCAATGAGAAATCAGAGGAAATCAAATGAATGGAGAAAATCATTCGAGAAAAGAAGTCAATTGGGAAACCAAAAATGACATGAGATAATATTACCTTATAAGGAATTAGTTACTTAAGGAATTACGAGAACTAATTATAGGCACATTAAGTTTTGCCAATATCTGTTTGAGTTAACATTGCCCCCGATGGTATCACATCATTGAAGAATAAAGTGTTCCAATTTTGTGTGGATCAATTAGTGACTATGATCATAGATGATATATTGAATGTATTCGAAAAGTTGAGAAGAATATTTTTAATAATTAAGGAAATCTTACATATCGTGAAGGTAGCAACAATTATATGACAAGTTCAATAAGAGTGAATCTTAGCTTGATCAAATAAAATGTTGGCTCACATAGTATTTAAACATGGCATATTGGGAGACTCAAACAAAATAAAGGTAATGATGAAGTGAGAAACTCCAAGGAATATATAGGAGATCCGAAGTTTACTAGAACTAGCTATATATTGGATATTACTAGAAATTGTTAAGGAGTTTTTACTAATATTAGCCCCTTTGACACAAATGTGTGAGGAAAAATATGTAAATTGTATAGCTGATGAATGTAAAGAGATTTTTGAGGAATTATAACTTCAACGTTAATTATATCGTTTGGATTTGGAGATTATGTAATAGATATTGATGTTTTGTACCAAAGATTAAGATACAATCTATTGCAACATAACAAAGTGATTTCATATGCATCGAGACAATTAAAGTCTCACGAGTTGAATTATTCAAAACATGATTTAGAACCTGTTGCATTAGAAATTACTTTGAGAGCTTGGAGACATTACATTCACAGTGAAACGTTTTGGATATTTATACATATACAAATTATTTAAGTTGCAGGTAATTATTGAGTTTGAAAGGATTAAATATAAGATTAAGACAATGGATAGAATTATTGAAAGATTATGATTGTGCAAATAAGTATTTCCCAGTAAAACTAGTATTGTAATATGAAGCATTAAACAAAAAATTCAATAACGGTGTAACACAAATTTAGATATTGAGGTTACTAAATCTAGAGCAATAAGGAGTGTAGAATGTCGAGTTAAATTTTGGGCAAATCAAAGTATTATTAGCTATTGCAATTTAAGATCAGTTTCACATGAAAGATTAGCAAAGCCCAAATTGGTGATTCAGAATTTATGAAGCTTACCGAGAAATTGAAAATGAATTTAAATTTTGAGTTTGAATTGGAAAATGATACTTTGTGATTGAAATAAGAAGCATGTGTACCCGATAAAGATGATTGAGAAAAGAGATTTTTGGATAAAGTACAAATAACAACCTAAGCTATACATCCTAGTAGGAATACACCAAACTAGTACTTAACGACTAAGGATGTAGAAGTAAGTGATTGCATAACTATTGGAGATATGCTTAAAGTTTATATTTTGGAGTTCATAGGAATATGAAGTCAATGTATAGTTTTAATTGACTTTAAGCATTACAATCATTATCACAGTGATATCATTAGAATATCGTATAAAGTGTTATATGATAAAAAGAGTTGTTCGCCTTTATATTAGAATGAATAAGGTCAAAAAATGGTTGAAGGCTAGAATTGATGCAAGATACTGTTGATAAGTGAAATGAATCTGTAATAGAAATTAAATGATTCAAGAAAGATAAACAAGTTAGGTGGATCAACATCGAAGGTATGGAATAAAGTGAAACTTGCAAGTAATACGATATATATAGATCTATTGAGGAACCAGTTAAAATAGTGTGATAACTGAATAAGTACTTGAAAGATCGAGTGATTTCATTGACTATTGTCAATTGGAAGAAATTATTTGAGTGATGAAGTTAAATGGGAAACGGAGGAGGATATGAGGAAATAATATCCCTGCCTTTCTCATCGATCAAATAAGAATTTCGAGGATGAAATTTATTAAGGAGGAAAATTGTAACATCCTATTTCCATACTAAGGGTTAGAACCCCAGATTTGCGTAATTAATAAATAGCAATGAGAGATTAGAAAAATATATTTCATGTTCATGCATAATGTTAGCAAATACACATATGAAATTTTATTATTACACACATTAAATTGATTGTACATGTAGTCATTGACATTTTCCAAGTATAATTGATCTATAAATGTGATTATATTTGGAATTATGGTTCATTTGTAATAAAAATTGATGTGGAGAGTATACTTGCTGATTTAGAATTTTTAGTTAAATTTAGAAAAATTTTTAAAATTTTGGGTATTTTTGCACTAGGAAAATTTTCAAGTGACAAGATAATTGATAAATGGTGGTAAAAATAAGTGTCAAATGATTTTTTTTGTAAAAGATTTTTTTACAATGTCATTGAAAATTTAGAGATAATTGGAGTAAAATTTGGAATTGATTGGACTAGTTAAATAAGAGAACCTAGGATAAATTCATAGAAATTTGACAAGTGGCAAGTGACAAATGTCACTTACCAAGCCAAGTCTTAAAGCCCACGTTTTTTTTAACTTTTGAAAGACCATCTTGTTTATCTCTTATGATTGCCTTATGCTTTCTTCTTCTTCTCCATTTTCATTTTCTCCACTCACTCTGACCTCAACATTGAAGACCACTCTCACCTCCATTCGCTAGCATCATTTTGCTATCTTCTAATATGTCACTAAAGACCTATCCCCACCAGCTATAGAAAGATGAAGATCGTATGATGCTTGAGAGTTAGGGTTAAGTGATATTTTGAAGATTTTTAAGCTAAATCAAGTAAGTTATGCTTTAACTATCATAGGTATGGTAAAATGAAGCTAGAGTGATAAGTAAATTAAGATGATGACTTGATTATGCAATTTTTATGTTTATGTCATGGGTGATGAAAATTTTATATATATGTCTTGCTTTTGTATATGTGTATGATGATTAATGACCCATAAACTGTTATAGAAATGATTTTAAGGTAGAACGATCATTATAATGGTGTTGGATGAGTGCAAAAAATTGATGATGAATGGGAACATATATATGTTCTGTTTTTGGGTTAATGATCAAATATAGATCATGATTTGTTTATGAATGATATTGAGTTAAAGAAGAGTTGAGAATGAAGAGGAAATGAAGTAGAAAAGATGATCCAGGTACAAGATGTGTTAGATGTAAAATGTTGGAAGTTATAAAATTTGGAAAATTGGAAGAGAATGCTGGAAAATATTAGTAGTAACATTTCCACTAATTAAGCTTCTGTATTTTAGCCATAACTTGTTATGTAGTTATCCAAATTAGATGGATTTTTATTTAGATTAAATTCGAGACATATGGATATATTTTGTATGAAGAAATAGAAATTGAATTCTGTCTATAAGAATTTCAAATTTTGGCCTAAAGTTGAGGTTTTGGAGTCTGACGTGATTTGGGAAGAGTCCGCAGTATTTTAGGTATAACTTGCAAAATATTGAACCAAATTGCATGAAATTAGTTTCATTAAAAACTTAAGACATAAGGGAAAAAGTTTTTAGAAGAATTTTTGGCTTAAATTCTTCATTTTCATTGTCAAAATGACCGTGTAAAATTGACCCGAAAGTCTATTTCGGGAAGAGTTGGAAGAAGTTGGTGTAACACCAGACTCTCTAAGCCTTTTATATTGTGCTATACTTGGAGATGCTATTGTATACTGATACATACATGGTTGTATATGAGTTCAAAGATGTATGTAAGTCCTTTGGGTATATATGTTAATGATTTATAATGTTATATGCCCTTACATGAACTTAGAGTTCATCGGTATGCGAAATCTTGGAGATTTTCGACATATAAGCTTTTAAGTGTGTAAAACTGAGTCCATGGGATGGAGATGACCATGGTAGTTGAATTAAATGTGTTCTAATGCCTTATAGGTGATTAGACATGATTTATAGGCTTATCAGACACATAGAAAGTTTAATTGGAAAAGTTGATGTACATAAGGGCTTATTTGTAAATTGTTAAAAGTTAAAAGACTTAAATGTGATTTTTCAATTCTTAGAGGACCAATATCTAATTTTATAAAGTTAAGGGGCTTAATTATTATTCTCAAAAGTCCGAGGACCAAAATTAAAAGAAAAGTTTGGTGATTCCCAAATTTTGGACTTAATTGTAAATTTAGGAAAAATTTGGAGGGTAAAATGGTAATTTCACATAACCTAAGGGCAAAAAGGTAATTTCACCAAATTTTGGTCAAAGAAGAGTCAATATTCTAGACCCTTCTCCATGTAAGGTCATGCACCCCATTACTAAAGACTTAAAACATGTTTTAATTAAAAGAAAGGAGAAGAAAGAAGAGAGGAAGAGAAGACCAATTTTTGGCTACTACTAAACCCTACCCCTTTGTTTTGATTCTCTAACCCAAATCAAGGTGTCATAAGCTAATGTGGGGTCAAGGAACTCAAATCTATTATTAGATTTGAGAAATTCTCAAAGGATTTGAAGATATCACCAAAGGAAGGTTTAGGTAAATTTTGTCTCATCTATCTCTACGTTAGGATTTTGAGTTTGGTATTAAGATAAGTTGTTCTCCACCCTTGAATATGCATGAAATATGGTTTAGAGGAATGAAATGTGTCATGTAGATGGTTCTTTAAGCCAAAACCAAAATGACCTCTCTTTGGTGAAAGTTTGTGAATTTTTGAATAACTTTTGGAATTGGTGGTCTAAGTAAATTCTATGGTGTTAATTGTACATGTATAATGTGAATTGATTATGAAAAATGAAGAATAAGTATGTTGGATAGGCTTGGAAGAAATGATGGAAGAAGGAATGGATGAATGTGATGAATTGTATAGTTATGATGAATATGGCTTAAATGAAGGATTGGATTGAATGGAGTGGTGAAATGTGTTGTTGATTGGAAGTATTTGTTATATAACAAGATAGGAGCATGAATTACCATGATAAAGCCTTGAAAATATGACTTGAAAATCATGCACATTAGGTATTTGATGAAATGTCTAAGTAAACTTGGCTTAGGATTTAAGGATTTGTAATGATATACATTGAAAGCTACTTTCATGTTTACTTAAGAGTAAACTTGAACTTACTTAGATTGATGAATAATAGCCTAATATGCTTGGATAAAAATGTGCTTAATTATATTTTGAAATGAGTAAGTATTGGACTAAAGGCATTAAATGCCTTAGAAAATGCAAAAGAAAAGCTAATGTGAATAGTAAGGAAGTAACCATATGAGAAGCTTAATGGTCAAATCCTATAGCTTAAAGAGAGCGATATTGTGTTTTATGCACTTATGTGATGGTGTATAAATATGAAATTCATATTTAAGTAGTAAATACATTGTATGTTCTTTTTTTATGTATAAAGGCTTGGAAGTTATGAATCGAGGAGCTCGTACCTATGATTGTTGAAGCTAAGGTAATGTACATCTTCTTTTTAGGTGAGTTGGGCAAACTATATCTCTTAAATAGGATTAGAACATCCTAAGACATTCATGATGACTTGTATTTGAATTTTGAACTTAGGTAATGCATAGTAGAATTGAATCTCAAATAGATGCTAGTATACTTGTGTATTTAATAAATGACATTGTTTTGAAACTAATGTTTTTATTACATATTTTGAGAAATGATATTGTTTTCAACAAACCTGCGCTTGAAGTACAAAGGACAATGTTTTATTTTATGAAACTACATTTTTAAACAACTTTGCATTTGGATTGCAAAAGATGACTTTATTTCATGAAATAATGTTTTCTAATTTACTTATGCATAAATGAGTCACATATGCTGCATAATTTTGCTCTCTTTTAGCTTAGAGCCATGACAAGGTTTCATTTTATCGATTGGATCAATAAATATAGGCATAGTGCCTTACTTGATTTTCGTACTTAATTTTTGTATATGATTTTTGAGGTTATTGAGGAAACGATTGGCCAATCGTGTACTAGGCACAACTGATTAAGCGACCCCTGTACCTTTGATGTTGATACATAAAAGTCGAGTCTCCGTATTAATACCTTTTACGGTACTTACGGGTGATTCCACACCTAGGGTCTGGACACCGACGAGGTCATCACCTAGGGTCATAACGCTCTTATCGACTGTAGCTCAGACACACCACGAATAAAAGTCAAGCCAACACCAAGAATCGGTGGGTGTACACACTAGTTTGGCCAACTAGTGGTGTCACACATGATTATTTTGGCTTATTCTAGGATTTGTTTTCTAATGACTTTTGATTTATACATGTGATATTTTCTTGCTTTTGTCTACTGAAACTGGAGTCTATGTTCACTGGATGAGTGATTAATAAACTAGGCCTACGTGGATCCTAACCATTATATATTGAGTCATAGCTAGGCCTATATGTGATATATGTTTCACTTCATAGGTTATCTACACCGTCTTGGTATGTATCGAGTTCTATTTGCGATATATATTTTTTCCTGCTCACTGAGTACATAGTGCACTCACCCCCCTCTGCTTTCCAACCAGGCAGGTTAATTTAGTTAGCTTGAAGTTCTGAGTAGATCGTGCGGTTTTTTTTACATTATTATCGCACATGGGTAGTTTCTATATTGGACTTTAGTTGCATAGTAGCTCATGAACTGTTTTACTGTTTTTGTTAGATTAGTTATGTTACTATGCTTTATGACTTTATAACCTGACTATTTTGTAGTTTGTAAAAGATTTTATGTATGAACTTTTGATACTATTGTTGAGATTGCTTTTGAGTGGACTTAAAGTCCTGAAATTATTGTAAAAATTTTTATGTAAGTATAGAAGTGTGTTTAAAATTGTTTGCAAGTATTTGATTGAATTTTGGGATTTTTAAAATACAACCGTTGCGTTGCCCAAATTTTTTAACAAAAAAAGGGAAGAGATGTTCAGTTAGCCTTGCACAGTGGGATTAAGGATATCGTGAGTGTCCTTAACTCAGTTATACGGCAGTTGTCATGGGCCCGATGTGGTACCGGGTGATGACAGAATGTAAAAAGAACAGCCAACATACAAGGAAAAATATACCTAGCAATGAAGTTTTGGACAAGAGAAGCGTGCAGAAAGAAAGAAAGAAAGAGAAGTACTGAAGTCATATAGAAAACAGAAAAAAAAAAAAAAAAGAAAAAAAAAAGGAGAGGAACAAGAGGAGTGGAGGATGTTTTCCAAGATGATGATGTCATGGATAAATAGGTAGATGGTAAAGTAAGACAGTATAGGTTGTTTTGAAATAAAATAAGTGGGTGATAGGTATGGGTTATATGTTAGGCCGTATATTATGGATCAGTCCATATGGATAGGGATGTCAAAAAGGGCCCGACTTGACCCGATTTTGTCCCAGGTTGATCGAGCCATGGGCCTACCATGGTTGGCCGAATTGAACCACAGGTTAAGGTTGTTGAGCCTGGCCCAGCCTGTGACCCAACCGTTACTTCAAAAACGAAATCATTTTTTAAGTTTTTAAAAAATAGATATATATGATGAGCTGGGTTGGCCCAACCTGCCTAAACCAGTCAGACTACGAGTTAGAAAGTCTGTGGTCTGGTCAGGCAACGGGTTGACCCATCCCAACCCGCCGCCCCATGAGTCACCATGGAGTCTTGACCCAGGCCCAGCTCGATTCATTGACGTCTCTACATGTGGATGCCTACATGTCTATTAATTTTTTACGTGGAAAACGATGTCATAGCCAAAGGTACTTCCATCGGCCAAATCAACAAAATGCTAGCAAAAATAACTATTTAAACCAAGTTATTAGGTTTTCTCAAATGTTAGTTACTTAATTGAAATTTTCTTAATAGATTTGGCACTTTAGAATTTGTTGTCCAAATATTCAAAAAGTGTCAAACATATAAAATTAAAGTATTTTGCCATTAAGGAGGAAGTTAAAAATGAAAAGTATGTATTAAGCATATTAGTATTAATCTAATGATAGTAATTATGTAAAGTAAGGATTTGAAATCAAAGATATTTAAGGACCATATGCATAGAACCGAATGATACTAGCACTTTGACCTTATTTTATATATTTATTACTCTACATTAATGATTTAATGATTTATGATATTATATACAATTGTATTTTCATATTTTAAGAGGCAAGTCTAAGAGATATAATTGTAGATTTATGGACCTAGTATGATGAGTAATGAATGTTGTAGTATATAGAAGAAAGTATATTGTATAAATAATATATAATCATCATAATCTGCATTTATTAGTTTCCCTACAAATTTACTTATGTTGAACTTTCATAATTTTTGGTTGCACAGTTGAAGTTATGCTATTTAATTATATGATTATCTGCAAAATAGGAGAATGTTATACTATACCTAATATTTGATTAACTAATTATGTTTAAAGTCCAATTAATAATTAAATAGCTAAATAATCCTAATCACTCACTCAGTTACATAATGAACATATTGAATTAAATTATAAAGGATATAAATTGGTCCTTTTCTTACCCATCAAGATTTATAGTTACCAAACATAAAATGATATATGAAAAAGTATTTGTAGATAAGAAAGCATCAAGAGAGAGAAATTAAGTGGTTGCAAAATTTTAAAACATGTTAGTTTTTATCAAATTCTTCAAATACATACATATTTTAAATTGTGAAATTGTATGTTCAATATCTTATTATTAATATTTTTGTTTTAGTTAATTAAGCTTTATTTCCCTATAAAATTAAGTTCGACATTTAATTTCAAACACATTATCAAATAGTTTTTTGGAAAAAGATTTCATACTTTGTAATTCTCCTTCGTCAGTTGTTTTTATACTATTAAGTATCATTTCAACAATCAACTTCCTTATATATCTATGCTATCTAGTATTGTCATAATATTACCATGAAACCCACCTAGACGTGCTATTAGAAAAACTTCCAACTCTCCCTTTGGAGCTTTAACTCTCACATGAATTAATTGATCATTTTTATATAAATTTTATTTGTTTAAATCTTTATTTTAAATTGTAAAATGTTGTTTAATTCTACTTTACCATTTTTATCTCAATAATTTAAAGTAGTGAGCCTACAATAAATTATATTTATATTGATAAAAATTGCTTAACTAATTTTTTCATTCTTTTATTACACAATTGTTCTAATTTTTGTCTTTTAATTAAAATAGAAATAGCCTATAAAATTTTTAATGTTATTTTTAAGAAAAAGTGATTCTCCGTAATAATAAAACATGGATCTTAATTTATGTAAGTTGGTAACTTGTATTTGTGATAATTTATATTAAAAAAAGGTATGCTTATGTCAAGGAGGAAATGTCACAAAAAATGTTTGAATTTTTATTAATAACATAAATATTAAGTTTGAACCTAGATAACAGGCTGAATCGGGCTTAGAACCTAGATAACAGGGTCGAGTTTGAGTTTAAGCCCGATTAACTAAAAGCAGTCCGAGCCCAATAGGGCTTAACCAAATTTTTTAATTTAAAATATTAAAATGACGTATGTCAAAGTCGGACCAACAGAATGATTGACGCGTATAAAGTATAAACAATTCAAAATCTCCACCCACGCGAGGAGCGCAACAAAGCCCAAATACACACTCACGGTCCACTTGCTCGTCACACCGCCTGCTCTCTCTGGGCACACTTGGGCAGATAATCTATTCCCCATTTCTCAGCTGTCTTCTTCTAAATGGAATCCCACCAGCTCTTCTCGTCCCTGTCTTCTCTTCATTACCCATCAACAACTTTTGCTCTTTCTGACCACACTTGGTCCAAATACTTGATCTTTGTATCTTTTGCCAACAAACCCAAGTCAAAACCCCGGGGTTTATGTTCCGTAAGAGCTATGGCTGGTTCATCCCAGACTGCAAGTGAAATCAAGAAGGAGAAGGAGGTCAAGCTCTGGGGAGGTAGATTCGAAGAGAGCGTGACTGATATTGTGGAGAAGTTCACTGAATCTATATCGTTCGATAAGGAGTTGTATAAGCACGACATCATGGGGAGTAAGGCTCATGCTTCTATGCTAGCCCACCAGGTTCCTTTTACTTAGTTGCTTCATTTTTTAAAATCTTTTGCAGTGCTTTTTTGGTTGAAAACTTTGCTCTCTATACTAGCTATGCTGCTGGGAAAATTTCCGTGGAATGGTGAGTAATAGTTGGTTGAGGCTTTTTTTTTGGGTCGTTTCATTGCCCTGAAAACTCTTTGGCTTTATAGAGTGTTTGATCACATCTAATGATGTTAATCAAGGTTAGGGCTTCTGGTCTAAGTTTTCTTTCCAGTTATGTATGCATTAAAGATTAAGATTTGTTTGTATTGCAACCAAATGATTAATGAATATGCTATTGCAATTGATATTCTTTTATGATTTTTTTTTTCCATTCACAAAAAAGCTGGTTCAGGAGAAATGGTGTTGATTTTTTACTGAATTACAAGGACTGGGTACAAGTCTTGATATTATATGTTAATTTAGTCTACCGCAATATATGTATGTTCTCTACAATGTTTTTTTTTTTTTTTTCAACCATCATAGTTCTTTCTAGTTTATGCCTTAGTAAGTAAAATGCATGCAATTAAATTTTCTATACCGATCTTGTAGGGACTCATAAGTAGCAGCGATAGGGATAAAATTATACAAGGTCTTGATAATATTCAAGAGCTTATTGAAGCTGACAAGTTTAAGTGGAGGACTGACCGAGAGGATGTGCACATGAACATTGAGGCAGCACTCACTGATATGATTGGAGAGCCTGCTAAGAAACTCCATACAGCAAGGAGTAGAAATGATCAAGTTTTGACTGACTTTCGCCTGTGGTGTCGTGATGCCATTGATAGGATTGTAGTTTGTATCAAATACCTACAGGTTGCATTAGTAAGTTTGGCATTGAAGAATAGGGAGCTTATAGTTCCTGGTTACACTCATTTGCAAAGGGCTCAACCGGTATTATTGCCTCATCTTCTGCTAGCTTATGTTGAGCAGGTACTAACTTGGCCATTACCTATTATTCTAGCTTGTTCACAAGTTCCGATTGCCTAACAATTATATTTCTGATAATTAGGTTGAGATTTGTTCAGATTTCTTTCTTCTAGTTCGTGTTGATGAGAGATTATGGACCCAATGTTGAAATATTGACCTGATATGCACATTTAAAGGATTTGCACAAAGTCAATTACAATGCTCTTGTTACTCATGAAATTGCCAGGGCAGTTAAATTACTATCAATGTTGTGTTGCAGCTTGAACGGGATACTGGTCGTTTACATGATTGTCAAGATAGGCTGAATTTCTGCCCTCTGGGTGCATGTGCATTGGCTGGCACTGGCTTACCCGTCAATAGGTTTATGACTTCAGATGCCTTGGGTTTTACTTCTCCTATGAGGAACAGGTATTGTGCTCCAGACAATTTATCTCTTTACACGTTAATGTTTATGCTTCTTTTTCAAAATTCATAAA
This sequence comes from Erythroxylum areolatum, assembly GCA_024520975.1. Taxonomy (NCBI): domain Eukaryota; kingdom Viridiplantae; phylum Streptophyta; class Magnoliopsida; order Malpighiales; family Erythroxylaceae; genus Erythroxylum; species Erythroxylum areolatum. The sequence continues at coordinate 13,440,802 of JANIJH010000006.1, forward strand.
TACCTTTCATATTGGACAGCCATAAGGATCATATGAAGGAACCTAAGTAATGCAGAGTTTTGAGTTAAAAGCTCCTTTAATTTGAAGTCCTCGTCTGGTTCTGATTTGTTGCACGGTGAAGTCTCTAGCTAGTTGGTCTTCGTCAAACATCTATGATATTGCTATACCTACATGTTATTGGTTTTGCAATTATTTTCCTCAAAAGAAACAAATTGATGTATGCTTCCCAAAATTTTAAACCCTGCTTTCAAACTTTTGCTCAGATGCTTCCTTGTATGCTGTGCATTTCATTGGTGTTGTGAGTTAAATATTTTTGGAAGGAACAGTTTTGATGCGGCTCAGTTCCTAAGAGGTCAGCTAATTGGCCGTGGCATCTCAGAACTGTAAAATTGTTGCCAGTGTGCATCATTTTACTCAACATACTTACCCTGTTACTTGCTCATGTACACTGAACTTCCTTGGCTACTTGGTCATGTTGATTATTTCTATATAGTATCGATGCAGTTTCAGATCGAGATTTTGTCTTGGAGTTTCTCTCTGCTAATTCCATCACAGCTGTTCATCTTTCTCGACTTGGTGAAGAATGGGTATTGTGGGCCTCTGAGGAGTTTGGGTTTATCACACCTAGTGATTCTGTGTCTACTGGAAGTAGTATCATGCCTCAGAAGAAAAACCCAGATCCTATGGAACTTGTTCGAGGAAAGTCTGCCAGAGTCATAGGAGACCTGGTTACCCTGCTTACATTGTGTAAAGGGCTTCCACTTGCTTATAATCGTGATTTACAGGTACTCTAACAAATTGTGGGGACTGCTAGTGCTGCCTATTTTTATGGCAGCAGGGACTGGCCTTCCATTGATTTTTTCTTTACAAATGTACATCTACATGCTTCTTTGCTAATTTTGTATTAGAGTGCGCTTGTATCCATTATGGAGTTATCCTCCTGTATCCTTTTCTTCTGGCAATTTTCTGCAGTTTTTGGAGATCAATTGTGATTCATCTTTTTACAGGAAGATAAAGAACCTGTATTTGATAGTGTGAAGACCATTATAGGAATGCTTGAAGTTTCAGCTGAGTTTGCACAGAACATTACTTTTAATCAGCACAGAATTCAGAAGGCTCTACCTGCTGGCCATCTTGATGCTACAACACTAGCTGATTATCTTGTGAAGAAGGCAAGCTTCAATTTTGCTTTTCTTTACCTTTGAAATAGCTAAAGTTCCTTCAATTTTCAAGCTTTAATTGTTCGATTTTGTGATTTGTTTGGATCCATTAGAACCAAGAGCCTCAAGCGAAAGATGATATGTTTGGCTACTGTACTTTCACCTTAATTTTCCTCACATAAAAGATAAATACATTTCTGTAGTATGACATAAATATCAACATCTAATTTCCATTTTTGTTCTACAGGGATTGCCATTTAGAACTGCTCATGATGTAGTTGGAAGGGCTGTTGCATTGTGTGTCTCAAAGAACTGTCAGCTTCAGGATCTAAGCCTTGATGAAATGCAGATCATAAACAAAGTTTTCGATAAAGATGTGTATGAATATCTTGGAGTAGAAAATTCAGTCAAGAAATTCAGCTCTTATGGTTCTACTGGATCGGCATGTGTTGCCGATCAACTGGATTATTGGGTTACAAAGCTTGAATTGTAGGGAAGTTAAGCTATTTTGAGAACATGGAAACCATTGAACGGGTTTAGTGAAACATTAGAACATTAAACAATGTGTGTTGTGAGAGCTTATTGAATAGGCAGACTCGAGTTAAGATTGTGGTTTATTTGTATTCGATTGTTAGGTCGTTTGTTATCGACAATCTGTTAAATTTTGAATATGGCCTTCCCATTTCCTAATTGATGTGCACTTGCTGTAAATCTGAATTCCATATACGCACCTATTAGGACCCGAAAATCCCAACAAGGTACACCAACATAAGAGAATTGAACAGTAAGGAATAAAGAAAAATAGAGAAGAAAAAGATGAGGAAAATTATGTTGTATTGATACGTTAGGTTTTAAGGGGTAGCCAACTTTTCCAGTACAAGTTTTTCATAACATAATTATCATGATATCTTCCTCACACCCTTTACAACTTTTATTCCCTTCTCTAACTAATTGTCCAACTCAGCACTTATATTTTCCTTCAAAATTTTCACACATTCTCCTAATTACTAATTTGCCCAAACCTTCTCTTCTTACTATACTGTTGATTATATCCGATTTAGGATGATAAGTTGAAGTCATATGAAAGGTCGTTCCCGACTGCTTAAACAGTTCCTGCCAAGAGCCACTCATAAACAACCTGTCTCTATCGAAAAGAATGACTTTGGGAAAACCATATAACTTGACTACTTCTCTGATGAAGACAGCAGCCACCTGTCTAGCTGTAAAGGGGTGCTTCAAGGCCAAAAAATGGTTGTACTTAAAAAGTCTGTCAACTACCACTAAAATAATGTCAACTTCTATGACTTTAGGCAATCCCGAAATGAAATCCATCGACAATTCTTCCCATACTAAGTTGGGTATTGGCAGCGGTTGTAACAACCCTATAGGCTTTAAAGCTAAATACTTGTTCTTTTGACATGCATCACAGGATAGAATAAATTGCTTAATATCGGACTTCATTCTCCTCCAATAAACTATCCTAGATAACCTCTTGTAAGTGCGGAAAAAACCAGAATGTCCACCTGAAGGAGTAGTGTGGAATTCCCCGATTAGTTTATGAATAAGTGATCCTGAATCGGGTAAAACCAACCTGTTTTCATAAAACAGGCATGAACCAATCAGTGTGAAAGGTGGATGACCATCCGGTCGGATTAAAAGGTCCTGAATTAACCTTTTAAGCTTCGAATCCTGCTGTACCAAGTCTTCCAGTTGGTCCAACTCCTCATGATAGCCCATAGATATAGCCTTTAGTTCCCCTTCAGCCCTGCTAGACAAGGCATCTGTTGTTTTGTTTTCAAGTCCCGATTTATAACGGATATCAAATTGAAATCCCATAAGTTTAGTAACCCATTTCTGTTGTTCTTCCCCCAAAAGTTTTTGATCAGTTAAGAAATGCAAACTTCGTTGATCCGTTTGAATAATAAAGTGTCTGCCTAGCAGATAATGCCTCCATTTCTGTACTACCATCACAATTGCCATCAACTCCCTTTCATAAATTGGTTTAAACTGATTACGAAGAAATAGACCTTGACTTAGATAAGCTACCGATCTGCCCTCTTGCATTAACACTATCCCAAGGCCTGTACCCGACGCATCTATTTCAACAACAAAAGTTTGGTGAAGTCCAGTAGAATCAATATAGGGGTACTAGTCAATATTTTCTTCATAGTCTCAAAAGCATTCTGTGCCTCTATTAACCATTCAAATTTATCCTTGCATAACAGATTAGTGAGTGGTTTTGCTATGCTGCCATATCCCTTCATAAACCTTCTTTAGTATCCGGATAACCTGAGAAATCCCTCAAAGCCTTCACAACCCTTGGAACTGGCCAATTCTGAATGCTTTCTATCTTAGAAGGATCAACCGTAATCCCTTCTACAAAAATACAATGCCCCAAATACTCTAGTTTATGCTGCCCAAAACTGCACTTCTTTAAATTGGCTACTAATTAATTTTCCACTAGCACTTGTAATGCCAATCTGAGGTGGGTAACATGCTCATCTAGGTTTTTACTATAGATGAGGATATCATCAAAGAATACAAGCACAAACCTCCTTAGATATGGTTTATACATTCGATGCATTAAGGACTGGAAAGTGGTAGGGGCAATAATTAGCCCAAAGGGCATGACTCTAAACTCATAATGCTCTTCATGTGTTCGAAAAGCTGTCTTGGGTATGTCTTCCTCTTTAACCCTAATTTGGTGATATCCCGACTTCAAATCAATTTTAGAAAATACCATGGAACCTCCTAGTTCATCAAAAATCTCGTCAATGCATGGAATTGGATATTTATCAGGTATAGTTACTTTGTTCAAGGCTCTATAGTAGACGCATATACGCCAGCCTCCGTCTTTCTTTCTTGCCAACAAAATTGGGCTGGAAAATGGACTAGTACTTGATCTGATCACACCAGAAACTAGCATCTCTTTCACCAAATTTTCTATCTCATTCTTCTGGTAAGAAGGATATCTATAGGGTCTGGAATTTGGTGGTTTTGGATCTTGGTTCCAACGTAATAACATGATCAATGTCACGTTGAGGAGGTAGCCCTGAGATTGGTTGAAAAACCTGATCAAACTCCCTTAACACCAACACCATTTCCACTGTAATACCAGTCAATTCAACCTGCTGATTATGGACAACTTCAAACTCATACAAATCAGTTTCAACATCCTGATCACCTCCTTCCTCAACCATATAACCAGTTCCTCCTTGCTGCAGAATTTTTAAAATGGTTTTTAAGGACACCATCGCAAAATTTAGGCAGTGTTCTCCATAGAATTTATCTTCTCTCCATTACTTCTAAATTTTATGATCTATTTCTTAAGGTTAATAAGTATGTCCCTCAGCCATTCAACCCCTAAAATTATGTCAACACTCTTCACGTCAAAAGGAAAAAAATTCTGCCTATTGGAGGTACCTTGAATAATCAATTCCACCGATTCACAAACTCTTATACTTTGGATTTTACAATTGTTTCTCAGCCTTACTCTATACAGTTTTGTATTGCTTACAACCAGCCCTAACTCATCAACTAATCCTTCCCTCATAAAATTATGAGAAGCCCCACTGTCAATCAATACTATCACTTCCTTTTCTGCAATCCTACCCTTCACTTTAAAAGTTTGGGGCCTCGATATACCCATCACAGAACTCACCAACAGCTCCAACTCATTCAAAAGCTATGAACACTCCACATCAAAAGTGGGTTTAATAGTTAATACCTGGTTAACTAGTTTCACTTCTTCTTCTTGTAAGTCTTCTTGTTACTCTTCATCCTTCAGCAGGATATGGAATTGTTTTTCCCCACATCTATGACCTGGTACGAATTTGGCATCACATCGGTAACAAATCCCTTGCTCTTTCTTTCATTGAATCTCATCAGCTGTTAACCGTTTGAATGGATAAGGGGATTACTTCCGATTGGGTCGTCGTCCTTCGACTATTCTACTCGAGTAAGGCGTTAACCCTTAGTTGGGTGTTATCATCGTTGTTGGAGTTTGCATTCCTTCAAGAAGTTTCCAGTTAGAATTTCCCAAAGTTGAATTTGGGAAAGAACAAGGAGCTAGGTTTTTACTATGAGCCAGGTAAGTTTTATTACCCACTTCACAACTGCCAAACCCAGTTAGACCATTATGGGCCTTGGCACTCCTTATGGGTTGCTCAGTTTGGTTCAACAAGCCCAATTTCTTCCTTCTGTCAATTGAGTCATTTCCATAAGTTGCACTGATGAATCTATCTGGGCTATTTGCAACTCAGTCTTTATCTCCTCCTTCAGTCCATTTATGAAAGTTGTGGTCACCATTTCTGCTAGAATCCCTCTTAACATTGACGACACCATTTCAAACTCACAATTATACTCTACCACTGTGCCCATCTACTGTAACCTCATAAGAGCTGCTAAGGGATTTCCTACCTGAGCACTTCCACAACGTCGGACCACCGTTTTTTAAAAGTCTGCCAATCACCCATCAATGATCACCCTTCTCTCGACAAAAACTAACTCAGAGCATCACCCTCCATACACACCGCTACCGCCTATAACCTTCTTGCCACCTACACTCCATTCAGGGAAAAGTATCGTTTCACTCTGAACAACTAACCAAAAGGGTCTTCACCGTAGAACACAGGGATCTCCAACTTCTGATGTGTCTTCTCCTTCCCCGTTGGTTCCACCACTATAGGTATCCTATCCTGACTCTTCGAATCTGTTGCTTTCACTGTCTCCACTCGTGGTGTCTCCTCCTGATTTCTCTGTCTCAAAGATTCTTGAATCTACCTCATACACTCAAATAGAGACACAATATCCCCAGCCATTTTGTCAACTTTCCTTTCTACGGTGGTTATTTTTTCATCCACCGTTCCCAGATCCTCCACAAACTTTAACATCTCCTTTTCAATATTGTCAACTCTAAAATCCATCCTGGTTACCACCATCCCAACACCACAACTGCTCTGATACCAATTTGTTAGGATCCGAAAATTTCAACAAGGTCTGATCCACACACTAACACCAACACAAGAGAATTGAACAAGAAATAAAGAAAAACAGAGAAGAAAAAGATGAGGAAAACTCTGTTGTAGTGATACGCTAAGCTTTAAGGGCCAGCCAACCTCCCCAGTACAAGTTTTTCATAACAGAATCATCATGATGTCCTCCTCACAACCCCCACAACTTTTATTCCCTTCTCTAACTAATTGTCTAACTCAGCACCTATATTTTCCCTCAAAATTCCCGCACATTCTCCTAATTACTAATCTGCCCAAACCTTCTCTTCCTACTACACTGCTGATTATATCAGGTCTCAACAGCACTTTAGAAAGATTTATTGTTCAACCTAATAGGAGACAAGTGTGGTAGGCCATGGTAATTTTAGGGTTGATAAAATTGTTGTGTACCCATCATGCGGGCCTCCCGCCGAGGGCCTGCTATGCCCTTTAGCACAAGATTTTGAGTCTCGCATGTCTACTATTTCACCAGTTCAAAACAAAAAAACGATTGTTATAGAAGAGATAAGTTTTTAGGATTTTAAAAGGTCTCATATTATCATATCATGGGAAAAATGAAAAACGATGATCCTCCTATTGTCTTGAAAACTCACAATTCTTTTACAATATGTTTTTTTTCTTACATCAGCCGAGTGACAGGATATCACTCACCTACGTGTATTTGTTGCATTGTTCTGAAGAATTAGTAGGACCACGTAAGCAAGCAACACAATCAATCAAATTACCAAGCGCAACAATTCATATGAACATCACTTTAGTATTGAATAGAAAAATCTCACTCGTAGTAGTTTCAACCCACTTCTCGTTAGGGGTTTCTAGTATATCTCGTCTGTAGCATATCCTTATCATCTGAAATGCAACACACCAAATCAATTTCAACGCCGAATACAATGGTCCTTCATTTTGTGCTTTTCCTAGCCAAAATAGGACTTCCTGGAGCTGGTAACTGTCGGACTTCCTTCCTTCTAACAAATCTTACTGCACATCGCATTTCTTCACTAATGATTTTCTCTTGGACCGTTTGCCCCTTGTTAATCTCTTAGGAACTTCAGCGACAATGACTTTTTCTGCTTTCATCGAGTCCACAGCATCTGCTGTTTGTAGGTAACTATCTGCTGCATTATCAAGCTGGACAACAGGTTTCTGCACTCTGATTTCCTGATCTGATTGTGCAGAACTTTTATTCATCTGTATGAATTTAGACTTTCTGTCAGTGAGCAAATCCAATTCCAAATTACAAATAGATCATTGCAATGAGTTTTGGGTGATCATTTTGAAAACGTAAGTGCACCAAACTTCTTAATTTCCTCGAACACATTAAAAAATGTTAAGGCTATCCTCCCAGCATAATCTGATTTGATAACTTGGAAGTCTAGTGAAATTTTCATTTAAATAAATCATTTCCAATGAGTTTAAGAAGTCTAAAGCGTAAATTACTAGAAGAAAACTGGTTTCATTTTTAAAAGAGAGAACTAGTTACCTGCGTCAAAAGATTCCCTGTAAAAATCGGGAAAAAGTGAAACGACATGCCTTCACAAAAAATTAGAATAAAAAGTGCAGAAAGTAGCATACCAGCGTACCCCCAATCTCACGCAAAGGTTTCCTTCCTGCTCCAGAGTCCTTATCCAAATCAGAATCTTGGGAAACAAGGGCTGCTTTCTCCACTTCCATGGTCTCAGAACAGAGCACGGAGTCCTGAACCACATGCTGGAGTGAACCATCTGTCTTGGTGGCTGATCCTTCTCTATTTCTGCACTTAGAAGTTGCGCATCCACAACTTGCTCCACAACAGCTCCCAACAGCTCGACACTCGCATTTCGTCGTCTTGCACAGAGACCTTTTAGTGCAAGAGCAGCATGCCACTGGTGTTGATTTCTCTACCACATTGCTGTGGCATCCAGAATATTCTGATCCAGATGAGCGAAGATCTGTTGATCCCATGCTACTTTCAACAGGGGAAAGGGATTTAACAAGTTCAATCTGATCAACAAAAGACAATAAGAATGAGATCCAAAACCATCTTATTGAGTAACAAGTAAACCGAATGGCTTTAATATACATTGAGGTTCTCGAACTATGGGGACCAGTTATGCAGACTGCAAAACAGAGAAAAGAAAGATGGCAACCAATCTAATCACCTGGGGATTCCTAATCACAACTTGTGCTTTTGGCAATCGCAGCTGACCAACGAGACTACTTAGTCTGACTACTTCGTCTTTCAGGTCTTTTAACTCCGAATCCCTCGCCACGCAGTCAACTTCTTTTTCCTGTAACAAGTATCTGAAAACAAAGAATTAAATATTTCAGCAAGTTCTTTTGTGCATCGGTTATCATGATCAAACTGCTTGAGATGGTAAAATAGGAATCTTGAGCAGAAGGCTCGGCAACTAAGTCTCACCGAAGATTTTCTTCTCTCAACATTTCTGCTTCTTCCTCGTATTTCCTAACCTCATCAGCCATCCTATCCAAACTCAATTGGGTAAATCAACTTGAAAGACCAAATAAGGGTTAAAAATTTCAATAACGACAAATTGAAGGATACATTAATGATATTTAGATCAATTTAACAGATATCATATTGGGTTCCATGAAGAGGTAAAACTCTCACATTGAAATTGAATGCTCTGCACAAAAGTTAAATTTGACCAAACCAATCCTCCCTCTCAATTAAAGAATATGCCAAATAATTATCCTTGTTAAAATCACATGGTACAGATCATTTTTCCCTGTATTTTTTGACTCATGTTTTGTTTCTCTCTTTTCCATTTCGGTAAGTCGACTCGTATCAGTAATATATCATTGGCGTCACTTTTCACAATCCTCCCAACTAATGACTGGTTAATGGGCTTCCACCATCATAAACGCATATATCATCTTTTCCATATGTTCAAAAGATCAGCTGCAGTAATTTATGGCCATCCATCTCAATATTCTCAAGTAGAATATGTTAGCTTCGGCAAGTCAAGTAGAAAAAATTGCACGGAAACCCACGGACCAAAGAAAAGAGAAATTACAGAAAACCGAAAAAGGGCCAACAAACTGAGCTATTATAAAAGCTTACTCTTCCATTTGACGCTCAAATTCAGAACGTATTTCCTCCACTCTCTCAGCGATTTTAAGTTCGATTTCAAAACCCTGCACCATTGCCATCTAAGTTAGATATATATCGTACAGTTATAGTAAGGGGTTTTATATAAATAGCAAAGCGAAGATCAGTACAATTTGAAGAGAGATCAACCACCATCCCCATGCATAACTTCGAGATACATATCCAAGCATATCAATTTCTTACGCTATACAAATCACTGAGTCTAATTTGAACTGCAAATACTTGCGCAATAAAAAGAATGTTTCCCTTGAGTACCATGATTCCATTTAATAAAATAATGACTTCTGCGGGTGATTGGTAGAAGTGTTCCTTAAATACTTTTAGCATTCAGATGAAGACCAAATTGAGCAAAGGGTTTCTGTGCAGAAGTTCAAGATGGTTTGGCCACATAAGTAGTCAAATTCAGAACAAGTTTCGCCTTGTGGGACAATCCTTTTATGCAAATGGCATCAGGCACTCCCCAGGGGATTTTCTAAAAGCTTCATGATCGCAACCATCTTGTCCCGAAATATAAAAGAATGCATCATGGACTAATTCAAATTTCATTTGCATACCTGAACTCCAGGACTGCCATCTCTATTACCTGCATGAGATTTTGACAAAATGTAAAACTTGGAAACCATGATTAAAGAAACAGGAATGTTAAACACTCATTAGCATTCCATCCAACCAGAAACTTTTTGAGATAAAGCCTTTCGAGCTTCTAGCATCTGTTTTAACCGTTTAGTAACTACTGAAGCTTCTTCTGTCTTTCGCTGCAGTACCTGATTTTGTACAGAATGAGAAAAGTGCTTAGCAGCGACAAAACTGACTCGTGATGAGATGTTAATGGAAAAAAAAAAGCTCCCCATATAGAAACAATTCGACACCAAATTACCAGCTTCTGCCGCTGATTCTGAGCCAACAACTTCCGCATTTCATATGCATTCCTTCTCTGCTCTTTCTTAAGCTGTTGATAGAATATAATGCAGAAGCGCATGCACAAGTCAAAGTAAACATCAGAGGTTAGCTTAACACATCATGCAGTCGAGAAAGACAAGAAAGAAAATACAGAAACAATGTTAGAGAATATATAAAACCAATTGAGTTGGCCTCACACATCAGCTTAAGCTATTGTGGTGAAATGGTCGTTTAATATGGTATCAGAGCCTCAATGATCAAATGGTCATAAGTTCGAATCCTACCACCCACCTATTCTAATTAAATTAAGCACAAGGTAAAGTAGACCTGTGCAAGTTTCAAGTCCAAAGGACTTTCACTTGAGAGGGTATGTTAAGGAATATATAAAACCAATTGAGTTGACCCCACACAACAGCTTAAGCTATTGTGGTGAAACGGTCATTTAATAAACAATACCAGACATGCAAACAGAGTACTTAAACTTCATGTATACGTAATACTTAAGGCTAGGATCTTATCTAGTACAGTGGGCAGAATTTTGGATTATGTCCAACTTTATTCCATCTAATGGGATCGAAATTGAATGCCTATACTTATAAGGAGCGGAATGCAAAGTAGAATGGGATCAATTTGAAGTACATTAAAGCAGGCAATGGAGACAGAGAGCTCTTCCATTTGTGGCAGAAAGCTTGGTCAAAGTTCAAAATTAACTCATAAACAAAGCTGAACATACACAAATCTAGGGTGCAATATTAACTAGCTACCAAAATCTGCAGGAAGAAAAACCACAAAATAATTAGTACATACTTGAAGAACTTCTTTCTCCAGCAAAGCTTTAGACAGCCTGAATTGAACAGATTGTAACTTGATTTTGCACAGAAGTTCAACCTTCATGCAGAAAACATATAGTTGTCAGCTGCATGGTTGGAATGCAAAAGAACTTACTATTAATATGCCTTGTAGAGAAAAATGGTACCTTTTGAACCTTTAATCTCTGAATTTCATCTTGATGCGGCTTTCCTGACTCTCCCCTCTTCTGTTTTTGACTAGAGAGCTGAAAATGTGCATTTAATTTCTTCTGCAACTCCACAACCTGAAAAGAAATCAAATGCGTGTTATAAGAAATAAACATTGGCATTAAAGAATTCACGAATTCAATTCAAACCCACCTGTTCTTCTATCGCAGACAACTTTTGAGGTTCCCCATCTTTCTGTTTTCTTAACCTATCAACAGAGTTAGGGGAAGAACTAGCCAATTTGCTTTTCAACTCCTCGATCTCCCTCTGTCAAGTCACCAAAAAATTCACAAAAGAATGCCTCCACGTTTGACCACTAGACCACTAAGTAAGCATAAATTCAAACCATTTTATTATAATCGCAATTGTCTATATCCCGTATTTTCAAAATAATACTGTTTTTTCAATTAAAGCTTGCTTCTAAAGTCCAACAAAAAAAGAACAGAGCGAACCAAGAATCTCCAGAAAGGATCCAACTATTCAACGATCAAACCAAACACATCAAACACCAATGCGATCTAAAGTCTACAATAACTAAGTTCTTCTTAGTCACCTAACTTTTCTAACGAGCCAAACCGATTCAAGTTACTCAAAAAGCATCACTGAAACAAGAATGATTCTGCAAAATCACCACCTATAAAGCAGGAATTAGAATCATACTAAACCAGAAAAAACAACCTTCAGAGCTTCATTTTCTTTCTCCAAATTGCAAACTCTCTTCTCGTGATGTTGCTGTTTCCGATCGTCTGAGGAACCGGAGGGGGACGCTGGTTTAGATCGGTGATTCGGCTTCTTCATATTCTCCGACTAAGAATTACTTGGAGCTGATCGGATCTGAAGTTCTCTCACAATGCCACTGAAGGTCTCCACTCCCTCGCCACGAGCAATGGCCTGTTTTTGAACTTGCCTGTTTCCCTCTCTTTGATTGTCGAATTCATTGACCGCCCAGATTTTGCCACGTGGGATCAGAAATAGATTAGGAGGTTTTGAATGTTTCAAAAACTGGACATTGAACCGATGACATAAATATTATATATAAAATTAATTACATATTACTTATACGATAATTTAACTTAATTTTTAAATTCATATCAAACTAATTAAATTTAACACAAATTAATAATTTATTATAATTATTTAAATTATTAATTAATTTAATTTAAGTCAAATTTGAAAATTAAATTAATTATCATTTTAATTATATTTTGTTAGCCAATTAATATTTGTATGACATGTAATTAAAGTTTTTATCATAGTTTTGATATTAAAAATTAAAAAAGAAGGTTGTTTTAATTTAAAATAAAATTTTTATTTTGAGAAATATATATTTTTAGTTCAACTCACATTTCTTTTCATCCAT
>JANIJH010000006.1:13457200-13471143 GCA_024520975.1 Erythroxylum areolatum
GGTGGGTCTCCCCTTCTTGTGTTTTGTTCAAGAGCTGGAGAGTTGTCGTTGGTGCTTGTAGAGAGAGTGAGTGGAGTGTTCCAAAAATGAAGAGTAAATGGAGACCCCTTTTTTGTGTGCGTGAATGGAGATGAATAATTAAAATAATGAGTGAGTAAATGGAAAGCCTTCTTGGTGTGCGTGAGTCCCCTCTTTTTTTCCACATGCTTTTGTCGTAAGGGTAAAGTACCCCTCCTTTTTTTGCTGTAACGTTCTTTGTAGCCTTCTTTAACAATTTAATTACTCCCTCCACTTGGTGTTGTAACGTTAGTCTCTTGGTGGTGGGGTCTTTTGTATGCTTTTGTTTTTGACAATTTTATTTGATGCAGCAATCCACGCACACAAGCTGTTTTTAGCTGGTCTCTCCTCCACTTGTTCGTTGTTTTTTTTGTGTCTCTATTTTGGTAGCTTCCCTGTTTGTTCACGCCTCCAGCTTTTGATCTTATTGGCCAAGGGAAATTTTGTGTGTCCAGCCTGCTGTGCGTGAATGGTGGTTTCCAAAAGAATGAAGAGTGTTCAATAAATGGTAGCGTTAAAGAGCTGGTGAGGTAACGTCAATATTTCTCCTGCTCTAGCTCTCAGTGGTGGGTCTCCTTAGCATGCTTTTTGTTGATTTTTAGCTGCCTTAGCTCACACAAGTCTTCTCCTTTGCATGCCGCCTCCAACTAGCTTTTCCGTAGCTGCATCTAGCCTCCCTCATTTTTGTTGTTTTCTTCTTTTCCCAAGTTCACGCCTAAGCTCCTGTCCATGCATGCTTCTTTCTTTGACAATTTTATTTGCTCACTGTTAGCTCGCCATTTTCTGCTCTTGTGTGGGGTCATGGTGAGTCGTGGTCCTTTACAACTAAAATCAAGTGCATTTCTTATAAATTAAACATGACAATTATAAATGCAAATTTAGGCGAACCAAACAATTTAGCAAGAAAATATATATAAAACCCAATAATTAATCCAGAAATTAAGGGAAAATGTCATTAATTCTAATGATAAAAATGCCTTCAACATGAGTGTCTTCCGAATTGCTTTGTATAATTGAATTGGTTGATTTCTAGGGTGGACAACTAAGAATTGATTCGTTTAATAGCCAGATTAGTAGGATATGACGTTTAGTTATGCTAATCCTAAGTGACAATTAGGATTACCATCTTTACGTTAGAGTTGGAAATTCTAAGAAGATACTTAACTTGGTTAAATGCATGTCATACATGTTATCTTGTTCATTGGTTTCTTAGTTCTTAAAGTTATTAATCGATTAAACTTAAGATCGTTTCTAAGTTGTTGACTAATAAGAATGTTTAGAATATATGCTTATATTCATTTAATCTTAAGAGAAAACATCACCCAATGAATGTTTGTTAATGGACTGAATTTTATATTAAGGATCCATATTAGTGTGATAACGTCAATGACTTGAAACCAAGCTTTGTTTACTGAATTTCTAGATTTGATTATTCTTGTTATTTTTTTATTTTTGTCATTTTTAAATTCTCAAAATTTTGTGAATTAAAACCCCTTTACTTTGTTTTAGTTTTGAACTCGTATAATCTTTATCATTAAAATTCCTCGTGGGAACGATCTCATCTCTTCAACTACATTTTTCATTGCTAGAGTTAGTATTAATTTGGTTGCAGGCGATAGCAGTACCACCAGTTCAGAGGTGACATTGACGTTGACAACCCGGGTTAAGTATATTATACTGTTTTTGTTGTTTCTTTCTCTCATTAGAAATTGATTATGTTATCCTAGGTTAATTGATTTGAGTTTTGTGTATGGATAATCAAATTTTCGTTATTGTTCGACTATTTGTGTATGAACTCATTGGGTATTGTGAAATGATGATTTTAATGTGTTCATTGAATCATTAATTGCAAACTCATTGCTAGAATTTCATTATAATCCGTAATTGTTATGTTGAAATTCATATGCAGCGACTAATGATTCGTAATCATTAGGGATAACATGAACTACGTTAAATGACACATCGTATGTAGTTATTGTCTTAATTAATCATTTTTCCTAATTCATAATGTTACTACCTAATTAAATCTAGAGATCGTATCCTAGGTTATTTAGTGGTTAGGTTTAATTAACAATTGTATCTTGATTAAACACTATCTAAAGGAAAACTTGGGTAAAAAATTAACCCACGATTAATAGTTGCTAGGAGAGATTAGAGAACAACAAATCAATGAAATATGTTTAATTAGGGTGTAGCCCGAGATTGAACCAAAGAACCAGATTTCTACAAAATTTTCTACTTTTATTTTTCGCATGTTTTCTTTAATTTGTTTTATTAGTCTAGTTTCATTGTATTTTCCTAATTTCTAAATCCAGAACACCCCGAAAACTTAAACACTGATTAATTTCATTTCAATGACTTTACCCACACTTTTTTTGGGATCGACCTAGACTCACCACTACTATAGTAGTAGTTTAGTTTTTTTATTTTGACTAGAGTTACGACGCACCGTGAATTGCCTCCAACAATATTCTCAATAAGCAGATAAAGCGGTCTCCTATGGCTCTGAACAAACTCGAAAGTCTTTGATTAACACCACTACTACTAGTTTGATCATTGATGACATACAACAGATGGTTGCCGCCTTTGGCAACTTTTCTAATCTTGAAGGTTTCATTCGTCAAGTAAATCCATCATAATAACTAGAGTTATTTTGAAAAAAAATGGGTTGGTCATGGTCATGGGTAAAGTTTATGGGTTATGGGTCAGCTTATGTGGGTGCCCACGTATCTATAAAATTTTCATATGAATGCCTAGATATTTGGCTCTATTAGCCATGTAGTAAAAGAACTAATAGGACCAACAATTTAACCTGAATTATAAGATTCTTGGAAGGTTAGTCATTCAATTTAAAAAATTAAAAGGTTTAGCACTAAAAAGAAAAAATTCCAAAAATTTTGGTACCGTAGAATTTATTATCCCTTTAAAATAATATATCAACTAGCCATCAGTAGATTTTTTAATTCATTCATTGTAAAAAATGTATCACTATAAATCAACTTTTCAAGTTCACTATAATCAAAATCAAGTGATAACTATTCTTCAATCCAAAGATTAGTATGGTCAATACAATTAATATTAATTGAATCATATGTTATGTTCTTACTAGTGCTCTAAATATATAATGGAGAAACTATAAAATTAAAAATAAAATTATAATTACCTTTAAAAAAATTTGATCAATAAAATGCTTGTTCCTCATCCTTAGATTATAAGTAACGTAAACAAAGTCATTGAATCCTTGACATTCCAAATAAATTTATATCTCCTACGAATACATTTAAAACTACTACAATAACGTTCACAACCTGATGTAAAAGTCATTTGAATAAGTAATCTAATAGTAAGTTTTCTCAATATTAGAGCATTTTTACCAAATAATCTCCACTATTTATTTGTATTTTAAATTAAGAGATAAAAAGTGTATTATTAATAAATAAAGAATGAAACTAAAAGTATAAAAACTTATCAGGGGTGAATTTTTTTATTATAAGGTCTCTCTTTATAAATGGTCTAATAAAACTCTATAAACTTTTACGACATAATCTAGTTTCATTTTTGCTTTTAATTACTCTCCCTTAGAGAAAATGCCTTCCTATTCAATCACATCAAAAATTCCTCTCATAACATCAACATTTATACATACATATTTATTATATAAACAATATGGGTTAAGAAATAGCTATTATGTAAATCTTTTAAGTAAGAAGTTTACCAGTTAAAAATATCTATATAAAACTTGTATAATTTCTCCTTCCCATAAAAAGATTTATAATTGGCTTGCAAAATCTATACATATCATCATGTAATATACTCCAGAGATGGCTTCTTATATGACTTAACAATCCTCAACAACCTTATTAGTGTACCCACATTATTCATAATAATCAAACAGCCATCCTAAATGGGTTGTTGAAGCTCTCAAAATTAGTTATGATTTACTAAACTCTTATAATAGTCATGGAACTAAGACAAATCTCAAAAGAACTGAAAACTTGTTTTTTTAATTTCAGTTGATAAAAGTAGGGTTTATGACTAATTAACTAATGATCTAAAATTAACAAGGATTCAGAAAAAATAGCTGAGTATAAAATGTTAGAAATTCAATTTTACTTAACTCTCCCCTAAATCAAAGTTAAGTAAAATTGAATTTTTAACTTTTTATACTTAGTTGATTAATGGTAAGTTATGATTTGAATGCCAGATTTGAACCAATTAAATTAAGGGAAAAAAGAGATATATTATGATTATCCTAATTGGTTTAAAACTAACTGTTTGGATTGTGAAAATTATTCTTTTGAGACTAATGATCAAAATTACAATTGATGAAATTCTTCCCTTGAATCAAAGTTAAGTAAAATTGAATTTTTCACTTTTATACTTAGTTAATTTATTTTGATTCCTTATTAATTTTAGGTCATTAGTTAATTAATAATAAGCCCCTACTTAGTTTTATCAATTGCAATTTAGAAAGTAATTTTTAGTTCTCTTGGGATTGGACCTAGTTGTATGACTACTTCAAAAGTTTAGTGCATCATAATTAATTTTGAAGGTTTCAACAACCCATTCAAAATTTTAGCGCCACTATTAAAAAACTATTTTAGAGTTTTAATTTCTTTTCTTTATTTTATAATTTACTTCTAATCTCTTGTCTAGTATGAATATTTTTTCTCAGACGGGTTAATTGTAATATAATTTAGAGATTAAGAAGACAACGTATCATTTAAGGAAAGATATTAATCAAGGAAAAAGTCATTCACCTTCAAAAGGAGAAAGATAAGACTAGATCTAACAACTGGTGAAAATTCCAACTTCCAAGAAGTTAAAGAAAAGATGGTAAATCCTAACACTAGAAAGTTGAGTGAGTTAGCTGCACCAAATTTGAATCAATAGCCCTTATGCATAAGATTTCCATATGTTGAGGTATATTTTAATCTGAAACTTGTTTTGATTCACTTACTCCATATTTTTTGTGGTCCTACAGGTAAAGATCAATGTAAGCACTTGAAAGAATTTTATGTTGTTTGTTCTAGAATGAAGTTACAAAGAGTAACAGAAGACCACATCAATCTTAGAGTCTTTCTATTTTCAATAAAAGATAAAGCAAGGGATTGGCTTTATTATCTTCCATTTAGCTCAGTGAAAATATGGAATGAAATGAAAAGGTTGTTCCTAGAGAAGTTCTTTCGTGAATCACAAGCAACCAATATCAAAAAGGAGATATGTGAGATGAGACAATTCATCTCAGAAACATTGTATGAATATTGGGAGAGATTTAAGGAATTATATGCTAGTTACCCATGCCATCAGATTTTTGGGCAATTTTTGATTCAATACTTTTATAAAGGATTGCTACTAATGGATAAGAGTATGGTAGATAAAGCCAATAGAAGAGCTTTGGTAAATAAAACACCAAAAATTGCTAAACAATTGATTTTAAATATGGCTAAAAATTCTCAATAATTTAAGACAAGGATGAATATTAAGCATGTGAATAAGGTAAGTGTTGATATCATTGAGGATAAAATTTCATATTTAGCTGCTCTAATTGGTATGGTGTAGGTTAAGTGCAATTGGTGCAAGTGTGTAGAATACGTGCATTCTGTAGGCTTCTTATGGATATATGTGCTACATTGCATTAAGACTTTATTCAAGGAGCTAAGTTTTTTGGTCAACCTCAACAGAAATATGACCCTTACTCAAATCATTAAAACTTGAGATTGAGGGATCACCTAAACTTTATATATGAAAATCAAAGAGGGCGATAAAGATACCAACCTCAAAATTTCAATAGACAACCTTAAGCACCTATATATGCTCAATATCAATCCTTAAGTTTAGGTATGCCTTTGAATGAAATTATTAAGACACTTGATACTAATACTTAACAATTTCAGCAAGAAACAAGAGCAAGCCTTCAGACTTAGAAAATTAGATCACTTAATTAGCCACCTCTATTAGTAAATTAAAACTGCAAGCATAAGGAAAATTACCTTCATAAATAATGGTCAATCTTAAGGAGAATGTGAGTGCAATAACATTAAAGAGTGGGAAGGAAATCCAATTAGGCTCTTTTTAACTAATGGAGGTAGAAAAACATGACGAAGGAGAGAAGAAATATGAATCTCTAGTTAAAGATTCAACAAAGGCAAAAGCTGATTTTTCTTTTCATATTCCATCTAATGCATGTGTACTTCCTTTATGTTAAAATTTAGCTAAATCAAAAGAAGAGGAATATGAGAGAGAGATCTTAGAGACCTTTAGAGAGGTGGAAATTAAAATACTACTTCTACACGACATCAAGCAAATTCCAAAGTATGAAAATTTCTTTAAGGAACTATATATATGTAAAAAAAAGTTGAAGGATAGGAAGAGAATAATTTTTGGTTAAAATGTACCAGTTGTGATAAATAGAAAATTGCCAAAAAACACAAAGATCTAGGTATATTTACACTTTCTTATGTTATTAGTGATAAGAAAATTAAACTCGCCATGTTAGACTTAGGTGCGTCTATCAATGTCATGCTATACTCAATTTACCAACCTTTAAATTTAAATTCTTTGCAAGAAACCAGTGTGATTATTCAGCTAACTAATTATTCTTATGCAAGTCCTAATGTTTTTATAAAGTATGTTTTAGTTTAAGTTAATGGTTTAATATTTTGCAATGGACTTTTACTTCCTAAAAATGGATGGAGATAGCATAAAACATTCAACTTCAATCACATTTGGAAGGTCATTTATAACGATGACTAAAACAAAAATTAATGTGGTATAGCAGAAAACATTCAACTTCAATTTTGTTTAGAAGGTCACTCATAAAGATGGCTAAACAAAATTAATGTGGAAAAGGGTACCCTTTGTATTAAGTTTGATGGAGAGATAATGAAATTTAATATTTTCAAAGTAACAAATTACCATAATAATTTTCACTATGTTTATTATATGGATATTGTGGATTCAATTATACATGATATGTGTTTAAGAAGAAAGTGTTGATAATAAATCTTGGTTTAATTTTAAATTGGAAGTGAATGAGTAAGTTGATGAAACTTAGGAAGTTGTAGAATCATTAGTAATGATGCTAATAGATTCGGAAACTTTAAATGCTAAAATTACTATAACTCATAAGAAATTGTTGCCTTCTATTTTGCAAACTTTGATGATAAAATTGAAACACTACCTGATCATTTGAAGTATGTCTATTTGGGTGAAAGAGAGTCATGCAATCATCTTAAAAAGGTTGACTAAAGGATAAGAGGGAAGGCTAATAACAATTTTAAGGAGTACAAAATTGTAA
The DNA here is from genome assembly GCA_024520975.1 of Erythroxylum areolatum. NCBI lineage: Eukaryota > Viridiplantae > Streptophyta > Magnoliopsida > Malpighiales > Erythroxylaceae > Erythroxylum > Erythroxylum areolatum. Next base: position 13,464,558 of record JANIJH010000006.1, read on the forward strand.
TTAGTTGGACCTTAGTTGATATTAAAGGCATAAGTCTAACAATTTAAATGCATAAGACTATTTTGTAAGAAAATGCCAAGCCAATAAGGGAATTATAGAGAAGACTCAATCCAACAATAAAAGATGTGGTAATGAAAGAAATTATAAAACTTTGGATGCATCTTTAATCTATCCAATTTTGGATAGTGAGTGGGACCAGTTCATGTTATGTCAAAGAAAACTAGGGTGATCGTGATAAGAAATTCAAATGAGAAGTTGGTGCCATTGAGGATGCAAAATGAGTGGCCAATGTGTATAGACTTTAGGAAACTTAACTTGACCACTAGTAAAGATCATTTTCTATTACCCTTTGTAGATCAAATGTTGGAAAGACTTACTAGCGAGTGTTTTAAAACATGATTTAGCAGTAAGTCTTTCTTACATTTAATCTACAAAGGGTAATGGGAAATGATCCTTTCTTATGGCCAAGTTAAACTTCTTAAAGTCTATTTACATTTTCCACCCATTTTCCACCTTCATCAGTACCAACTCATTATTCTATTTTCTTTACGATAACATGAACTGGGATCACCCACTCACCATCCAAATTTGGATAGGTTATACCTAAATCCAGAAGTTTTAGAATTTCTTTCATTATCACACCTCTTATTGTTGTCTTAAGTCTTCTTTATTTTTCCTTTATTAGCTTATCATTTTCTTCTAAAGGAATCTTATGCCTACAAATTGATGGACTTATGTCGTTTATGTCAGCTAAGGTCCAATCAATTGCAATTTTATACTATTTTAGAAATGCTATTAGCCTTTTCTATTACTAAATTCAACCTTTTTAAGATGATTACAAGTAGTGACTCTCCTTCACTTAAGTAAACATACCTTAGGTGATCAGGTAAGGTTCTCAATTCTATCTTTAGAGCTTGTAAAATAGAAAGCAATATTTCTTGTTAGTACAGTAATTTTAGAATTTAAAGTTTTTGAACTTATTAAAATCGTTGGTAATGATTGTATAACTTCAAAAGTTTAATCAACTTGTTTATCACTTCCATTTTAACATTAAACTTCAACTCATTACCAGCATTTTATACTTCAAAAATATCCGACATAATTGAATCCATAATATCTATATGAAAAATAGAGTGAAAATTGCTAGGGTACTTCATTGTATTCAAAAGATATTAAATTTCACTATCTCTATATCAAACTCGACAGAAAGAGTACCCTTATCCACATCAAGTTAGCTGAATAATGACATTGGTTTCTTGTAAAGAATATGGAATTAAAGCTTGATAAATCGAGTATGATATGACATTGATAGATGTACCTTTTTCTAGTACGACATGCTCAATTTTATTATCACTAATGACACATAAAATGTAAAATTATATAGATCTTTGTATTTTTTTATATTTTTCCATTTATCACAGTTGATAAATTCTTACCCAAAATTATTCTCTCTTTATCCTTTAATTTCCTTTTATTTGTGCATAGTTCATTCAACAACTTTTCGTTTTTTGGAAATTGCTTGATGGCCTCTATAAGTGGTGTATTGATTTTCACCTTTATGAATGTCTTTAAAATCTCTCATATTTTTATTCTTTTAATTTAGCCAATCTATATGAGAAAAGAGGTAAATGTATGTTAAATTGTATAAGCAAAGGCAAATCAACTTTTACCTCTTTTGAATCTTTAGCTAGAGATTCATCTTTTTTCTCTCCTTCTTCATGCTTTTATACCTCTATTGGTAAGGAAGATCTAGATTGAATTTCTTTCCCACACCTTAATGTTATTGCACTCACATTCTCCTTAAGATTCACTAACATTTGTTAAGGTAATTTTCTTGATGCTTGCACCTCCAATTTACTAATAGAGGTGGCTAATTGAGTGATCTAATTTCTTAAGTTTAGAAGGCTCGGTCTTGTTTCCTATTGAAATTGTTAAGCATTAGTAGCAAGTTCCTATTTCATTAGCTTCTTGAATAGAGTCTTGTTGTAATGTAAGGCATATATCTATATGATACCCAAAGAATGAGCATATTTCACATACTCATGTTGATTACAACTGACTTACAACCATTTGACACTAGAGCAGTTAAATCTAAAACTTTTTCCTTAAGATTAGTAGTACTTACCTCATTCATGTGCTTAACAGCTCTATCCATCCTTGTCCTAAATTGTTGAGAATTTTCAACCATATTTGAAATCAATTTTTTGGTCGCTTCTAGTGTTTTATTTATCAAAGATCCTCCACTAGTGACCAAGAATAAAGTGTGATGTAATGGACTATGTGTCCAAGTGATTGACTTGTCAACAGGTAAAAGCTAAACATCAAGTCCTATTTGGCCTATTGAATCCCATTCCATTTCCATAGTGAAAATGGGATAATATCATAATGGACTTTATTATAAGTCTACCCCTACATAAAGAAATCATGATGCGGTATGGGTTATAGTGGACATACTCATTAAATCAACTCACTTTATATCAGTTTAACCTGACTATCCTATGGATCAAATGGCAGAGTTGTATGTGAATAAGATTGTTCGGTTATATGGAATGCCATTGTCTAAAACATGCGCTATGGAATTTCCATGCAATTGGGATAAGTACATTCCTTTTATGGAATTTGCCTAAAACAATAGTTATTAATCTAATATAGCCATGACACTATATAAAGTATTATATGGAAAAAAATGCATAACCCCAACTTATTGGACATAATTGGTTGAAAATAATATGATTATGCCTGACATAGTCAAAGATATAGAAGAGAAAGTGAGCATTATTCAGCAAAGATTGAAGGTTGCAAGTGATAAATAGAAATCATTTGCTGATCTAAAGAGTAAAGATATTCAATATGCGGTACGTGACAAAGTTTTCTTGAAAATTTCACCATGGATAAAGGTGTCAAGATTCAGGAAAAAAGGGAAAGCTTAGTCAGAGATTTATAGGTCTGTGTAAAATCCTTGAAAGAATTGGACCAGTGGCATATAGGTTGGCTCTTTGTATGGAACTATCCAAGTTGCACGATTTATTCCATGTCTCAATGCTATGGAGATACCATTCAAATGATTCATATATGTTATTGGTACAATAGATAAAGATCTAACTAGACTTTTTATATGATGATGAGCTGAAGGAAATCTTGGTTAGAGAAGTGACAAAGTTAATAAATAAGCAAATTCCTCTTGTAAAGGTGCTCTAGCAATATAAGCAAATCCCAAATCGATGATGATGTATGGCCCCAACATATACCCTATAAGTATTATGGCATATCTAGCATATATTAAGAAGTGACCATAAAGAATTAAGTGCATCTAAGCATAGTAAGGGACATAATGGTACTTAATGTAAAAGGCATAGGTAAATTGCTAATTTGTTCATTTTAGCCTGGATATACATGTTTAGATGTGAAATATGGATGGGAATGAAACTAATTGATGAGATTATATGCCAATGTGGGAATTAAAGGAAGAAGAAGGACCAAATATGCAGCATGTGTGACCAATAGGATTAAAGCATATGTGACCAATATGATTAAAGCAAATGTGTCCAATAGGATTGAAGCATCTCTTTCATGAAATGGATATATAAGAGAGGAAAGAGGGACACTCATTTAGGGTTTTAAATGTCAAATTTTCCTCTTCTCATTTTCTCTCCATTTTATCTTCTTCATCGCACCATTTTGCATGTAAGGAATCAAGCTAATCCTTGGTTGAAATCAAGGCTAAAAGCCCAAATTGGAGCTTGACCTTTTTTAGTTTGATCAAGTTGGGACATAAACTTGTATCTTGCTCATAGAAGGTTTAAAATTTCATGAGTATGCTCAAATTTAAAAAAATTTTAGACGAAAATTAGGGCATGTTTTACACACATCGTTACATGCAACAACTTGACACCGTTACCCTTTTTTTAAATGCCACGTATAAAAGAGCAAAAGGTTTTAAGTTTTAAACCTAAAATTCTGTAAATTTCCTAAATTCTGTAAATTTCCTAAAGTAAAAAAAAAGAGAAACCTAAAAGTTATAGAAAACCTTAAAATCTCACCTTCGCCCCCCTCTTTAACGCATCTTCACTGTCAGCCATTCTGCTTTAGTCTTCGTGCAAGGTTTGTCTTACCTGGTTCACGCATCAAAATTGTTGCCCGGTCTATGCCTTTTCCTTTGTTGAAGGGGTTGTGTTGCCTGATTGATGCATCTTCACCATACCTCGATATGTGCTCCAGTCTTCATTGAAGGGGTTGGCTTGCCTGGTTTATGGATCTTCACCGTCGCCTGATCCGTGCTCTAATCTTTATTGAAGGGGTTGGTTTAACTGGTTCACACATCATCTCTTGAAACTAAGGTAAGTCATGGGACAGAAATTATTGTTAATTTTTTAATTTAATCACTTTTATTGAATAAGTACTAAAATATGAATTATAAATAAAAATGTTAAAACGTACATAATTTGAACCCTTTCATTTTTTTTTTAACTATCAACTACAAATTGTCTATGTATCTAGCGTCTAACGATATTCATAGGAAAGGGAAAAACAAACTTAAAGAGGAAAAAGTAGGAATATTAGCTTTCTTATGCCTTCCTCTTATTTACATAGAAAGACAAAAAAAAGTTTCTTTCTTTTTAAAATTAAACCTTTTAATTATAATTAAAGTTAAAATCTAATTAAATTTAACTTTAATAAGGTGAAAATATCTTATACTTTTTCTTTGAAGTTTTTTAAACATCATAATTAAGTTCAACTTAATTTAAATTATTTTTAACTACTTTTTTTATGTGTGCGATTTATTAGGTTCTCAATATGTTAGAAATGATTATAAATTACAATTTAATGCATAATTAAACTTACATAAATTGAATCTCCTTTATCTTTAATTCTCCTATTCTCCAATTTATAATAACAAAAGTAAAGCTACTGCGTGGAAGTGCTAGTGGGGAACAATCAAAATTGACATATAGCAATATTTCATGACCATTTAAATATTAAGAATGTTAAAGTGGTTTGACTCAACCTATGTTCACACATCATCTCTTGAAACTAAGGTAAGTCACGGGATGGAAATTAGCCATTAGACTTAAGAGAAGAAGATTATCTCTAGAAAAATAAACTTGATAATTATGTTATGATTCCTTTAACCAAGAATTGAAGTGTAACTTGCATGATCAATTATGATTCCATGCCATTTTAGTGCTTCTAATGTTTATGTTTGCTAGTGTTAATGTAATGACTTTATCTCTTTTTAAGTAGCTTAGAATAGGTGAATTGAAGCCTATTATAGTGTCACTCTAACTTGTGTATATATACAAGTCAATCCTTTTTTAGAGTTACTCTTAGATCCTTATGTATATATGCAATCTATATGGATGTATAGTCATTGCCTATCATCCAAACATTTTGTCTATGGACTAAATTATTTATCTCTCGATAAACTTGCTGCAAAAGATGACTAAGTTTTTTTCTACTTCTTTTATAAGTCCAATTATGGATTCCAAAGAAATTCCTTATAGTAAAAAATCATAAATATATTATTCAATTGACTCTTTACAAATTATTCTAAATGAGGCTTTAATATAGTGCTCCCTTATACTCTTAATCTGAAGGGAATATATATTTTAAAGCAATTTAATGAAGATTTTAAGATTGTGCTAATCACATAGAAGCTAATGATATAAATTATAAAGAAAATTTCTTTAGTTGGAGGAATTATAAAATTGGAAATTGGCATATAAGAAAAAATCTAGATAGGTTTTGTGTTGGGCCCCGTTTCCGGAGCCCAACCTCGGAATCAAAAATCGAAAAACAAAGTGGCGGAAACAAATCCAAAGCAAACGCGTGCGGAAGCAAACGAAAGAAATCAAATCCGAAAGAACGGAACACAACCGAAAATGGGCTAAAAGCAAACTAAATCAAATCAGATCCCACAGCGAAAGGAATCGGAAGCGCGTGCGGAACTAAAAGAAAATCGAATTCTTAATGAGCCATAGAAAATCGAAAGGCTCAGAAATCATAAAGAGGAAATGGATTTACAAAAACTCGGAATCAAAGAAACCAAAACGGTTCAATCGCACTGAAAGTCAAAATCTGACATCCGAAGCGTGTACCTTAGAAGGAAAAAAAAAACTAGCGTTGGAAACTCAAGACTAAACCAATCTGAAATCGGTATAATTTTTTTTTCTTTCATTTTATTCATCTTTATTCAAAGCAATACACTTTTTCAATTTGGAATTCACCAATTCCATAACCTCAATTTTCTATCCTTCAAATGCGAATCATAACTATCAATTCAACAAAATCTTATTTTTCTTTTGCCATAAAAACGCACGCATGTCTATATATCATCAATTCAAACCATAAACAAAAAGCACTTCAATATTTCAGCTCAAACATCACAATTTATCGGACCTCCTGTCCGGAATCCCAACATAATCAAACACATTCATATTTCAATTCTATACCCAAACTTCACATCTCATCTCATCCATATACCATTCACATACCATATCCACACAAATTTATATCACAATTCCATACACAAATCCATAATTCATTTACATCATGAAATAAATGCTTATAAAACATTAATGGCATTCCA
>JANIJH010000006.1:13471243-13481377 GCA_024520975.1 Erythroxylum areolatum
ACCTATCTTAATCTCATATAACAATTTACATTCTTGAATTTTCTTTTTCTTTGCACATGAATAATTCACCACAAATTTCTCATTTAATGCCAATTTATAACTCACAATTCTAAGAAAAGTTCGGGGTCTAACATTTGGACACTAATGACTGGTCGGATGAATTCCTACAAAGCAAAACAATCCTTCTTAGATCATTCTCCAAGTATCATTCATCACTTAACCACAAGTTAGGTTATAATTGCAAATGATGTATTGTTTTTATGTTATTATTTGCAATACTATAACTATCATTGATGATAAAATGAAGTTCTAATTTAACATTCTAGTAGTAACTTAAATATGAAAGACTCTAATTACTAGTAGCTTAAAGTTAATGTAACAGTTGAATTGAATCAGGATTTCATTTAAGATGGGCATTTTTGAAACATTTAGGCATAATAAACCATTGGGTAGGTATATAGGCTGAAAACTAGTGATGTAGCTCCTATGAGACTTATAAATGAAAAATTCCACGAGCTTAGGAGCCACGGTGGGAACATATTTCTCGATTTACAGGTATAAACAATGTCAGGTACCTTAATTAATAGAACTTAGTAAGTTCTTAGGAGAATGTGTTATGTTGTGCTTCAATTTTTCACTTTCACTTCAAATTTTCTTGTCACCATTCACCATTATGAATTAGTTGGTTGATGGAATTGTTATGAATATGTTAAGCATCATGTGTTGTGCTAGGCTTCAATTTATCACTTTCACTTCAGTGTTTCCTTCCAAAATCCTGACTGAGTCTCTTCAATTTCCTGAAGTTGGTCATTTCAGTTTGGTATAATGACATTTGATAAGGTAACTCTGAGGTTTCACCATACGGGATGTTTTGTTAATGTGGGTTATAATGCTTGGTATGAGGGTGGTTTTGTGGATGAAATTCAATTTGATCCTGACTTAGTGATCTATTTTGAACTAGTTGATGTATGTAAAAGAAGTGGGTATAACAATTTGAAAAAGATATTTTATCTTATGCCTAGTTTTAAGCTATGTAATGGTTTGAGGGTTGTATAAGATGATGCTAGTGTGTTAGATATGGATAGTTAGATGATATGTACAGGCAGTATTGATATTTATATTGAACATGGTGTGGATACCCCTGTAGAAATGACTGAGCATGAATGTAATGAGGTTAATCAGAGTAAAGTAGTTGAAGATAATGGTGAGGATGTTAATAATGAAGGGTTTGGAGGTAATGTAGGTAATTTAAACGATGTGTCAAATGTGGAGGATGAAGATGATGAAGAGGATTTAGACAAAGGAGATGAAGGTAATGGTCCGGATGAAGATGTTGAAGAGTATTTAGAGTAAGGAGATGAAGGTAAGAGTCTGGATGAAGATGATGGAGATAATGGACCACATGAAGTTTATGCAAGTGAAGCAGATGAGGTAGTTTTATCTGAATATTACGATAGGGATAAATATGGAAAACTTGTTAGTGATGTAGATGATATGGTAGATGATGCTACTAGGAGGAAAAGGAAATATCCTATTTATGATGAAAATACAACTGAGCCTTACATTGAAGTAAGGATGATTTTTCTTAATCATTTGCAATTTAAGCATGTGGTGAGTTTGTTATCCATCAAAACAAAGAGGGTTGTCATGTTTACCAAAAATAAGCCCAAGTTTTTCCAAGTTAAATATAAAACATAAAACTGCCCTTGGTATATATATGAAGCATTTGATAGAAAGCTGTTGTCATTTCAAGTTAAGAAATTCAGGAACAATCATGACTATAATGGGGTATATACAAATCCTAGGATGAACACCAGCATCTTATCGAACTCGTTGAAGGATAAGCTTAAAAGGGAGCCATTTTTAAGAATGATGATATCAAATTTTACGTTAAGGATTGTTTAGGTGTTGAAGTGCCCATGAGTATGGTGAGAAGAGAAAAGAAAAAAAATAGACAGTGTTGTGGTCAACATTAAAGAGGAGTTTGGGAAGCTTTAGTCTTATGATAAAGTGATTAGGCAAATTAACCTAGGAAGGATTGTTACATTAATAGTGTCTCGGCCAATTCCAACATATCTACCTGTATTTGAAAGAATGTACATATGCTTAGAAGCTATTAAATAGTGTTTAGGCATGGCTACAGGCATTTTCTTGGCCTAGATGGATGTTGGCTGAAGACCAAAACTAAGGGTGAATTTTTATTTGTTGTGGGAAGAGATGGAAACAATCAAATGTTTCCTGTTCCTTAGGCTATGGTTAAAGTTAAGTCGACAGTCACATGAAAGTGGTTCATTGAAAGGTTAAAAGAAGATTTACGTCACTTGGGCTCCAGAATTGGTTGGACTATAATGACTGACCAACAAAAGGTAAAAGTTTCACATCAATCTTGTTTTTACTTTCATTGAGAGTGTAACTGTTATGAAATATGTATATTTGCATCCACAAGCCTACTCAAATGGTTATGTTTTCCCTTACAAGGACTTGATAGAACCATTGTCGATTTGTGTCCAGATATTAAGCACAAGTTTTGTGCTAGACATGTTTATATGAATTGACATGGAAGAGGACATAAATGGAAAGAAATGAAGGAGCACTTTTGGAAAATTGTAAAATCCTTCACAGTAAGGGAATATGAAGAAAATTTGGATAAGCTTAGAGCCAAAAAGCAAAGGGCAGCAGAAGATATTGAGAGTTATGCACCAGTTTAGCAATGGTTCCAGGCTTTCCAGAGGAAAGATTCTATGATTGAGTTGGTTGACAATAACTTATATGAGGCCTTGAACAAGGTTCTGGTTGATGCAAGGAAAATGTCAGTTTTAGGGTTGCTTAAGCATATTAGAAGAGAATTGATGAAAAGAATTGTGAGAAAAAGGAAAGGGGCTGCCAAGTGGAAGGGCAATTTAGGGCCAAAAATGTAGGAAGCAATTGAGAAGAGTACCATGATTGCTTAACATTGTTCAGTACATCATAATAGAGAATGAGGGTATAAGATTGATCATAGAGAAAACAGATATATCGTGAGGCCTTAGAACAAAATATGTTCTTGTAAGAGAAATACCCTCTTTGGCATTCCTTGTGCACATGTCATATATGCTATTAGAGACAGTTGGGTTAATATTAAAGAGTACACTTCTAGTTGGTTATGGAAGACTAAATATGTCAAAGCATATAGGAAGGCAATTCAATTGATACCTAGTATGAAGGACTGGCCATCAGTAATAAAGAAACTATTAGGTTACCAGAATTCAAATAAGAGCCTGGTAGGCCCAAAACAGCTAGGAAAAAGGGCATTGATAAGCCCCAAAAGAATACAAAAGTAAACAAAAAGCAAAATGCTGACCACATGCCTAGGAGGGGTATGATTATTACATGTAGCCACTGCCATACAGAAGGACACAACAAAAGAGGTTATCCTTGGAAGGTTGAGAGGTAATTTCTAAACTGTTTTGTCTTTTTATGGTACAACTAAGATTCTTTTCCCTAGTAATATTAATCTTTTAGGTTTTTTTTGTTCCATTCTCATTGTTATCAATGGCAAGTTCTAGCCCAATTTCTAAATTTGATCCCAGACTAGTCAACTTTCCATATGGAGCAAAACATAACAAACTCACAATCAACCCCAAAAAACATATCCATAGTTGAAATCAACACTGACAACCCAGTAAGTGCCTATAAAACTATATCTAACAATGTTGAAAGGGGAAGAAAGGTAAAAGAAGAGTAAAAACCTCTACTTCTGCCTCTGCCTCTGCTATTGTGTTTGTATCTGCTGGTGCCACAACTGCTTCAGGTACTGTCAACACCTCAAGTACTGTTCATGTATGTAGAAGTAAAAATGCAACAGCCTCAATTGTTCTCCCAACACTTGGAGGCATTTCAGAAACAACAAATATCTGTACATCTTCAAAGACCACCACCAAAAACCAAACCAAAGGAAGAAGAGGACTTGGTTATGGTGTTGCAGATGATGGAAGCAGATTAAGGATGTTTGGCTCCAATAGTTCAAATTCTTAAGCGAAATTTACATATAAAGGCTTGTCATATACTCTTCTCTTCAACAAGAAGCAAATAGGAAGTTCAAGAAACAGATGGAAGGGATGGGAGTATACACAAATGAAACCACATGGTTGCAGATGCTAAATGTAAGTGTTAAATATTTGCATTCTTACTAAGCATTAATTAATTCATGCAGCTTAACAATATTTGCATTTTATCTACAGCCTAGAAGGAGAAGTTAGAGACTACAAAACCTTGAGCAGAAATCAATAAAGAGGAAGTTGTTACTGCGTATATGAATCCAAGCCAACAATGTCAAATTGCATCTTCAAAGGTAAAGGACAAAATGTAAGCTTAAAATTTAATTGTTAATGAACTAAACAATTTTTTGTACTGAAAAACAATAGATTGTAAGGATCTTGTTAGGATTAATGTTATTAAACAATGAGTACAATGACTACCAATTTTAGTTTGAATTGCATTTCTTTTACATTTTTTCCTTTTTGTTGAAGTTCATGAATGGGTTACTGAGGGTGATAGAAGTTTGGTTGAAATTGTCACATTCTCTACAATGTTTTATAGTTTTCAAGGAAAACTTACAGTTTATGTATGGAAAGAGATGATTAGCTTTTTGTAGTAAAGTGTTAGTCCCCTTTATTTTCCAATCAGTGTGAATTACATTTCTATTAGGTTTTTTCATTTTCGTTGAAGTTCATGAATGGTAGAACATGTACATTGTTAATACAAAGAATTGGAATTATAGGTCTATTAAACATCTTTGTCTCCTCATCAATAATTTGATGACTTATAAAACAACTTAACAGTTGTGTTAGCCATTAGACGTAAAGTACGAATGAAATTTTTTAGAATAGTCAATTGTTGCCTCTTTTAACTCCTTTTGACTAGTAACCAATACTCCATTTCCACTGATTAAAGATCCTATTTTGTCACTAATCTTCCTTACCAAATATTGAAACATCAAACATCGTTAGGCTAGTAGATAAAACATTAAACCTGTTTAGGCTATAACATCAAATTAGTAATACAGCAGATGTTGTAACATCTAACACTTTGCACTTTCCAACGTTAGGTTAGGTGAATTACATTTGCACATTATTCTAGTACATCAGACCATTTCTAGGTAAGGCTTTAAAGGTACAACTATTGGCTTTTTTGCCTTCATTATTTAGACTAAAAAACATAAGAAAAACTACTAAACACAAGCTTAAACAAGCAACACATTTTCAACACTTTGTTGAATGTATTTCATTACTAGTCTTTGTGGCAACTAACTCATTCTTCAACTTCAAATTTTTTGCAATCCTTTCAACTTACAAAACATCCACTACATTCTCTCTTAAGTCTATCACTTCAACCTTCAATAAATTATTTTGACGATATAGTATCTTCTCTATGTTTTTCAGCTCTAAAATAATTTGTCTTGCTCTTGGACAAAATCTTCAATCATGTCATTCTTGAAATCCACAAATATTTTCACTCTACCATCAAAGAAAAAACAATTCGTTAATGAAATATATTAACATATTTAGCTAAACAACATTAAAATGAACCAAAATTACCAGAAAGAGTCGACAGCCATAAAACCTTCTTCCTAGATTTTCATCAGTCCATGAAGTCCATCTAGGTGCTTTCAAGTTATAGTAACAATATTTAGCCTCTTCGTCAGAGTCCATTCAATTGGGTAAGTTGAAAAAATTAGCTTGTATGACCTCAAATTAAGCTTAAAATACGCCCCTCTACTGCCAAAGTTGAAATTTTCAAATTTTCAACCTACACAAAATTACAACCAAGAAAACAACAAATTGAATCCTCTAATCAACCTCATTACTTTGAAGAACTACTACTTGAGCTCATTCTCAAGTATTACAGCACAATGTTGTAATGTTCATTATGCACCCACTAATAGCTAAATGATGTCTACAAAATTAAATTTGTTTGCTTATAATAATTTGCATCTCTTCCATGAATGTCATACTTTATCTTTAACCTAGCGGCTACAGATAAACAAAACATGGATAACCACCAACGAAGCTAAACCAAGTGACATAAATCATAGCCAACATACAATTTCAAGTACATAGGGAAGAGAAAACTTGATCATATCCTATATACAAATGTATAATAAAAATGAATATGAAAAAAATTTATCATCTACATGTTATTCAACCCTATAATCAAACCCATTTAAAGAAGATAAAATAATTTACATATATGTAACATTGTTAACGAAACTTTCCATAAAAAGGGGAAAAGGGCAAAGGAATAAAGTGAAGATTTAAACATCATAAATTTATATACAAAGATTAGAAGGGAGCATGACTCATTACCTACTTTGGTATTCAATCAGAGCATATATATGTTTCAGATCTCCAAAAGCCCTAAGTGAGATTAGAGTGAAGGCATATGATGTGTCCAGGGATTGGAGTGAAGGCACAACCAAGAGAAGAAAAAGAGGGTGAAAACACATGTTCAAAAAAATTATTGATTTAGGGTTTAAGATTATTTCATTTAAGTAGAAATTTAAACAAAAATACAATTTTTTATCTTAAATTCCACCCAGCCTAGATAATAAATTAGGTATATTAATATGGCATTTAAACACTAATTGACCTGTATGTAATAGTGCGTATAAAACACGCTTTAATTTTCGTCCAAAAAATTCTTAAATTAAGTAGACTTGTGAAATTTTAGACCTTCTATGAGCAAGTTACAAGTTTAAGTCCCAAACTAATCAAACTCAAAAAGGTTAAGCCATAATTTGGGCTTTTAGCTTTAAAATCAAGGTAAAAATTAGTGGTTTTTCTCTTCATCTTTATCTTTTCTAGCTTTTCTCATGAAGAGATGGAATTATAAGGTTGGAATTTAGATATGTATTTGTGGTATTTCTAGTTGGTGAATCAAGCAAAGCTAAAGGAGAAGAGAAGGAAAAGTATTAGAAGAACTAGTTGGTCGATTTCAAGGTTTGGGACTACACTTAGTTTAATTTATGTTTGTGTATATTTGAATGGATACAAAGATTCATTTGAATATGGAATGGTTTCTTGGTGTTACTTTAGTGTTACTTTGCATGGAATTGGTTGAATATGACAAGAGAGTCACGTGTAGTGGAATTCTGTCTTAGGTTCGTTTGAACCAGTCCCATTTTTTGACCATAACTTAGACTAAAGACCCCTAAATTGGGTGATTTAAATTGTAGATGAAACTTAAGACATATAATTAATATAACTAAAAATATCTAGAAGAGACCCTAACCTAATTCTGTCTAAATGAAATTGGAATTTGAGATTGAAAATGGTGGCCTGATGTTGCCCTTGTGTTGGAGTATCTTGTCATGTTTGATGCATGTTTCATGATTCAGAAGTCCAAATGACCTAATTTTTGATTATATGGAAACTAGAGACATAGGAGTACAAATTTTTAAAAGACCTAAAAACCTAATTTGAACTTTTCTATATGAAAATTACAAAACAATTGCAGGTACAAATTCTTGATAGGGGACACAACAAGAAGGAAATATCACTATTTTGAGTTTGTTTTTGTTTCTAATTTTTACATAATCATATCTAAACTTTTTCGGATGTTTTTGAAATTTTTAAAATGCTTAGAAATAAATGAAACATGACTTATCATATGTGACTTAGGTGATTAAATGTTGAAATTTAAGATTGATCATAATTTATGCTAAAGAAAATTTACATATATATAGATGATTTATATGCATTTTTATTGCTTATATGTGTATAGTATGATTATACAAGTGTGGTTTTTGTTGACCTCCGAAAACGGGGTCCAACATATTATAGTATTAGAGCAAGAGGAATTGATGATGGCTAAGGGAATTCTATTGGATTAAGCTCAAGGTTCATGATCCGAAGTTGGGATCCGCAAGCGATGCCCTACATTTGTGATATCAGAGCAAGAGTTGGGTTCTGGAAACGATGCCCTACAGTTTTAATACCCTTTTAATGGTGGTAAGTTATGACTTGCATGTATGAACGTAAATACAGATTTTATGATTTCAAATGAATATCGTATGATTTGTCAATATACAAATTATGAAATTAGCAAATAGTTAAAGGAAAATGTAACAATGCCTGCTTTATTGTCTTGCTGATAGATATATTGACATTCCTATAAGGTTATGGTGTAGCTGCTACAGTTTGACACCAATGGTGTCTTCATTTTGAGACTATAGTATCTTTATAGTTCGATACCTTCGGGCATCTACAATTTGATACCTTCGGGTATTTATAGTTCGATACTTTCAGATAACTATAGTTTGATATCTTCGAATATTCACAACTCTCATTATCCATATGACAATATGAATAATTGGTATTGATTAGCATTTATGTTGATCATATTGATGATTTGTATGATAAGCAATTGTATTGATAATTTGTATTAATGAGCATTGAATATTAATGTTTAGCTTATAAATGTGAATTTTTGGTATATGAATAATACATTAAAGCATATTTGCACTATGTACCTTGATTAATTATGTCATCATTATTTATACACTTTGTGATATTTATGAATGTGTGTGCATGGTGGATGACTGATATGAGTGGTCATCCAAACTAAGTATTTCTCCACTAAGCTTTCAAACTTAGCACAGGTGTTAATCTGTATAGGTCTAGATAATAAGAGTGAGGTACAAGGATCATCTGCAGGGATCAAAGCCAATAATTAGTAAATGTATTTTTAGATTGTATCTTTTTAGTTAAAGATGATTGTATATGTAATAGTTTGTAACTAAGAATTTAAGTTATATATAATATTTCTTTTAGATTATCATGTAAATTCAAAGATGTAATACTAATCTTAAATGATAAAAGTTATGTGAATTTTTCTAGTATGTATAAATACAACATTGAATAGAAAAATGTGTGATTTCAATCCCTATAAATGAATGGAAATGTATAACATGACTATATGTACAAGAAGTTGGTTGCCATATGTGGGTGGTCGTAGGTTTCGTATAGGGGGTGTTATAGTCAGCCTTAGAAAAATTGGAAATGAAATTTCCACTCCTCCCTTTCTCTTCCAACAAGTTAAGTAAAACCCCTTCTACATCCAGTAGCTCATCCCAAGCTACTTCAGCACCACAATTTCAAACCCCTCAGATGAACTGGACGAAAGTGGTAGATGATTACGCTAAAACTCTCTTGTGATACTACTCCCCCTAGCCTTATAGAGAAAATGGATTGATTGTATCACTATATATTGAAGTTAAGAAAAAAAAGGTTCTAATGTATGGAATACAAATATTGTTAGCTTCTTTTTGTACCGCAAAACCCCTACCATGCAATATACAAATGGGTTCACACAACCTAGAAAAGTAGAGGTTTACTAGTAGTACTAGTTTCAGAAAATAACCAGATTCTTTTCACTTTCCAGAATGCTAATGAACCCAAGCTCAATTTAGCTCATGACATATATGCTAATGTATGGAATAAAACTATTGTTGGATTCTTTCTATACTGCAAAACCCTTACCATGCAACATACAAATGGGCTAACACAACTTGGAAAAGTAGAGGTTTACAAGAAGTACTAGTTTCAGAAAATAACCAGATTCTTTTCACTTTCCAGAATGTTAATAAAGCCAAGCTCATAGTAGAATCTGGCTCATGGAATATATTCAATCTACCCATATCATATAGCTATGGAGACAAGGCATTAATTTGGACAGGGTTAAGTAAGAAAGTATCTCTTTATGGGTAGATATCCATAACATCCCTCAAGAATATTAGACCACAAAGGGACTTAGCTCATTAGCAAGCTATATAGGTAGACCTCTTTATATGGATGAGATAAGGGCTAAAAGGAAGTGTATTGGTTTTGTCGAGCTATACATAAGTGTAGGAATTGAGAAAGATCTCCCTTTTGTCATTCTCATTATGAGAATCCATGAGGAAGGCAAAGTAATTGAAGTGAAATTAATGTTTCCTACAGCTAGAGACCCTCTCTCAAACATCAAGGAATGAATTGAAAGCCAACCATTATGTAACATCCCGTCCCCATATTAAGGTTTGTGACCCGAAATTTCAGTACATGCGAGCTCAAAGAGAAATTGAGACAAATGCATTTTCTTGCTCATGCATCATGTTAG
>JANIJH010000006.1:13489031-13503665 GCA_024520975.1 Erythroxylum areolatum
AAACTAAAGTAAACCCTAACTACTTTCTGAACCATATCCTATTTGTAGCTAAAATTTCTTAGAGAAGTCATGATGTTGAATTCAATATTTCTAAACTGACATTTTAAAAAAAAACTTGCAAGACATAAATTGATAAATGAATGACATTGAAAGACAGGTCTCACTCTTCCATTTGACGTTCATACTCAAATCGTACTTCATGAACTCGTACGGTTCAGAAAGTAGTTAGGGTTTAGTTTAGTTTCATACTGTTTGGAACGCTTGATTCAATATCCTATTTGTAGCTAAAATTTCTTAGTGAAGTCATGATGAATTTAATATTTCTAAACTGACATTTTTTAAAAAAACTTGCAAGACATAAATTGATAAATGAATGACATTGGAAGAAAGGTCTCACTCTTCCATTTGACGTTCATACTCAAATCGTACTTCATGAACTCGTACCATAACTTCAAGCTCATGCTCAATCGCCTGCATCAGGGCCTTAGGCCAGGGAACCAAATAACTAACTAATTGAATTCAAACACAAATACAATAATTGTGTGTTTATGCAACTCTACCTACCTGAATTCCAGGACCATTTCCACTTCCCATACCTGTTTAGGAAATAAAATGTCCTAAATTAACAGAAAGAGGAAAACAAAACTCAAGTGCATGAAGAAGTAAATCTTCTTACTGGAAGTTTCACGTGAAGCCTTTCGTGATTCCAGAAGGTCTTTTAGCCTTTTTGTAGCCATAGCAGCTTCTTCTGTCTTTCTTTGCAGAACCTAATGCAGCAGCAATCTAGAAAGTTAGTAAAACAGCCATCTGAAAATATCAGGAAATTGTCCATCAATCCGCTTACCATTTTCTGCCTTTGATTCAAAGCCAATAGTTTGTGCATCTCATACTCATTTCTCCTTCCTTCTTTCTTAAGCTGTTAGGCCACAAAAGTTAAACACCAGTGGAAATCAGTGCAGTAACAGTGAGGAACATAGACTCGGAATTGGGCTTTTCTTATCAATGTACCTGAAGAACTTCCTTCTCACGTGACTGTTTCCATAACCTAAATTGCTCCGACTCTTGCTTGATCTTTTGTTGAAGTTGAACCTAGAGAATAAGGAATGCATGATATAGACAATTGAATTAATTCGGTTCAAACTCTAAAATTATTTTACAGCAAAATTCACCTTTTGAGTTTTGATTCTTTGAATTTCCTCTTGTAGCCGTCTTGCAGACTCGTCACTCTTTTGTTTTTGTTTTAATAATTGGGCTTGAGCATCTTGTCTTTTCTTCAACTCTGCAACCTGCGCCTCGAGGACTGTCAACTTCTGAAGATACTGGTCTTTTAGCTTTTGAGAACCATCATCAGAATTAGACGACATATTTGCTAGATTGTGTCTCAGTTCTTCAATTTCTTTCTGTCAGTTGACCGCAATAATTCAAATTAGCATATTAATATAAATTCAAACAGACTATAAACACAATATAAACAGCACCAACCTGCAAAGCTTTTTTTTCTTGTTCCAATTCCAGAACTTTCTTCTCATAATGTTGTTTAAGAACCGAAGTATCAATATTTGCAAACCGTTTCATTTCAGCCTTCACATAATAGGAAAGGAAAAATCATAAGCAAAATGTTGGAACGTTGTATAACATTAGCAGCAAATTGGCTATCAAGCAAAGCACGAATGTGTAGGACAATATTTGCTACGGAGTTGCAGACTTTCATTGACTGCATAACAAGTGTTATTAGTGATCCAGATAAGCTTTGTTGAGGCTTCCCATACTAAATTAGGTTTTGGGGGATCATCATTCTATTTAATTTTGCCAATAAGTGTGTATTCTCAGAACAAAGACAAAACTTAATAGTCTAAAGAGAACCTTCCACATAATATTCCCTAAAAGTAGCACCATTTTGTATTGAAACAAGAACATGAAGGAAACACGTTCATGCCAACAACAATTCGGAGTATCCTGCAATTACCTCCTTTTGTTCAAGTTTTCTGTCCAATTCTTTTAACTCTTTGTCCAATTTTTCTTGGAGTGAAGAATGTTCTAGCTCCTTTTCCTCAACTTCACCCTCATCTGCAGCAGGAAAAAGATTTGACTTGGATGATAGATCTTATAACTAAAATTCAAAACCTTTGCACTGTCAAGCACAGAAAACGCAAACAAAAATGATGGGAATAGTTTAATGATATGTAAGGAAATGTTGAAGGCCATTTTTGAAAGTAATGCAATGTGATACCTATGAATGATGCATTAGTATAGCCAAGAAAATATTATTTATCTAACTATTTAGTAAAATAAACGGCTTTGCGGAACAAGGGACGTGAAAGGGAAAAATCACTCCCCGAACTTCAGGCAATGCAGTTTAGTCAAATCTTAATTCTTAAATTAGATATACAGAGTAAGCAGGCTAACAAGTTAAAATATGGAAGAAAGTAACAACAATTACTAAGAAGCTATAAACAATAAACGTAGTTAGAGCTTGTTCTATGTTACCTGAGATATCAATAGCTTTTTTATCAGTGTTAGTCTTGTCCTCGTTTATTGATGGAAACAAAACATTCTTGGAATGGAAACACTCATCGTCTGAATCAACACAATTAACAAGACGACTATGCTGCAAGTTCCTCGAGCGCAATATCTGGCCTTCCAACTCCTGAATTTTCGACACATAAGATTTTACCAAATCCAACTCCTGAAAAAGATTTGAAAACTTTGTGTTATCTAATCAATCATTCAATAAAAAATATGACAAAACGGACATGATTAGTGATACCTGATTTGGATCAGCATCAATCTCGTCCCAAGATTTACCCTTACGAGCTAATTGGATTTGCATCATCAATTTGTCCTTTTCCACCTAAGAATTTGATAAACATGACCTGGTGTCATTGGTACCAATCAATGAAAGAACATCGCGACTACTAGATCATATGCGCAAAGGATTTAACCTGAGCAGCAAGAGCACGTTCTGATAAATGCTCGAAAGTGATTCGACGTTCATGAAGCTCTCGCAATAGTTCAGCATTACTAGCTTCAAGCAAGGACACTTTATGTTTAAGAATCTGAGCAGCAAAAGATTATCAATCAGTCCAAGTCCAATATACTAGGAGCATATGCTGTACTTGGTGATGAACTGACATACCTGAAGTTCATCAAATGGCATACTTGCATCACCACGGTAAAATAACAACTCAGCTTGCAACTGGTCAATTTGACTCTTCATCCTTTGCATCTGAGCAGCCACTGGATCACGATTGACCTGTAATCGAGAAAAGAAAATACGAGTAGAAAAGGAGGATAGGATAAGCACAAAAACTTCAGGAAAAAAAAAAAAGCAGAAAGGAAAAACATTACAAAACAAGCTTACAACTGCTTTGTTCTGAATGTTGCGAGCACGATTTGCATATTTTAAAGTGTTCACGGTCTCTTCTGCATTTGTTTCAGCAGGACTAACACATGCTATAAGATATTACAGAAAAAGATGAACATAAGGGGCATAAATGGAAATGTAAAGAAGCAATTATAGAAAACAGAGATTCAATAAAAATGGCTTACCAATCATCACTGTTTTGCTATTTCCACCCAGAGAATCCTAGAAATCAAATAAAAGGTAGAAGGAAAACATTAATTTAATATGGATGCAAAAATTAACAAGATAAAAATACTCCCATACCTGTAACAAGCGAGTCAACTTGCTATCTCGATATGGAACATGGCCCCCTTCTTTCCTCTTCTTCTCATCCCCTAAAGCACTTATCACGTTTCCCAAAGCCAATAAGCCCTTATTAATATGTATACCTGAACCAAATAAAACATAGACTTAGATGAGATATAACATATTTTGAAAAGAACAGGTCCAAAACCATAATTCAGCTTTTCATTTAGGGTTGGAGTTTTTGAAGCTAAAACTCGTACGTTTGCTCCAATTTCCAAAGTAATGGATCAACCACCATTAATATTGGAACTAAAAGTTGTGGAATACGGACGTAAAGGACAGTCCCCGCAGGATAGTGTGCTGTTTTACAGGGCTTCAGATGGAAAAAGAAAATTAAAAATACCTTCTTTGAAACGCAAACCATCTGCGCCTGTTCGTTTTGCTCTTTCTGACCCAGCAAGATCCACTAAATGTAGTTTTGCGCATAAAATGTCGTCACTAAAATCATCATTGTTTACTCCTGGTGTGCACTGCGCAATTTTCTTCTGCTCCATGGTTATTGTGAATATAGCATGCGAGCGACTGTAGAACAATTTAACATACTAACATACATGGTAACCGCTCTACTAAGAAGAGTACTGCACGATGTATAAAAGCTTTTGAATACTGAACCTGGATTGACTGTTCATGTTGGTGCTCCCAGTGGCACGAGATAACGAACCACGAGACAGATATGAGGCCATCTCCTCCTTAGTTCTAACCTCTGGTTCAGTCACCCCAGCAAGTGTTATTCCTCCATTCACCGTTTCCCTGATTTGGATAGGAACTCTAGCAGGCACAGCAGGTTTTACAACACTTGATCCTTCGCCTTTCGTAAAAGCTGCCGAATTTGGATCAAGTAAATCGAACACCTCTTCCTTGAATATCTGTACTTTATCATATTCCAGAACTTAGCACATCAACAATGCACTTACCATCACTACACAATAAACCAAAAACCACTTATTTACCTCAATAAACGATACTCTTATCAAAAATTCGGTTGACTCTTTCGACGTCTCGACTGTACTGAATATCCTGTCCATCACTTTCGGTATAATCCCACCGTTACTTCCTTCACCCGTGTAGTTAGTCCCCATCGTGTAGGTCTTCCCGGAACCGGTCTAATTCAACAATTTGAACCGTGTCAATTAGAATCAGCCCGTAAATTTAAATGTGCAAAAAGTTTTTTTTAAAAAAAGAGAAGCAGCTGAATAGACCTGTCCATAAGCAAGAACTGTGGCGTTGTAGCCATGGAAAAGTGCGTCAACCAACTGAGCTACACAATCGTTAAATATCGCAGAGGAAGGAGATCCTGTGCTACCGTACACGTAGTCATAAGTAAACGTATGCGAGCCGATTTGCACCTAATTCACATCAAATCCCCAATAACCGTTTTTCAATACCAACCAACATTTTCGATTCACAAAAAACCCGAAACATCAATAGGTAAGAAGAAAAGGTGATCACAATATCAACACGCAACGTTTCGGTTTAAAAACCAATATATTGCAACGGAAGCAGCTCAAACACGATACCTGAGGCTCTCCAGGGACGACAGTGATGCAGTCCGTACAACCATTAATAAGCTCCGGCGTGATTAATGGCCGGATGTTAACAGCAACTCGCACGCACTCCGTATTGTCCATATTCAAGAACGCCCAATGCCTTATATAAACCTACCACGAACCAAAACAGAAAAAAAAAAAAAAGAAAAGACACACACACACACACACAAAGCTGAATAATCGCCCTCGCAAGAATGAAGGCTGGAGGTGATTTCACGCATCCGAAAAAACGACGAGTCTCGTTGTCGTCGGCGTGGGCGGCGACATCTCTAACCCGCAGTTAAGAAACGGGCGTTGAGATCAGGAGTGGATTAGATCACCTGAAACACAATGAAACGGCTTTATGTTTTCTGTAGGTGATTTTGAATGGAACAGAGAAGTTTTTTTCTTTTTCCTTTTTTTTTTAATAAAGATCGACAGAGAGCGATTAAATTATTGAATTGAATTGGACAAAAGGCGCTTTCAGGTCCGAATTCAAATTTGGGGTAGCAGCTCACGTGCTTTGCATGTGAGGATGCTAACGGTACAGTCCGGTCCACACGAGTAAACTAGGAAAATAGATGAACCGGATTCGATGGACAGGGTTAGCTGACTAATTTGGGAGTTGTCACTGGCTTGGGTGGTCAAAATTATAATTTATATCTATTTTTAAGGGGGAGGGGAAAATATCTTCTGGTTAATAAGAACTACAGCTTTTACTGGTCTGTATTTGTAACTAATACGAGGCAATTGACCGGTATTTAGTTGAATATTCTTATGTTGACATATCAGTGGAACAAGTGAAATTTTTACAAGATGTTATGCAATCACAAATTTCTCAATTAGAAGGGTTTGTGTGTGCCACGCTCCATGCAATGTACTAGTGAAAAACAAATGTTAGTAATCGATTATACTTGGTAAGATTTATTAAATGCATTTTATAATGTAAAAACGAAAAATTAAATTAACCTATGATGTCATTAAAATTTAAATTTTGCAATATTATTAAAACTGATTTACATTTAAAATTTAAAATTTTACTTAATTTTATAATACTAATTAAAGTTATTCAAAAATATTATTCAAATGCATAAATTTTTAATTTATTAAAAATTCAATCTATCGTTAATTTCATAATTGATGGTGTTAATGTAGTTCATTACATAATTGTAATGTTAATTTTTTATAAGCCAATAATCACGTGGTACTTAATAATTATATTTATAATGTTTAAAGAAAAAGAAGAAAAAGCAATTAACCCTAAATCTCATTCCATTACTTTGATTTCCTAAACACTTGATCTCATAATATTTACAATGTTCTAAAAATCGAACTCATTCGATTATTCAACAGTAAAAACTTTAAATTGGTCAACTTTTGATTAATTTTTAATTTTTAATTTTTTAGTTTGATTTAGTTTAATAATTTATTATTAAAAGCTAATCAATTTATTAATTAATTGGTCAGTTTCATCAACTAATCAGTTTTTATAAACCAAAATAAACCAATTAATTTTTATTTAATAGTCTCTTTTTTCAATTAAACTATTTGTTATGAATATGATGAAAGCTTCAGGACATGATGGCCTAAATGGTTTTTTCTTTTAAAAAATTTGGTCAATTATTGGACCTATGGCTAGAGAGGCTATTCTTAAGTTATTTAAAAAAGGGTTTATTCTAAAGGAGTTCAATAAAACCTTTATCTGCTTAATTTCTAAAATTTCTAACCCATTTACTTTTAGTGATTTGAGGCCCATAACATGTACAAACTTCATTTATAAAATTATTGCTAAGATCTTAACAAACAAATTGAAGGGGCTTCTCAGTCTTATTATCGGTGAGAATCATAATGCTTTTATGAAGGATAAAAGTATTGGTGATAATATTCTAATTACTTAAAAACTCCTAAAGGATTATACTAGAAGGAACTCTCCCCCAAAATTGTGTTATTAAGATTGAATTCAGTAAAAGCCTTCGATTGCATTAATTGGTCCTTCCTTTTCTAGGTTTTTAAGGTTGTTACCTTCCCTGACATCTTTATTAATTAGATTAAGGCTTGTGTCTCCACTACAATCTATTGTGTTCTAATTAGTGGCACCCCCATGAAATTATTAAGGGGAAAAGAGGAATTAAACATGGAGACCCTTTGTCCTCTTATATGTTCATTCTATGTATGGAAATGCTATCTCAAATGTTAAAGTTAATGTCTCTCATAATCCCAAATTTAAGTTCCATTCCAAATGCAAAAGAGTTTCTCTTACCCATCTCTATTTCACAAATGATCTTGTTCTCTTCTCTAAAGCTCATCTAAAATCTAATAAACTATTGATTGATACACTATATGGGTTTATTAAGATGTTAGGCCTCAAGGTAAATCTCAATAATAGTTATTTTGTCCTCATCAACTATAGAATCTCTATAGGATATTGTTTCTACCCTAACATGAATGAATAGGAAATTCTCATCTTTGCATTATCTAGGTCTACCAGTTACTACTAGACGACTTTCTTTCAATGAATGTCTTACACTAATTGAAAGAATTCAAAGGAGGATTAGCAAATGGAAAAAAAATATTTCTTTTTTTTAGGAAGGGTTCAGTTAATTAAGTCTATCATATGCTCCCTACACTTATATTAGAGCACACATTTTCCTCCTTCTAAGAAGTTAGTCAAATCCATTGAAAAAATGATGAGAGATTTTCTATGGGGTAAAGCAAATGGAAATTCATGTCTCTCTAAGGTTAAATGAGTAGATTTGTGTGACCCAAAAAGAAAGGAGGGATAGGATTCATCTCTAAAAGGTTAGCCAACAAAATCTTTTTGATCAAGAGACTTTGGAGAGTGATTCAAGAAAAACACATCATTTGGATGAGAAGGCTTCATAGTTACTTTCTGAAAGGGAACAACCTATGATCTTTGTCTCCTAAATCAACCCTCTCTTGGTTCCTTAATCAACTTTTAAAGATAAAGGATGAGGTAGCCAATGAAGTATGTTGCAAAATAGGGAATGCGAAGTCCGCCTTTTTATGACAAGATAACTTTTTTGGTCCCTTATCCCAAAACCCTAATGTTGTCTTAGCTTTCCCAAGTCTATATTACAAGGCTAAGGTTGTTGTGCTTATCAATCATAATGACCAGGTGCACTTTCCTGAAGCAATACAATAGTTGAAACCTTCTTACTCTCTTGATCATAATGTTCAAGATAGCTACCTTTGGTTTAGAATACCAATTACGAGATTTACAAGCAAAGCTTGTAGGAACTGGGTATATAGTTCAGAATAAGATGTTCCCCAATATAAGTTATTTAGAATAACTTCTTAAGAACTAGTACATCTTTCCTTCTTTGGCTAATGGAAAAAAGAAATAGAGATGAGAGATCATCCATTCTTTCCCTGCCCCTTCTCTAACTCTATCCGGAAGAGGACCAGAGAACATTTCTTATGGTACGAACTATCAAATTAACTTATAGGGGTGGTTACTATCCTAACTACACAAGCTACCACTTCACTCTGGAAGCAGAAGGTGTTGATTCTAGCCATAACCTCTCAGGAGTTATGAAAGGAGAGGAATATAATGAAGTGTCAAAATAAGGAACGCTCCAAAAATTTAATGGTGTAAAAATATCTTACAAAGTGTAATGGAACATATAATATGCTGGGAAATAGAGCATGATTAACAGAGAAAAAGCTTTGAGTTTAACTCTTACCTCGACTAAGATCGACCCTACATACATTGCTCCTGTGAGTTATTCAAGCTAAAATCCAAGCCTGGCAAACATGAAACAATGATTAAAAGAAGTAAGAATAAGAAGACGCATACATCCAGATTGAAGCTTCTATGCCTTTGGTAATACAAATATGTGCAGGAAAGAAGATCTCCTTTGAAGATTTCAAATCTCCCATTCCCTAATTGGGTAAGATATGAAGACTCTACATTCAGCTGGGTCAGGGAGGCGTTTACCTCTTTTACAAAATGTCATCAAATTGGTAGTTCTTCTTTTATTATACTTGCAACACTATCATTTCTTTCTTTTTTTAGTAAAAGTGGGTTCTTTATAATGATGTTGTTTTTGGTTTACATTTAATATAGGAGAGCAATTTCTACTCTCTAATTATTTTGTTCTTCACTTTTATATTTATCAATTAATTTTTAATTTGTGAAAAAAATCTATCAATATGATAAATGAATTGAGTTTAGCTTTTTTTAAGACAAATTGATTGATTACAACTTCGCAATGAAATTCTTAAAAATCTTGAACGTTTTAATTATTATGACAAACATCTTTAAATTTTTAGGGTAATATTTTCTCAAAATCTATGCCACCAAATTTTTATCTAACCATTTTTTCAATTCAACAATTTGTCAGCTTTCCTCAATATTGTTTTAGAGTCAAACTCCTCCGTCCCTTTATAAGGTGTTTCGATAGGATCAGTCCTTTATTTTGATTAAATGTTCCCATAAAAATATGAAAATGCTCATCGCAAAAAATGAAGTGTTCAAGATGTTGTTGCAATTAGTTTAGGCCAACTGAAATCTCTTGTGTTTTATGTCATAATGCTGACAAGGATAAAAATCATTTGTTCTTTGATTATGAATATACCAAAGCCATATGGAGCAGGATTCAATATATGGTGGATGCTGTTAATGATACCTATGAATGGGAGCATACCTTGAGGTGTTTATCAACTACTCCAAACCTATAAAAGAGCATGCATTCCTATAAAAAGCGGCTTCATTTTGACCATATACATGATATCGAAAGATAAACTATCGAACCTACAAACAAATGGAGGTAGAGAAGTACCAGTTAATTGATAACAATGTGAATTGGATTAAAGCTGCAATATTATCTAAAAATGTTGATCGTCTCCTTATTGCTAGTATGAAAGCTCAATGGAACATATGAATAGTTGTTTGTGAATGTAGTTACTATGGTTTGATGTTAGCTCTCACACTTTTATATTAGAACTACCAATAGCAATAGAAAGTTCTAGTTAGCTGTTAATATGGAAACTTTGTAATATTGAAATATTGTAATAGCTTTTGCTATAATAATCAAATTATTCATTCATTTTCCAAAGAAAAAAAAATAAGATGTCATTGCAAAGCTAAAACAATTCCTCTAGCATATTGACATGTTTTGAGAAGATGGTTGATGACAACTAAGGTTACAAAGCAAATTATATATCAAGAGTTGAAATGTTTAGAAAATAAAAATAAAAGAAAAAAGAGGGAAGACGGTTGATTGAAGACAATTAGGGTTACAAAGCCAATTAAAAACCAATAGTTGAAATATCTAGAAATTAAAAACTAACTAGTAGGATTACATATGGTAAATTGATTTTTCTTCCTTAAAAAATTATTTTAATATAATTATTAATTATCACGTAATTATTGATTTATTAAAAGATCATGTTTATGTGTTGGACTGTGTGAGCACTATTAATCATAAAGTTAATGGTGCATTTGATTGATATTTTTAGTAATTTTAATTAATGTTACAAAATTAAAAAATTCAAAATTTTAAATATAATTTATGCTATTAATAAAATTGTTTAAAATAAATATGGGATAATAAATACAAATTTTAGTAGGATTTTTAATTAAATTCAAATATTAAAAATATAAATAAATAACTTTAAATAGAATATTTAAAATTTATAACCTAAATAAACATATATCATCTGTGTTCTTTATTATTCCTTTTCATTTAAAATAATTTAGAGTTGAGTTGTCTTAAATAACTATATATAAGAAATATTTATATTACATTGAATATTTGAAAATTCACGATACTTATAAAATTTTACTACATAATCAATTGTCATTTTTCTTTAAAAATTAATGGAATATGAGTTAGGATGTCTTTCATTCCTTAGAAGCTAGACTTCCTACTTCATCAATCCTGATAATAATCTCATAGTTATATTTATCAATAATTACATCAAGAACAATTATTTATAATACATGATTAATTGATAACTTTAGTTATTATTATGTACAATAACATTTGTCTCTCTACTCATCATATCCGTTATCTTTGTACTCATAGCCATCCCTATCTAGACCACAACATATCTCATCATTCTTTTCCTCTTGTCTTCTTAAAGATAAATCATTTTATTAGTGATCATATTGGTTACATTTGAAATGCTTTAATGAAATCGATATAGGATAAGAATTTGCAATTTTTGATGTGTTTTTATAGCAAAAAGTGCATTTTGAACTTTAATATTTTCATTAGAATACAACCTCAACCTTAATGTTTCAAAACTTTCAAGTTTAACCTTAACGTTTTCATAAACAAATTTAGTGAGATTAAACTACTGTTAATTAAGTGTCACGTCAACATCAGTTAGATATATATATATATATATTGATGGGTTTCATTGCATGAAAAAAAATTTAAAAATTTTAAATAATGTATATATTGTAATTAGAATAATTAATCTATAATATAATCAGTTAAGTCAAATTATTATTTACATTCCTTAGTCAACTAAACTTAAGTTGATAAAATCCTAAATGAATACCAAATCCCTAAATTTCTTAATACACACTCTTACAATAATTTTTTTCTCAGGCAATATAGGTGAAATTTATTGGGAAATCAGGTTGGGATTTAATTTTATGAGTAGCGGAATAATTACAAAATTTTTTCGTATTTGACTTCTCAAAGCTGAGATTACTTAAAATTCTATAAAATGATTAATACGTAAATCATAATAAAGTATGGATCATAATTCGTACCTTATTCTAAAGATTGATTTTTTTGTTGTCGTATCTCTCAAACTGTTTCTAAAATCGATTATCTCAACTACGATAGCTGCACAAATATTCGATCTCTAATGGTATCCATATAACTAGTTAAGAGAACTCTGCAACTGTTGCAGAGAGGGTTAGATAAGCAGTGCTAGTACCATTAAAGTTTAAGTCTATTTATAATAGATTTTGAACATTTTAGTAATTTAATTGAAATTAATTTCTAATTTCAATTAAAGTTTAATTAGATTTATAAATAATTCTAATTAAATACCTATTATGCACAAATAAGATCCAAATTATCATATTGATTCTTATTTATTAGATATATCATAAATCATAAAGTTTCTCGAACTTTACAATCAAGTCCAACTTGATTAAAATATTTTTGCTCTGTTCAACTCATTCTTTATGTATTACCCATTTCTCAAATATGTTGGCAATAGATAAAAATTATAACCCGAAATCATATTTAGGATTAGACAAATTAAACTCTTTTAATTTACCTTTAGTTTTTTAATTAAACAATTTATATCTATAGATCAAGATTGACATCTAGCAACATATCATGACCACCCAAATATTTAGGAATGTTAAAAATGTTTTAACTAACCTTTATATGCATGATTTTTTCGTATAATTCAATCATTTAATTATATAATGCCTCAATTAAAGATAGAGTATGTAATTAATGTCTACTATATTTTAAGTCCAATCATATTAGTTCTTTGTCATTTGCTATTGATTTAATTAATGACATTTGTAAACTATTTACAAAATGCCATTTCACCTTAACCAAGGATTTCTCGAATCAATATTAATCGAGAACAATGAAACATTCTCCACTAATTACTTTAGGGTGATGAATAATATCTTGTTCACTTATCTACCTCCATATAGTTCATGTTATATCCAATGACTATTGGCTAAGCTATCCTTGACTATAATAGGTCATAAGCAGTATCAAAATATAGCAATCTTTATGCAGGATAACTTTGGATATCTCAAGTCAAATGATCACTTATGCAATCATCATAACGAGAATTTCCATAAACATACAAGTAATGTTCCAAATGGATTTCTCATATGGGGGTCAGTTCATTGAATTTGTTTTCTAAAAAGCACTTACATGTTTTTTTTAAATATCTTCATACTTTATCCTATGAGATCCACTATTTCCTTCATAAGGAAAAATATAATGTATGCTAGTCTTTTATGTTCTATTAATGTTCAGTCTTAATAGAACAATGACTAGGAATAATTTAGGGATAATATATAAATGAAATATGAATCTCATAATTATAATCTTATCATAATTACATTTGCAATGTATAATTATATTATGAAATTTACCATACACATCTAAATATGTACAAGATAAAGAATGTCTTTAAATTATTTTGTCTTTAAAGTACCAACAATCTATTGGCTTACACTAAGTCAATCGTTTAGGTATCACATACCATATTACTATATGATGATCATACTACTGCTAGAATAGTGGCTTAATAAGAGAATCATACAAGATTCTCTATAGTGAGCACTTGCTTAAATCTTACAACTCTTGTCTTAATTATCATTATAATAACTGCCTAAATACATACTTAGATCTTTGATAAGACCTTAGCTCCTTTTACACGCCCAGTGGTTCTAATGTTCCATAGTACATTATTGTTTTGAATAATGTAAGGAACTATATCAAGTTCATTAAAGAACTTGATCCAATTAATCATTTCCATTAAATGAAAAATGTATTATGACTTAATTAGCAACCGTTGCTACATTTAAACCTTTCCAATATTAAAATGATATTGTTCTAAGTAAAATACACCTTAATTAGGATTTACTTCTAAAGTTAATATCCATATAACCCTAAACTCAAATATCAACTCATACATAAAAAATGGATATTTGTATACTTCCCAAGTATCAAATATTTCAAATACTAAACTGCTTTAGTACATTATCTATATACTTAGACTTCGAATAGGTAAACAACTTTTAATCTATTTATATAGATATAATTCCTATAATTAAGTTGTTACCTTTTCATATCGAACAAGAGTTGTTATTGGACAATTATATTTTCAATAATTAAAAATTAGAATTGTTTTTCTCTATGAGTAATATATCTCTATATACTCTCACGGAAGAGGACAACTATACTTCCACTAACCTTTTTATAGATATTATAAATTCACAATCATCTCTAAAATAAACTATTTGAATTCATTATGAAAGTGAAAATTTCAATGTCTTATATCCTTTTAACTATACATTAACTGTATTAACAAAGGCACTAATTCTAATTAGATTTATTGTCATGAGATTTAGACCTTTCAAATTTCATCTTAATCTCACTACTTATCTTAAAAACCATTCTCTTATAAGTATATATTTAAATAAACAAGTTGTTCAATGGGTCTGTAGGATTATATCCAACCTTTTAGATATCTCATAACTTCATTTTGTATGAAGACATCGAATTTCAGTTCTGTCTCTAAGAGTCTCAAAAGTTGCCATGAAGTTGAGAATAAGGTGCAGGGCGTTGAAAGCTGATTGTAAAATTTGTGTTCTGATTTCGGGAGAAAATATGGACTTGATTTAAATAGATTTTAGCAAAGTTACCTTCTAGAAAG